>OY757024.1:43796051-44258551 GCA_963580285.1 Lucinisca nassula | reverse complement strand
CCAAGTAATAAATAGTGATAAAAACACTGAAGGGTTTAATTAATATGTGTTTGTGATTGTTCTTAACCCTTGACCTGCTGAATATTTATATATGCCACACCCACAACTGATTATCAACCAATCGGATTACTTGATGCAAATTATTGCAACAAATTCACAAGCTGAATGGCAAACAATGTAGATCCTGATCAGATGGCTTCATCAGAAGCCATCTGATCTGGATCTACATTGTTTGAAAGATAAGGCATATTCGGGATCAGCAGGACAAGGGTTAAAGATCATAAGAATAAAACAATCAAGGTTTAGTCATAATTTTCCAAGGGACAAGAAAGTTATTTACAAGGAAAGTACATTAAAATTTTGTTGGAAATGAGCCTGGGTGTCCCCAGCAAGAAAGATAACTATACATGTAGGTGTGTGACGTCATCTGCAACCCCTCAATTGTTTGGAGGTTGACTGAAAATGGTCCTGATCTTGAATTTAACCAGTTTAGTATTGAAACACCCTTTCCATTATATTATGATAGCACATCCGTGCGACATAGTGTACTTTTTCACATCTCCAAAATGGCTTCTTTTCTGATGAAAATCTGTGATATTCTTCTTATTTACCGGTATACTGCAAACGTAGGCTGTGGGTGCTCATTAGAACGGCCTCACGGAGGCGGTTCTAACGAGTACTCAAAACCTATGCCTTGGAGCAGAAATAAGAAAAATAATGTATACCTGTGTAAACCCCAATTTTCTCTATATAATGTGGGGTTTAAGGGGGTCTTCATTTCACGGACTTGTTCACGTGATGACTTGCGGCTTTTTTTTCATTGCATGTAGAAACAGATAAGGTGTGTATTTGGGGATACTGTATTTAACCTAAATATTCGGACACCTCAACTCCATACCATACTTGTTCTAAAATTTGTTAATACCATAGTGATCCTAAGTATTGGGACAGATAGGCCTAAGCAAACAGTGCAGACCCAGATCAGACTACTCCTTTAGGAACAGTCTGATCAGGGTCTACTCTGATTGCCATTCTGTCTACAACTTTTGGACTCCTTGCTGGATCGTGAAACAACTTGTTAAAATTTAGGAGAATTTCAGCAAGTCCTGAAGGTGTCCTTTTTAGGATTTTTATGGTACAACTTAAATGTGCCTTATTTTTTAGATCAGAAGTATAGAAAACAATGGTAGTTGCCAATAGACTTGTACATGTCATCCACCTACAGCGAATGGGTTTTCTCGGTGCCTATGATATTCAGAGAAGATTTTTACGCCAACATCTGGATGAACTTTTGGGAAAGTCTGGAGCACGTGGACTTAATATGCTCTTGCTTGTGGAACATGACCCTGTATATACCGTTGGTATCCGGGATCGAGATTATTCTTTCGAGACAGAAAAGGAGCTTAAATCAAAGGGTGCTGAATTCTACAGAACGAATCGTGGAGGATTAATAACATTCCATGGACCAGGGCAGTTGGTTGCTTACCCGATCTTGAACTTGCGGTATTTTAAACTGGGTATGAAAGATTATGTGTGTCAGCTGCAGAATACCATGATAAAAACCTGCAAGTACTTCGGTATCGCGGCTAAATCCACGGATGAAACTGGTGTCTGGGTGGCTGACAGAAAAATAGGTGCAATAGGTAAGGTACATGAAACCTGTGTGGTATATTGCCTTTGACCCAGTGTATACTTGTGGACTCTTCCATTGCTATATGTTGGACCAGTCCATTTGTCATATAATGGGTGGTAGGCCTATTTTTTCGTTTTTTCGGCTATTTTTGATGGAAAATTCTTTTTAGCAAATAGTTCAGGCCCTGATCAGACGCCGCATTCTGCGGCGTTTGATCTAGGCGTGCACTGTTTGCCAAAGTACCCCTTTAGGGGTCTCCCCGCATACAATGGGTTAACCCTTAAAATACCAACCACAACAATTGCCATCTGTTTTGTTGTCTGCTGGTTACTTTAAAAGTCATTGTTGCAAACGGTGTGGACCCATATCAGACTGGAGCAGTCTGATCAGGGTCCACACATTTTGCCTGTATGCTAACAAATTTGTTTGAAAGGTTTGCAAGATGATGTAGCAGACAATAACCAGATAGAATCTTCAGATGCAGATTTTCATGGCATCTTAAGGCTTAAAAGTTCCAGTTTCTGAAATAGCTTTGATATTTAATATGCAACACATGAAAAATACCTCGTGCAACTTCTGTCAATCTATGTTTTTAAGCATAGATCTAGTGAGGTTTAAGGGGGTCAAAATTATTAAAGTGGGGTTTAAGGGGGTTAAAGTTATATAGGCATGTTTTCCTGATGGGCAGACTACAGAGCCAGATTTCCGTGGCGTCTGATCAGGACTTGCACTGTTTGTAAAAAGTTCAGCTATTTTCTACACAAAACAAAAAAACAAACAAAAATGCCTGATACCCCTAAACTTCGGAATGGACTGTTATATGTGGTGAGGAAATTTTTTTTGTTTCGGTGAAACTTACATTTCTGAGAAAATCAAGCTTGCTGTTTCATGTAAATCAGTTCACATGAAATGACAAGCCTGATTTTCTCTCCTGAAAAAATAAGAAAAACTACATATATCTATACATATTTGAAAATGATGTCCTCAGAAGTTGTGATTGGATGTTTAAAGTTTTATGGCTGCCATTTAGGTTGAATATATCCTTTATATGTATTGCAGGTATAAAAGCCAACAGATTCATTACCACACATGGCATAGCCTTGAACTGTAATACCAACCTGGAATGGTTCAAACACATAGACCCATGTGGCATTAAAGACAAAGATGTCACATCTCTTTCACGCGAGCTTGGGAGAGACGTTACTATTCAAGAAACAATACCTCACTTACTGGCCGCATTTGAAGAAAAATTCCAATGTGAAATTGAAGACAGTCTCTTAGAACAAGAGGAGCATGGTATATTGCCAATAAAGGGGAACTTAGATCGGGTTGTACAACACCTAGAAAAGACAGAAGAGCAGAAAGTAGCAGAATCTGGCTGAATTGCCCAAGGGCGAAGCCCGGGGGCAATATTACCTGTCAAGAGTGAAAGTAGCAGAATCTGGCTGAAGTTAGAAAGCTCCACTTCAATGTTAGTTATTCATTTATTGCCCTTGTACGAGGGCAATATTACCTGTCAAGGTGAACAAGTGGTCATTTTCCCCTCACACAAGGGAAACACAAATGATTTATTATATTGAATTCTGATTTCTGAGATTCTATCCATAAAGAAAACACGCCTATACAAATACATTGTAAACTTTACTGCCGAAAAATGAACAATTTTCAAATGAAAAATTGTAATATTTTTCTTATTTCTGCTCAAAATATAGATTGTGGGTACTCATTAGAAGCGCCTTGATGAGGCGGTTCTAACGAATACCCACAATCCATATTTTAGAGCAGAAATAAGAAAAATAAGGTCCCAGTTTTACTGCATGCATATAAAAGAGGGGTTCAAGGAGGTCAAAATTATATAGGCGTGTTTTCGTAATGCAGTGAATCACAAGTGCATGCATTTATCATTTTGAGCAGTGACATCGAAGGGGAATGTTGCAGGAAAATATGATAATTTTTTGCCCTGCACAAGGTATGCTCTCGACCAATCAGAATTCCAGAATAGCTTATGAAGCTTATGAATATTAATGAGGTATAATATATGAATATTGATGGCTCTTTTATCATGGCAAATTCAAACCTGTTCTTGAGTCTCTAGAGAATTGTACCCGTAGCTCCACATACCGTTATTTATCATATCACATCATTGTAATTTAGTGGATAACGGCATGAGATCACACATGTAATAAGACATGGTAATTTTTGCATTAAATTTGTAACATCATGATGACATCTGTGAGACTCTTGTTTTCAACTGAATTTCTAAATTAAATCTGATTTCATTATGAAAACACGCCTATACAAATATATTGCCAATTTTTTGGCAAAAAAATTAGAAATTTTAAGATGAAAAATTGTGATATTTTTCTTATTTCTGCTCAAAACATAGATTGCGGGGAATCGATAGAACCGCCTCAACGAGGCGGTTCTATCGAGTACCCACAATCTATGTTTTTGAGCAGAAATAAGAAAAATAATGTACACCCCCTTAAACACCAGTTTTACTATATAAAAGTGGGGTATGAGGGGGTCAAAATCATATAGACATGTTTTTGTAATGATTACTGTTATATGATAAACAGTTTTTGTTTGTTTGATTTGAGGTTTTAACATCCCTATCAACACTGTATAGGTCATTTTGGGGATGTTGCTTCCAGTTTTGTGATAAAAAGAATCTTACACTCAAGTTCATTTTATATGAAATGTATAAACTCGCAAGAGACTCCTTTCATAAATTTCATGCGAGTTTTATAAATGTTACATGTAATGTTTGGTTGTTTGTAACGTCCCTGTCAACACTGTAAAGGTCATTTTGGAGGCGGTGTTTTCAATTTTGTGGGACTTTTACCCGACAATGAGATGAAATGACATCTCAAGCCCTGCGGTCCAATGAAACGAATAGCGTTTATAAGCATGGACGGGCCCGACTCTCACGGCATTGCCTGTGCAGGATTAGATCCTCTAAGCGGTTTACCAGTACCCATGTGCGGGTCGGTTTCAGCTCTGCGTCGAAGCATCATGCAACCCATCTATTTCTTCAAGCCCCTGAGTACTTGTATAAGGTCCTGCATGATTAATTTGATTTAGGGATGTTTCTAATTTTATTTTGAAAAGGTAGGCTGTGTGTACTCATTAGAATCGCCTCACAGAGGCAATTTTCTTATACACACAATTTACCTTTCTTTTATAGAAAACTGGAAAAGATAACACAGGCTAATGCTTTAGATGGGGTCCACACAAATACCATGTTCTGATGAAACCATGTTACACCATTAACCCATTCAGGACCAGAAACCCCTAAAGGGGTACCTTGGCAAACAGTGCAGGCCCAGATCAGACGCCGCATTTTGCGGCGTTTGATCAGGGCCTCCACTGTTTGCTAAAAGTTCAGTCATTTTCCAAACAGATTTTGATGAAAACACGACCTGACACCCCTAAATTTTGAAATGGACTCCTGCTGTATATAAGGTAGAAGATTCCATTTGGTACAAAAAGGGTTAATTGAACACATGTTACTAGGCTGTCGGATAAGTACAATACCTATAGTTTTCCACCTATCCTTTTGTTCATGTGTTTGTCCAGCCATAAGCATTTGTATCAATCCTAGCTTCGCATTACGATAACACTCCCGTGTGATAAAGAGCATTTTTCGCATCTCCAAAATGGCTACTTTTCTGATGAAAATCCGTGATATTTTTCTTATAAATATTGCAAACATAGTTTGTGGGTGCTCGTTAGGACTGCCTCATTGAGGCGGTTCTAACGAGTACCCACAATCTATGTTTTTGAGCAAACATAGGTTGTGGGTGTTCATTAGAACCGCCTCATTGAGGCGGTTCTAACGAGTACCCACAATCTATGTTTTGGAGCAAACATAAGAAAAATGATGTATACCCCTGTAAACCCCAGTTTTCTCTATATAAAGTGGGGTATAGGGGGGTCTTCATTTCACGGACTTGTTCACGTGATGGACCCAAATGTTCAAGTCCTTTTCTCAATCAGATTTGGCCTGGCAGAATTGGAATCTTGTTCTCATTCCTGTTCCAAATCATAGATTGTTGTAGCTCATGAGAACATCCAAATGATGCTGTTGTAATGAGCACCCACATTCTATCTTTGAAGCAGTGATAGGAATATTACAGGAAGTTTTCATCTTGAAAATATCAAGCACCATGCTGCCTTGGAAGCCATTATCTCACCTGAGCTTGTTTTTTCGGACAAGGATATTTCAAAGATAATTTACTAATTTCTATATTTATCCTTATCCTGCGGAATAAATCTATTTAACCACACCCATTGCTGACAATCAACCAATCAAATTACTTAATATTATATATTTGTTCATTTCACAAACTACATAACAAACAGTGTAGATCCTGATCAGATGGCCTCTCCAGACTGTTTGCAAAGGTAGGGGTTGTCATGAACAGCAGGATAAAGGTTAAACACACGTTGGTACTAATTGGGATTTCCCCCTTTGTTCTAACAAGTTCCCACCGACATCTTAGCCCCAGAAAAGGAGAAACAAGGATGATTAAGGGATATTTTTTCTTAATTTTCTATAAAAATATACGTTGTGGGTACTGTTACCGTATTTGCCCTAAATATTCAGACACCTCAACACCTTCCAATAGTTGTTCCAAAATGTGAACCATTACAATTTACGGCCTGATGTTTTGTCTAAAGATAACTGGATGTGTGCCAAACAGTGTAAACCCTGATGAGATGCTGCATTTTGCGGCGTCTCATCTGGGTTTGCACTGTTTGTTCAGGCCTATCAGTCCAAATACATATGGTAAATGCTGGCCTCGGTAGCTCAGTAGGATGCGTGTGAGACTGGTGATCAGGAGGAAGCGGGTTCGATATCTGCGGGTGTCGGCAACATTCTTTCGTGGAGATTGATCATGAAATCTTTTCTTCGGTCATTCTCTCTCTCTTCCGCTGATTCAAGAATGTGCACAGTACTGGTTAACCGCTTACGTATAAGCCTGTCCAGGAAAAGTGTGGATAGGTAAACTGACCAGCTCAAACATCAGAGTTCTCACTAGGATTTTGAAAACAGGAGTTTAAGAATCCATCCATGGAAAAAGTTGGATTCAAATCTGAAAAATTGGAGTCAAATTTTGAAAAGTTGGAGTTTGACCCTAAAAACATGTGTCAATTATGGCTAAATGCGTACGGCTGTAGAGTGTGACTCCAAAAGACTTTGGGGCTTGAACCCTATTTCTGCTTAACATGACAAACCCTTTTCTTGCAGTGGAGATCCAGACCAGATGGCTTCCATCTTATCAGGATTTACACTGTAACTCGGATTGTGAATTTGAATGGATAAATTACATTAGGCTTTGAAAGTCATGAGTGGACTGGGTTAATTAATTTATTCATCAGGATATGGGTTTAAATTGAGTGTGAGCCGTTAAGTCGTAAGGCTCTGATCAGGCTGCACCAACAGGACAAGTCTATTCAGGCCATGTACTACATCCTAGTACATAAAATGGCATATGAAACTTTTGGATTCTTTGATATGTTACATGACCATGTCCTGGAAATTTTTATTTTTGACCCCCGCGGGCCCACCCCTAGGGCGTGATCAAAATTCCGAAAGTGTCATGCACTCCCCAGACCAAAGATCTGTCAGTTCCCAAAGTTTCAAGTTTCTATCTATCACCGTCTAGGAGTTATCCGGTAAGACGGACGGACGTACGACGATGACCGTTACAATAGCCCCACGTGGGGACAAAAAAAAATCAACAGTGCAGGCCCAGATCAGATGTCACAGGTGTCTGTTCCTGAACTCCACTATTTGCAGGCAGTTCAACACCTTATAATTATTTTCTTTCATTCAAATAGGCCTAATCAAGGTAACTTGATAATGCGACAAACTCGAGTCATAATTTTCTTTAATCGTAATAAAGACGATTTATACACTAGATTATCGCATCCTTAAATTATGCCTCGGACATTTTTTTTTTTTCAACAATCAAATTACCGATAATCCAACTGTGTATACAAGTATCCGGAAACAAAACAGTCAATTAATGTTAATCAGCCACGAGATTGCGGCATCTCGCAAACCGCAAGACTGACCTGCCAATCTTCTAGCCGTGACGCTCCGATTGGCCGAGAGAGTAATACAGACGACTGTCCTCACCAGGTAATGCTTGAACATGCCTGGCGGCGACGATTAACGGTAAACTTTTGATCCGAAAGCGGTAGCTAAATTTGGAGATCAATTGGACACCCGCTGTCATCTTTTGATGTGATTGAGGTCATTTTTACACGGGATTACGGACGCGTCAGGCGAAAAAAAAAATGGCGTAATTAAGAATCCATGACAGGAAATTTTACGCGTACAAAAGCAAAAACAGGCGTAAAAATAGGCCGGATTCGGCGTTTCCGAGAACTCTGCAAACATGACCTAAAAAGTGTTAACTGGGCCGTTAAACTCCAATACAAACAAACATACGGTAAATAATGTACTTGCTAGAATCGCCTTGTGGAGGGGATTCTAACAGGCGCCCACAACACAAGTTTCTAAGATGAAAGAAGTCTCCAACTTGCCTGGAAATATGCACAGTATATTTTTATGCAGAAAAATTGATAATAAATAATCCTTAAGTATTGCTTGTTACTTCACATTGCCTGATGTGCTCGGAGTTATGGGACCATTATTGTAAAATGTTTATACAAAGTGTACATATATAGATATAGTATTTTCAAGAATTTTGAAGTATAGAGCTAAATTATGTGACATCACAAACCAGGTCAATACAGAGTTATCTATCTTAACCAAGGGGCTACTGCGGGGTGCAGTCAATAAATTCGTAATTTTGACCAGACTTAGACAAATAAATGAAGAAGACAAATCTTCTCCAAATGGTCATTTTCTTTTAACCCTTATCTTGCTGTTCACAACAACCCATATCTTTGCAAACAGTGTAGATCCAGATCAGATGGCTTCTGAAGAAGCCATCTGATCAGGATCTACACTGTTTGGCATTTAGTTTATGAATTTGTAGCAATAAATTACATCAAGTAATTTGATTGGTTGATAGACAGAAATGGGTGTGGCTTAAATGAATATTCAGCATGATAAGGGTTAATTCATACAACCAATCATCGGTTTCTTATAACATTTTAGGATTTCTATCATTTTCTTTCAAATATTTGTCAGGATTTTAATCTGTTTGGTTGCAAAATATGTATATTTTGAATTTTAATTACAGTAAAACCTGTCTTAGTGGCCACCTATTAAGCAAGCAGCCTGTCTTAAGCAAGCAAGCATTCAGTTCCCAAAAAAGGCAAATGTGTTAAATTTCACCTGTACTAAGCAAGCACCTGTCATAAGCAAGCACATTTTGGTTATCCCTCAGGTGCTAGCTTAATACAGGTTGGACTGTATTTCTTTCCATTCCTGATTCAGACTTCTAACCCCGCACTATTATTGATAACTCTTGATAGATAACCTGCCCTGTGAGTTGTGACATCGTGGCACAAGCTCTATACTACTCAGAATGTGGTATTAAAGCATCTAAACTTAACCCTTATCATGCTGAATAATTCAGCTAGCCACACCCATTTCTGACTCAACCAATCATATTACATGATATAATGTTTTTGTTAAAATTCACAAGCTGGATCAAAAATAGTGTAGATCCAGATCAGATGGCTTTTGAAGAAGCCATCTGATCTTGATCTACACTGTTTGCTATGGTAGGGGTTGTTGTGAACAGCAGGAAAAGGGTTAAATGCTGTGTGGGTGTTTGTATGGCACTCTTGGTCTTTGATAATAGGTACTTAATACAAGTCTACAAATGTGAGAACTTTGCTTACCGATTTACTCTAAGAATTCAGACACTTTTTAATTTGCCCAAAAGTATATTAAAGTTATTAATGATACGTTATTTTCCCAGTAGCAAACATTGTAGACCCATATCAGACTGCTCCTTCAGGAACAGTCTGATATAGGTCTACACTGTTTTCTCAGGCGTATTGTATTACATGTACCTTTTGATGTCCAAATTCTGTGCTTGTACTTATTTTTACATATATGAATGTTCAGGGTTTTCCAGATTTGTCCATATTCACGGGTAATGAAGTTTGCGGATTTACTAATTTCGGTTTCAAAGTTTGAGAATTTGAGAATTTCTCCTGCTTGTAATTCACAAAATTCTTTTATTTACATTATATTATATGTTCACAGATTTTTGCTGATCACAAAATACACAAGCATTAATACCCTGTGAAAATTTGTACACTGTGTGTGTGTTTTTTTTTTTCCTTGACCTGCTGAAAAATTATATGTATGCCACACCCACTACTGATTATCAACCAATCAGCTTACTTGATGCAAATTATTGCAACAAATTCTTGAGCTGAATGACAAACAATGAATATTCTGATCAGATGGCTTCTGAGAAGCCATCTGATCTGGATCCTCATTGGTTGAAAGATAAGGCACATCCGGGCTCAGCATGACAAGGGTTAAGATTGACCATCCAACAGAAATTGTAAAATGTGGGACTGTCCACACACTACAACCTCATTTTTTGGGGGGTGGTGTGTGTGTGTGTGTGTGTGTGTGTGGGGGGGGGGGTTACGGCCCTTTCAAGAATATTTCACTTATTTTGAACAGACGTGGGCAAAAACCAAGTTCTCCGAGAAAAACCACCTGACCTTCCGCTGCAGTATGTGATGCCTCACGTGACAGAGGCTCAAACCCACAGCGGTCGAAGACTTAATGATTAAGAGTCAGTTCCCTTACCTATTAGGCCGTGGAGACCCATTTGTTATATCCAAACAAAATTGTATTGAGTATATAGAAAACTGATCATTTATGCTCATTTTTCTATATAATCCATACAGTTTTGGGATCCATCTTTAAACCATGTTCTTTTCCAAAACCATATAATAATGAAAAGAAAAGTGTTAAGGGTTATATGTATATGTTATATGATTTTGCTGTTTTTGTAACCAGTATTACTGTGCTTGAACTATTTATTTTTTGACGATTTTTGTCATTTTTTTTTCATGTGTTTCATGTTATTTTGTGCTACTCTGTTTATGCTTGATGTTCTGTAAATGATGTAATCTTTACAGTATTCTGAGCTCAGTTTTTCAAAATTAACAAATGGATTAGTTATTGTGACATTTAACGCTCTGCATGCTGGGTATTTTTTTTCGCAGCAGACGACATTTTGAAATATTTTTTCTAATTTTTCCTAGAAAACAGGATTTGACATCTCGTGCAAATTGTCTCCTGTGGAGACAATTTGCATGAGATGTCAATCCTGTTTTCTGAGAAAAATAAGAAAAATATCAACAATTTGTCGTCTGCTGAATTAGCCTAGAGAGTGGTAAAGGTTAACCCATTTTGTACAGGAAAACCCAAAACGGGTCATTGGCAAACAGTGCAGGCCAAGATCAGACATCGCAGAATGTAAATAAATCTTTGTAAATTTTCATAGCAGACAAAATGCTAAAACCATCAAACTATGCCTTACTGTATGGTGTTGATCTAATGTTTTGATGTTACACTTTTTTTATTGGACTTAGACATTATTTTAACTGTGCTGCCAAATACAGACTGGTTCTCTTCTGTATGCAACTTTTTTACGTGCAAATGAAGACCTGTCTAAATCTTTGGTATTAGCCACACCCGGGGGTGGTTGGGTGTGGCGAAAGGGTCAATCAAAAAAATTAGCCACGCCCATTTCTGACTATCAGCCAATCTGATTACTTGCTACAATGTATTCATTTGCATACTGAATAACAATAACAAAGGTATTCTGATATATCATTTTCCACCAGATGTGTATGCTTATATTTTAAAAATACTAGTCTGGGCAATTTGTTTTTAATGCTGTTGCCCAAGTAAATGCTGTTTATAGAATTTGAACTTTGTAAATGATGGAAAATAAATAAAATTTACAAGTTTCTGAAACTGTCTTGAGTTTATTTAAGGAGCCACAATGCCTGCACAGAAAATTCTGGGACCAGTTTTTCAAAACTGACAGTGTCTTTAAATAACATACATTTAAAACTTTTTGACTATTTATTATAAATGTGGAAAATACATATTTTTGCATTTAATAGTGTAAATATACTAATATTTTTTGCAGAAAATTAAACCAAAAATCGTGCCGGCCTCAGTAGC
This sequence comes from Lucinisca nassula, assembly GCA_963580285.1. Classification (NCBI taxonomy): domain Eukaryota; kingdom Metazoa; phylum Mollusca; class Bivalvia; order Lucinida; family Lucinidae; genus Lucinisca; species Lucinisca nassula. The sequence goes on along the minus strand of OY757024.1, from coordinate 44,246,765 downwards.
TCAGTTTGATGCACGTTTGAATTGTGAGGAGGATGCGGGTTTGCTACCTGCTTGGGTTGGCAGCATTCTTTCTTGGAGATTGATCATGAAATCTTTCCTATGGTCATATGGTCATTCTCTCCCTTCCGCTGATTAAAGAAGGGCAGTTGCCAGTTTCTGGCAAAAAAAAAGTTCAGCAGGGTTAAGCCCTATGACAAGAAAACCTGTGTGTTTTTTTTTTTTTTTTTTTTTTAACAACGTAAGACACAAAACAGCCTGCTCGGCAACAAAGACTAGAGAAGTAGAAACAGTCTTGAAAATTTAGATATAGAAAATAGTGATGTTGCACTTTCTATCTAAGGGGCTGACCAGACTGTTCAGATGCACAGCCTGATCTGCACCTTTGTTGTTTGTAAATAGCAAAAACAAGCTTTACAAGTTATTCAAGAAGGGCAGTTGTCAGTTTCTGGCGAAAGAATGTGCGCTGTACTGATTAGCTGCTTACGTATAAGCCTTCCCAGGAAAAGTGTGGATAGGTGAACTGACCGGCTCAAAAATGACCTAAATAATGTTGACCGGTCCATTAAACTCCAATACAAACATATAAAACAAGCTTTACAATGTCACTCATTTGTGTCACTGATAGATTACCCCTTATACCACCGATCACAAATGCTGCAGATGTTTAGGGATTTTTTTCCTCATTTTTTTTTCAGAGAAAATTAGGCTTGACATTTCATGTGAATCATCTGTGAGCAGCAGATGATTCACATGAAATGTTAATCCAGCAGATGATTCACATGAAATGTTAAGCCAGCAGATGATTCACATATAATGTCAAGCCTGATTTTCTTTGAAAACTGAGAAAAAATATAGAAAATATAGTCTGCTTCACAATTATTCTTAGTGCTTGAAGGGCCAAAACCATTTCCTTAAAAATACAGAAATGTCAAGTTTTGAGGAATGAGAGTATGTGGACATCTATATCACATTTTACTAATAGAGAATAATAATAGAATATTAACTTAATTTTATATGGAAAAATAATGTCTTTTAAGTACCGTTATGATCCTAAGTATTGGGACAGACAAGCCTAAGCAAACAGTGCAGACCAGGATTAGACTGCTCTTGAAGGAGCAGTCTGATCAGGGTCTACACCGTTTGCCATTCCATCTTGCCTTTTTGGATTCCTTTTGCTGAATTGCGAAACAAACTTGTAAAAGATTTAGGAGAAGTACAGCAAGTCCTCAAGGTGTCCAAATGTTATGGTTCACCACAATAGATGCCTCTATGGTGTAGTGATTAAGCTACAAACCTTATCAGGCAGGGATCCTGTGTTCGATTCTGGGCTACTCCAGACATTCAAATGAGTCTTGCAACTGAGGTCCTGTCGCCATATGACCTTAGTTGTTGGTGTGATGTAAGATGCAAACACTCAGTACACCAAACCTCTTGGGGTCCAAAGCAGAATCTTTGTTAGTCATACAACCATGTTACATTTGAACAAAAGAAACATAGAAACCATAACCAGTACATAGAATAAAAGAACATAGAACAAAAGAAACCATCTATGGTCATTTAAGGGCTTCCGTGACCTAGTGGATAAGAGCTGTGATTCTTAATCATTAGGTCTTTCACTGCTGTGGTTCACGCCTTGCTTTGGCCATGTGAGATGCCAAGTTCTGTGATGGAAGGTCAGGTATTTTTCTTCAGGTGCTCCGGTTTTCGCCCATGTCTGATTAACAATCAGCTCAATATAAGTGAAATACATTTGAAAGGGCCGTAAAAAAAACCCACAACAAAAATCTGTTGTCATTTTTCTACAATCTATACATTTTTTTTATTCAGCTTTAACCGTTATCCTGCTTTTCATGACAACTCCTACCTTTGCAAAATGTGGAGATCCAGATCAGATGACTTTTAAAGAAGCCAACACTGTTTGTCATTCAGTTTGTGAATTTGAATGAATAAATTATATCAAGTAATTTGATTGGTTGAAATGTAATTGTGTGTGGCTGAGTTCCTTTATGCAGCAGGATATTAAGGGTTAAAATTTTTTATCCAAAACGTCGTTATAGTTAACAGTATCATAAAGAGGTTTTTGTTCGGTGTACATAGTTTTGCAAATGAACACTCACTTATTAAATCTCAGATCTTGCTTTGCAAACCTGGTCACTAAGGGGAATGGATACACCTTAAGGGGAGGCAACTCCTTCAAAACTGTTTTTGTCTCCTGCATCAATAGGGGTCTGTTCTTCTCTCCCTTCAAAACTCCATAATAAACCAAGAGTAAACCCCTTTCCTAGAAGAGCTCATTTTATAGGACAGTGTGAGGATGTTTCAAAAGTTGTCTACCTTTTTTTAAAAAAAAATAGCCATCAGAAGAGATGACAAATGTACGGAACCCGGGAAGGGACATGATTTTTTTTTATTTTATAAGTTGTGCGAACAAGATAATATCTTGTGCAGACAAGATATTATCTTGTGCGGACAAGATATTATCTTGTGCGGACAAGATATTATCTTGTCCGCACAAGATAATATCTTGTCTGCACAAGTTAATATCTTGTGCGGACAAGATATTATCTTGTCCGCACAAGATAATATCTTGTCTGCACAAGTTAATATCTTGTGCGGACAAGATATTATCTTGTCCGCACAACATATTATCTTGTGCAGACAAGATATTATCTTGTCCGCACAAGATATTAAGTTGTGCGAACAAGATATATTCTTGTCTGTACAACATAGATCTTGTGCGCACAAGATATTATCTTGTCCGCACAAGATATTATCTTGTCCGCACAAGATAATATCTTGTCCGCACAAGATAATATCTTGTCCGCACAACTTCCCAAGGTCTATGTTGTGCAAACAAGATAATATCTTGTGCGCACAAGATATTATGTTGTGCGAACAAGATCATATCTTGTCCGCACAAGATAATATCTTGTCCGCACAAGATAATATGTTGTCCGAACAAGATGATATCTTGTCCGCTCAAGATATTATCTTGTTCGCACAACATAATAAAAATAAAAAATCATGTCCCTTCCCGGGTTCCGTACAAATCCCCCGACCAAAAGCCAATATGGCCATCAGAAGATTGTTCACAAATGGAAAGTGCACCAGAATTAAACTTGAACTGTCAGAGGATCTGACTATAGCCCCGCTATAGCGCTATCAGAAAAGAAAAGTACAAGAAAAAACAAATGTTTTCAGCTTTCAGCCTCTTATTAAAGATGGTAAAAAGGCAATCCAGAGTTATGGCTCATGTGCTCTGCACATCGTCTCATGGTGCTTTACATTTGTGTGAAGTTTCAGGAAAATATCTCAAATGGTTTTTGTGTTATGGAGCGGACAAGGATAAAATTGAGATTTTTCAATGTTCAAAGGGCAGTAACTCCAAATGTAGGCAATCTAGAGTTATGGTTCATGTGCTCTGCACATTATCTTATATTGCTTTACATTTGTGTGAAGTTTCATGAAAATAACTCAAACGGTTTTTGAGTTATGGAGCGGACAAGGTTAAAATGACCATTTTTCAATGTTCAAAGGGCAATAACTCCAAAAGTAGGCAATCCAGAGTTATAGTTCATGCGCTCTGCAGATCGTCCCATAGTGCTTTACATTTGTGTGAAGTTTCATGAAAATACCTCAAACGTTTTTTGAGTTATTATGAATAACAGAATTTTTTTACTGTTCAAAGGGCAATAACTCCAAAACTAGGCAATCCAGGGTTATGGTTCATGCTCTCTCTCCATTGTCTTATAGTGCTTTACATTTGTGTGAAGTTTCATGAAAATGCCTCAAATAGTTTTTGAGTTATGATGAATAACGTAATTACGGAATCACAGAATCCAATATAGCCCCCGCTTTTTTAAAGCGGGGCTATAAATACACTTGTAAGCCCACAGTATTTTTTGTATATGTAATGTTTATTGAGACTATCTTCACCTAATGATACTAAGGATTGCTTTTCAACATGATGAAGATCCAAGATTTCCAATGCACAAAGTACGGGTATACTGAGTTGTGGTTCTTGCACATGAAATGCCTTTACAACTTTGTATATACAACTGTGGCAAGTACCAGCAATATATCTCAAAGGTAATGGAGTTATGACCATCATAAGATAATACTGTCAAGGGTCAGGCACAGGGGTAACTCAAAAACCACGGCACTCATAATTGTGGTTCTTGAGCATGACATGACTGCTTAACCTCATGTACATCTGCACCAAGTACCATTAATAAAAGTCCCATAAAATTGTAAGCATGACCTATGCAGTGTTGATGGGGCCATTAAACCTCAAATCAAACAAATTTTACACCGACATTGAGATGAAAACATGAAATTTTGAACCATTTTATATAATGTATTATTAATTGACTAGCCTGTATTAAGGTCATCCGTATTAATACCGAGGTCAAAAATCAATACTGGTGTAACGGTCAGTTTCTTCCCCCGGCCCGGTTCTTCCCCGGGGAAGAACTGGGCCGGCCCGTTTCTTCACCCAGTCAGTTTCTTCCCCACCTGAACCATAGTCAACGAGTAATTTTCAGCTCACAATTTGTTATAAATGAGAAATGAGACCATTCTAAATAAGTTCTGAGTCCTTTTAGCTTGAATGACAAAATTTGCTCTACGCTACACCATTCATGGAGATGCAATAAAATATGCATCCATATTCAAGCATCTTTGATGAATTTTCTTTGCTTTTTAAGACATAAATTGGTATTAACTAAACAGATATAATAAGGCACAAATGTTTGGCGCTCAAATCTATATAGAATTTGGAGACTGGGGGTGGGGAAGAACTGGGCTGGCCCAGTTCTTCCCCACCCCAGATGTTTCTGTCTACTAATAGTTCTTGTGATAAATTCCGTTTGCTTTTTAAGACAAAAAATGGTATTAACTATAAAGATATAATAAGCTACAAATGTTTGGAGCTCAAATCTAAATAGAATTTGGAGACTGGGGGTGGGGAAGAACTGGGCCGGCCCGTTTCTTCCCCACCCCAGATGTTTCTGTTTACAAAAAAAATTCTTGTGATAAATTTTCTTCGCTTTTTAAGACATAAATTGGTATAAACTAAAAAGCTGTAATAAGCACCAAAAGTTTGGAGCTCAAATCTAAATAGAATTTGGAGACTGGGGTTGGAGAAGAACTGGGCTGGCCTGTTTTTTCCCCACCCCAGATTTTTCTGTTCACAAAAAATTCTTGTGATAAATTTTACTTCCCTTTTTAAGACATAAATTGGTATTTACTAAACAGAAATAATAAGCAAAAACTGTTTGGTGTTCAAATCACATCTTCAGTGATATAACTGACATAACTTTACAACACTACCAAGGGGTGGGGAAGAAACGGGCCTGCCCAGTTCTTCCCCACCCCAGACACCTTCAAAGTCATAATTGACTTAACAGTACAACACTTACCAAGGGTGGGAAAGAAATGGACCGGCCCAGTTCTTCCCAACCCAAGTCATCTTCAGCAATATAATTAACATAACTGTACAACACTACCCAAAGGTGGGGAAGAAACAGGCCGGCCCAGTTCTTCCCCACCCCCAAGTCTCTGAATTCTATTGAAATTCAAGTGCCAAACATTTGTTGCTTATTATATCTGTTTAGTTAATACCAATTTATGTCTTTAAAAGTGAAGAAAATTTAACACAAGAATTTTTAGTAAACAGAAAAATCTGGGATGGGGAAGAAACGGACTGGCCCAGTTCTTCCCCAACCCCCAGTCTCCAATTTCTATTAAGATTTGAGCTCCAAACAATCGTTGCTTATTATATCTGTTTAGTTTATACCAATTTATGTATTAAAGAGCAAAGGAAATTTATCACCAGAATTATTAGTAAGCAGAAACATCTGGGGTGGGGAAGAACTGGGCCGGCCCAGTTCTTCCCCACCCCCAGTCTCTGAATTCTGTTGAAACTTAAGGGCCAAACATTTGTTGCTTATTATATCTCTGTAGTTAATACCAATTTATGTCTTTAAAAGTGAAGAAAATTTATCACAAGAATTTCTAGTAAACAGGAAAATCTGGGGTGGGGAAGATCTGGGCCGGCCCAGTTCTTCCCCACCCCCACTTTCCAAATTATATTTAGATTGGAGCACTAAATAGTTGTTGCTTATTATAGCAGTTTAGTTAATACCAATTAATGCAATAAAAAGCTAAGAAAATTAATCATAGATACTGGAATTGGGATGAAAATTTCCTTGGATCTCCATATATTGTATGGCATAGAGAAAATGTTGCCATTCAAGCTGTAAAGACTCAAAACTAATTCAGACTGGTTTCTTTTCGAATTTTTAACAATATGTGAGGCATAAATTACTCGTTCTCTGTGGTTCTAAAAAAATTTCAGGTGGGGAAGAAACTGACTGGGCGGGGAAGAAACTGACTAGTCAATTTCTTCCCCGGGGAAGAAACGGGCCGGCCCAGTTCTTCCCCGGGGAAGAAACTGACTGGGGGGAAGAACTGGCCTGTTACACCGGTAATCAGGTTTTTAATGGTGTCAGTTAATAAAATTGTCATTAATCAAGTAATTTCCTGTTTTCCTAGTTACAGGTCCTTGGTCAGCTGTATTGGCCTCGGCCTTCGGCCTCAGGCCAATACAGCAGACCTCGGCCTTCTGCCTCGGGCCAATACAGCAGACCTCGGACCTGTAACTGGGCCAATACGAAATGACTTGATTAATTACATTATAGTATTAGCTCCATACATCTCAAGATTTTCAGGAATAATGACTGAACCTTGGATAAACGTCCATCTGGTGATTAGGAGGTTGCCGGTTCTATCCCCATCCCTGTCATGTCCAGCAAATTTTTTTTTCTGGAGATTTATCATGTATTTTCTGTGGTCAGTCTCTCCATTCTGCTGATTTCAGAAAGGAAGTCAGTTTCTGGCAGAAAATGTGTGCTTTACTGGTTAATCTCTTATTAAATCAAAAGCCTGCCCTGGAGAAGTTTGGTTGGGTAAACAGGCTAGATTGCTATGACCTAAAATAGTGTTGTCTGGGCTGTTAAACTCCAAAACAATCAAAGGTCTGCCAACGGGCATTTAATGTATCTACCTTTTGTATTCAGGCAGACAGGCATGAGAGGCCCTGGGTTCGAGTCCCGGTCGAGTCATGTTCTTTTTCATACCCTGTGACACAAACAGTGTAGACCAAGATGGGATGCTGCAGAACACAACATCTCATCAGGGTCTGCACTGTTTGCCACTTTTGCAGCTATTTTTAGACACATCGGGCCGTGAGTTGTACTTGCTTGAATTCTGGAACAAGTATGGTAAGGAGTTTTTGTTTGTTTGTATTGGAGTTTAAAGGCCCAGTCAACACTATTTAGATCATTTTTGACCGGTCAGTTTACCTATCCACACTTTTCCTGGGCAGGCTTATACGAAAGCGGTTAAACAGTACAGTGCAATTCTTTTGCCAGAAACTGACAACTGTTACCATAGCAAAAATATCTTTGCAGCCTAAATACAGTAGAACTTTGATGGCTCAAAAATTGTTGGCTTGTTTACTATGTTTGAGTAGAACCCGTTCTTGAGTCCCTTACATTAGAAATAGAGGGAAAAATAAGGATATTTTTGCACATGTATGCTGTGTGTACTCATTAGAATCGTCTCAATGAGGCGATTCTAATTAGTACACACAGCATACAGTTATATTATAGAACGCCAAAAAGAAGTCTAAAATTATCCACGTTATGCCCACTGGAAGTAGCTATCAGTGGCTCGAACTACCCCTGTCTCGAACAGATTTTTGTGGTCCCAAAGGTGTTCGAGCCATTGAAGTTCGACTGTATCTAATAGCTGGCCTTGCTAGCTCAGTCTTTCGTGGAAATTGAAATCTTTTCTACGGTCATTCTCTCCCTTCCGCTGATTCAAGAAGGGCAGTTGTCATTTTCTGGCGAGAGAATGTGCATTGTACTGGTTAACCGCTTACATGTACATATAAGCCTGCCCAAGAAAAGTGTGGATAGGTCAACTGACCAGCTCAAAAATGACCTAAATAGTGTTGAATGGGCTGTTCAACTCCAAAACAAACATAAACGCCTGCCCAGGAAACGGGTGGATAGGTAAACTGACCAGCTTGGTATGATCTAAATAGTGTTGACTGGGCTGTTAAACTCCAAAACAAACAAACAAAAAAAAACCTAATGAATAACTTATGATACTAAAATGCTCAATAAAAAGTATCCTTATTTTGAAGGTAAATATGGCAGCTTCAATTTTCGACATAACTTGGTCATTTCCATGCAGGACTTACTGGGTTTAATAACTTCAGAACAGAAGAAAAATATAATTTCAACGAATCTATTATACTATTCAGCAGCGGAACACTCTAATTGGACTGCCTCCAATATTTAGGGTAAATGAGTATTTTTAGTATGTACCGGTATGGCCCCAGCCCATCGGGGCTTGAAGAAATAGATGGGATGCATGGTGCTTCCACGCAGAGCTGAAACTGACCGCACACGAGTACTGGTTAACCGCTTAGCGGTTCTAAGCCTGCCCAGGCAAAGCGGTGCGAGTCGGACCGTCCATGCTTATAAACCCTATTGGTTTCATTGGGCGGCAATTTAAAAAAAAAATTGAAAAAAATTCTCAAGTTATCGATTGGAAATGGTGCAGATGGATGGATGGATGGACAGACACTTGAAGGTAATATCATAATATAAAACAGCACTGTTCCCCCTTTTTCCCATTTAAAAGCCAAAATGTCCCAAATTTGACCTCGGCATAAAATAGGTCAAGGTTAACCTAGGGTCATCATTTTTTGCAAATTTGGTAGTACTCAATCATTTGATGCAATATACCAAATTTCAAGGCAATCAGCCTAGTGATTCTAAGATGAAGATTTTTTAAGGTTTTTACCATATTTGGGCATGGCAGCCGTCTTGGTCACAAGACCTGGACCATTCGAAATAAATTGGCATTCCCTCAGTGTACTTAATATATATAAAATTCAAATGAAATTGGCCAGTGGTTTCAGAGAAAATGTATTTTGAAATGCCAATGGACCTGCAATCCCAGTGACCTTGTGCCAAAGTCATCAATTGATCTTGACCTTTAGCATTCATTTTGTATCTATTCTCATGTCACATACCCCAATATTTTTCGAAAAATGCTTTGTTCCACCTTTTCACAATTTAAAAGCCAAATGAACCAATTTGACCTTGACGTAACTTAGTGTCATCATTGTTGCAAACATGCTAGTACTCAGTCACCCAATGCTAAATACCAAGTTTCAGGACAATTGGACCAGTGGTTCTGGATAAGAAGATTTTTTAAGGTTTTTGCCATATTCTGGCATTGCGGCCATCTTGGTCATGTGACCTGGAACATTTGCATAAATCTTAGTTCCTTACGATCCTAAGGCTGAACGTAAAATTTAAATGAAATTGGCTCAGTGGTTTTAGAGAAAATGTATTCTAATATGTCAATGGACCGTCACGGAAAGACCTTGACCTTAAGCATTCATAGACATTCATTTTTTACCTAATCTCATATCATAGGCCACAGTATTTTTCGAAAAATGTATTGATTTGCCTATTTCCCATTGAAAAGCCAAAGGAGCCAAATCAGACCTTGACATAAAATAGGTCAATCTAGGGGTCATCATTTTTGCAAACTTGGTAGTACCAAGTCTCCCAATGCTACATACCTAGTTTCAGGATAATTGGCCCAGTGGTTGTGAAAAAGAAGATTTTTTAAGGCTTTTACCATATTCGGTCATGGTGGCCATCATGGTCATGTGACCTGGAACATTTGAATAAATTTTTGTACCCTTACTGTCCTTAGGCTGCATGTAAAATTTAAATGAAATTGGCCCAGTGGTTTTAGAGAAAATGTATTCTATGTCAATGGACCTCCAAAACAAGTGACCTTGGGCCAAGGTCACCAAATGACCATGACCTTAAGCATTCACAGACATTCATTTTTTACCTACAGTCAAACCTGTCTTAGTGGCCACCTCTATTAAGCAAGCAACCTGTCTTAAGCAAGCGGGCATTTTGTTCCCGAAAAAGGCAACTGCATTAAATTTCACCTGTTTTAAGCAAGCAACTGTCTTAAGCAAGCACTTTTCATTTTCCCCAAGGTGCTTGCTTAACACAGGTTGGACTGTATTCTTATATAACAGACCACAATATTTTTCGAAAAAAGCATTGATTTAGCTATTTCCCATTGAAAAGCCTATGGAGCCAAATTTGACCTTGGCATAAAAATAGGTCAAGGTCAACCTAGGGTCATCATTTTTGCAAACTTGGTAGTACTCAGTCACCCCATGCTACATACCAAGTTTCAAGACAATCGGCCCAGTAACTCTGGAGAAGATTTTTTAAGGTTTTCACCACATTTGGCCATGACGGCCATCATGATCATGTGACCTGGATCATCCAAATAAATGTTGGTTCCCTAAGTGCCCTAAGGCTGCATATAAAAGTTAAACGAAATTGGCTCAGTGGTGTTAGAGAAAATGTATTCTAATATGTCAATGGACCTGCAATACAAGTGACCTTGGGCCAAAGTCACCGAATGACCTTGACCCTTAGCATTCATAGACATTCATTTGTTACCTATTCTCATATCACAGACCACAATATTTTTTAACAAGAGCTGTCGCATGACAGCATAGCTCGCCTGTTTCGTGCCTTCAAGATATAAGGTAAAACTATTGCACCATGAAAAATAGGTCACACTCACCTATGTTGATATCAATCATCAGGTCACATGTAAGATACATTCCAGATATTACATTTCAGAATTAAACAGTGTCTGAATTGTAAGGCAAAATCATTGAACCATGAAAATAGGTCACACTGACCTAGATATATTTCTATGTCAATCATCTGGTCACATGGAATGGATTATTCAGATATGGCATTTCTCCATCAAATAGTATTCAAGATATAAGTCAAAGTCACTGGACCGTGAAATATAGGTCACACTGACCTACATATATTTTTAGGTCAATCATCTGGTTGCATTGAAGTAATATCCCAGGTATAACATTTCATTATCAAAAAAGTATTCAAGATAATAGGCAAAATCACTGAACCATGACTGGCCTACATATACTTTGAAGTAAACCATCAGGTCACATGGAACTAATAATCCAGGTATGAAATTTCTCCATTCTCCATTAAATAGCATTCAAGATAATAGGCAAAATCACTGAACCAATAAATATAGGTCACACTGACCTTGATATATTTTGAGGTCAATCAGCAGGTGACATGGAACTAATAATCAAGGTATGATGTTTCTTCATCAAATGGTATTCAAGGTAATAGGCAAAATCACTGAACCATGAAATATAGGTCACAATGACCTAGATATATTTTGAGGTCAATCATGGGGTCACATGTAAATAATAATCCTGGTATGACATTTCTCCATCAAATAGCATTCAAGATAATAGGCAAAACCACTGAACCATGAAATATAGGTCACACTGACCTAGATATATTTGGTGGTCAATTATCAGGTCACATTGAACTAATAATCCAGGTATGACATTTCTCCTTCAAATAGTATTGAAGATAACAGGCATAATCAATGAACCATGAAATATAGGTCACAGTGACCTAGACATATTTGAGGTCAATCATGGGGTCATGTGGCACTAATATCCCAGGTATGACGTTTATCCAACAAATAGTCTTCAAAATTAAAGGTAAAATCACTGGACCGCGAAATGTAGGTCCCCATCACCTTCACCCCTTTTACACTTGAACCAATGTCACATAGTTGTCTGATATATAACCAATTGTTTCTATAACTTGATAGCATAATGGGAAGGTATATAACAAATAACAAAGGTCCTAGACCCCTAGCCCATCTCCATTCCCCCCTCCCAGGCATTAACCCAGGGGTGTGTTGTCTTGGAATCTCAGAAGACACTCCCATGTATCCAAGTTGTAAAATATGAATGCTTTGTGATGAGTGTCTGTTGAGATATAAGCATTTTAAAAAGTTTAACACAGTTTTACTGAGGTGTTCTAGATTTTGACCCCTAGTCCCACCCCAGGGCATGAACCCAGGGGTTTGTTGTCTTTGAACGTCAGAAGACCCTCCCAGGTACTTAAGTTCCAAATATAAGTGCTCTTTGATGAGTGACTGTTGAGATATAAGCATTTGAAAAACTTTAATGCAGTGTGACGGGAAAGCACATGCACACGCAAATGTGCACAACCGAGGTGACAATAGCTCTCCAAGTACTTCGTACAGGCAAGCTAAAAAAAAGCATTGATTTACCTAATTCCCATTGCAAAACCTAAGGAGCCAAATTTGACCTTGGCATAAAATAGGTCAAGGTCAACCTAGGGTCATCAGTTTTCCAAACTTGGTAGTACTCAGTCACCTTATGCTACACACCAAGTTTCAAGACAATCGGCCGAGTGGTTCTGGAGAAGATTTTTTTAAGGTTTTTACCATATTTGGGCATGGTGGCCATCTTGCTCATGTGACCTAGACCATCCTAATAATTTTTTGTTCCCAAAGTGTCCTAAGGCTGCATATAAAATTTAAACAAAATTGGCCCAGTGGTGTTAGAGAAAATGTATTCTAATATGTCAATGGATCTACAATACAAGTGACCTTGTTGCAAGGTCACCGAATGGCCTTGACCCTTAGCATTCATAGACACAATATTTTTCGAAAAAAGCATTAATTTACCAATTTCCCATTGAAAAGTCTATGGAGCCAAATTTGACCTTGGCATAAAACATGTCAAGGTCAACCTAGGGTCATCATTTTTGCAAACTTGGTAGTACTCAGTCACCCAATGCTACATACCAAGTTTCAAGACAATCGGCCCAGTGGTTCTGGAGAAGATTTTTTTTAAAGTTTTCACCATATTTGGCCATGAGGGCCATCTTGATCATGTGACCTGGATCATCCAAATAAATTTTTATTCCCTTAGTGTTCTAAGGCTGCATATTAAAAGTTAAATGAAATTGGCTCAGTGGTGTTAGAGAAAATGTATTCTAATATGTCAATGGACCTGCAATACAAGTGACCTTGGGCCAAGGTCACCGAATGACCTTGACCCTAAGCAGTCATAGACATTCATTTTTTACCTATTCTCATATAACAGACCACATTATTTTTTGAAAAAAGCATTGATTTACCTAATTCCCATTGCAAAACCTAAGGAGCCAAATTTGACCTTGGTGTAAAATAGGTCAAGGTCATCCTAGGGTCATCAGTTTTGCAAACTTGGTAGTACTCAGTCATCAGATGCCACATACCAAGTTTCAAGACAATCAGCCCACTGGTTCTGGAGAAGATTTTTTTAAGGTTTTTACCATATTTGGACATGGTGGCCATCTTGCTCATGTGACCTAGACCATCCAAATAAATGTTTTGTTCCCAAAGTGTCCTAAGGCTGCATATAAAATTTCAACGAGATTGGCCCAGTGCATGGTGTTAGAGAAAATGTATTCTAATATGTCAATGGACCTGCAATACAAGTGACCTTGGGCTAAGGTCACCAAATGACCTTGACCCTAAGCATTTACATAGACATTCATTTGTTACCTAATCTCACAGACCACAATATTTTTCAAAAACTGCATTGATTTACCTATTTCCCATTGAAAAGCATTAGGAACCAAATTTGACCTTGGCATAAAATAGGTCAAGGTCAATCTAGGGTCACCATTTTTGCAAATTTGGTAGTACTCAGTCACCCGATGCTAAATACCAAGTTTCAAGATAATCGGCCTAGTGGTTCTAAAGAAGATTTTTTAAGGTTTTTACCATATTTGGGCATGGTGGCCATCTTGGTCATGTGACATGGATCATACTTGCAAACTTTCGTTCCCCCATTGCCAGGGGGCTGCATATTAAATGAACTTGAAATTGGCCTAGTGGTTTCAGAGAAGAAGACCTTTGAAAATGGTGGACGGACAGACGACGGATGGACGACAAAGACCTATCATCCCATAAGCTCCCCATTCATTCAAGGCTAAAAAGTAAATATCCTCTATCTATTATACAGAAGAAATTGGGGTTTACCAGGGTACCCATTATTTCAGCTGTCACTTGCAAGGTAAGTATAGTGATGACTCAGATCAGCCTGGCTCATAAAAGCTTTAAACTTTTTATAGGCTCAATTCAACTGAGCAGGCATTTTTAACTGCCCACTTCGGATGTAAGTACAGCAATTACTCAGATCAGTCTGCCTCATGAAAAGCCTTAAACTTTTTATTTGTTCAATTTAGCTGAGCATGTAATTTCAACTGCTCACAAATTTCAAAGCGCTTTGGTGCAGTGGTAGTGCATTGGATTTGTGATCCAGAGGTTGCGGGTTCGAGCCTCACGCTGACCAAAGTGTTGTGTCCCTGAGCAAGACACTTCATCCACTTTGCTTAAAAAAGTACTGGTTACCACCCAGGAAATCCTGCTCGTAATACTCAGATGTGAGCGACTAGCAGTAATAGGAAAAAAAAAATCTGTCCTGCTGATACTCATAAATATTTAAAATTCCAACAAACATTGGCGTTTTAGCAGGACAATTTTCAGTCTCAGCTGTAATAGCACATTTTTTTTATAACCTGGGGCCCAGATAAGGTTCTATAAAACTTGGAAGGAAAAAAATAAGCAATAAAATAACTGATATCACATGGCAAAAGTTGATAAATCTTTAAACTTCCACTTGCCCTGCACTGTAAAATTTATATGCAGCTATGGTTAATTTGTAAATTTACACTGGACTAAAGTCCAAATTTTCACTTGCCCTCATACTGTAGCACTCGTAAATAGGAGCAGGCTAGTGATTTTCTCTAGCCCTGCAGTCTTAAATCAAGAAAGTTTCATGGCAGATAAATCCTATCTAAAGGTCACTGTCCAACATCAAGCAGCTATGCCTGGAGTTTTAATGACAAATACATATTGATCTGAAGCAACAGATTTTTCTTAAACCTAGCAATAGCTTCTTTTTCTTTATTCATTTAACCCTTCAAAGGCTAAAGGCATATGGTAGTTTTGATGTTTTTAGGTTAGTTAGAAAATAGTGGACCGTTTTGCAAACAGTGTAGGCCCTGATCAGACGCCGCATTCTGCGGCATCTGATCTGGGCCTGCACTGTTTGCCAAGTCTTTTTTTCCTTAATTTTCAGCAAAAATAGGGCTTCACATTACATGTGAATCATCTGCTAGTCAGATGATTCACATGAATGTCAAGCCTTATTTTCACTATTTAAAAACAAGAGCTGTCACACTATAGGTGACCAATGCCCCCCGTGGGAGCCAATTTCTGAATTTTCACAAAATTGCAAAGGGAGATAATTCAGCCAAAGATGACAACAGAGTTATTGCCCTTGGTCAGAATGTAGCCCTTGTGATGGTGATGAAGTGTGTGAAGTTTCATGGGGCTAGGTCAAATACTTTTGAAGTTATGATCAAGGTTAAAGTTTTTGTGACAGACAGACAGACAAACAAACAAACAGACAGACAGGGCAAATACTATAAAAAAAACAAACCAGGTTGGCATCTGCATTAGAATTTCTGTGGAG
The DNA here is from genome assembly GCA_963580285.1 of Lucinisca nassula. Lineage (NCBI taxonomy): Eukaryota > Metazoa > Mollusca > Bivalvia > Lucinida > Lucinidae > Lucinisca > Lucinisca nassula. The sequence goes on along the minus strand of OY757024.1, from coordinate 44,231,242 downwards.
CTTGAATGGGTTAACATATATGTTAGTTAGTGTTGAGGTTTTACATCCTTATCAAAACTACCCTATGTATTCGGACAGACAGGTCTGAGCAAATAGTGTAGACACAGATGAGACAACGCAGAATGCATATATGTTAGTTAGTATTGAGGTTTACATCCCCGTCAAAATTACCATATATAATCGGACAGACAGGCCTGAGCAAACAGTGTAGACAGAGATGAGATGCCGCAGAATGTGGCGTCTCATCAGGGTCTACACCGCTTGCCACTCATCCCGCTATTCTTAGGCACAACATCAGCTAGTAAATTGTAATTGTTCAAATTTTAGAAGTATGGTTAGGAGTTGAGATGTCAGAATAATTAGGGTAAATACGCAGGAGATGATTAGAATAAGCAATCTTGCTTGTTTTCAAATCCTGTTGATCTTTCTAATATGCTATATTCTTGTTATATATCTGTAATTGAAAAGAAGTAAATAAAATATTGTTTAAACTAAATACGCTATTTAGGTAAGTTAGAAAATAGCGGACCTTTTTGCAAACAGTGTTGGCCCTGATCAGAAGCCGCATTCTGCGGCATCTGATCTGGGCCTGCACTGTTTTCCAACTACCCGTTTTGGGGTTTCCGGTACTAAATGGGATAAGGTCAGTTAGGAGACGTTGCTTCCGATTTTGTGGGACTTTTACTTGATATTGAGACGAAATGATGTCTCAAGCATTACCATCCAAAGAAACCGCTAGGGTTTAACAAACGGTCTGACTTTCACTACATTTCCAGGGCAGGATTAGACCTTCTAAGAGGTTTACCACTACTCAAGTTTAGTCTGTTTCAGCCCTGCACAGAAACACCAAGCAGCCCAGTCTATTTCTCAAAGCCCGGATGGGTGGGGGTGCCATTGTCATGTTAACTACTTTCTGTGATTTTACTGGACAGACAGCCGGCTCAGTCGGATGCACATCTAATTGGTGATCATGAGGTTGTGGGATCGATACCTGCCAGGTCTACAACATTCTTTTGCGGAGATAAATCATGAAATCTTTTTTGGGGGGTTTTGGTTTTATGGCCCTTTCAAGCATATTTCACTTACCGGTACGTCCAAATGATCATTAATCAGAGGTGGGCAAAAACCGGAGAACCCGGAGAAAAACCACCTGACCTTCCATTGCTGAACTTGGCATCTCACATGTTGCCTGAGCGAGGCACGAACCACAGCTGTGAAAGATCTAATGATTAAGAGTCAGTGCTCTTACCCATAAGGCCGCGGAAATCTTATCTACAGTCATTCTCTCCCTTCCACTGATTTAAGAAATGCAGTTGTCATTTTCTGGCGAAAAACTTTGCACTGCTTTGGTTAACGACCCAGTCAACACAATATAGATCGTAATTATCTAGCTGGTCAGTAAACCTTACCATACCTTTTGAACTTCAATAGCTTGGACACCTTTGGAACCATAAAAGTTTGTTCGAGACTGGGGTAATTAACCCTTGTCCTGCTGAACCCGAATATGCCTTTTCTTTGAAACAATGTAGATCCTGATCAGATGGCTTCTGAACCATCTGATCAGGATCTACATTGTTTGTCATTCAGGTTGTGAATTTGTTGTACGGTAATAATTTGCATCAAGTAATCTGATTGGCTGATAATCAGTAGTGGGTGTGACATATTTAAATATTCAGCAGGACAAGGGTTAATCATAACAACAAGTCAGGAGGCAAGATAGGGGTATATTACATGCATAACAGAGAAATACTATGATTTCTACCAGCCACAAACTTGGTATTTTTCTTTCAGCTAAGAAGAAATATTTCCTCTTAGCTGGGGGAAATAAAACTCTTTAGCTGGAACTATTTTATGTACAAGAAACAAGATACCGCTTTTGCAGTGAAATCATTCTATTCAAACGCGGGAAAGTTTCAGTCACGTCGACGTTATACATGACGTCATTGCAAAGACGTCTGGGAAGATATCAACAGATGTTCAGAATGCGTGCGTTTGAGTCAGATGCAACGCTGAAGCAAAAGAAAACATGAATATGACCATGGGATAGGATGTAAATTTTGCTTCATTTAATCTCACATCTTAATTGTTTTATCACTGAAACACTTCATTTCTTCTATTCTTATACAAAACTGTAGAAAGCTCTTTCCCTATGGGGCCCATCCAGTTTTTCTTCCACCCAGCTTCTTTAACACTACGCTCATACCTGTGATAATTTTATGTTGACCATGAGGGAGATTTGCTTCTCAGATGAGGGAGATTGGGGCCCCAATGAGGGAGACTTTCTGACGGCATGTTTAAGTGTTTTTTTCTTGTCATTTTTTTGTGGTTTAGATGTACAAAGGAACTGGAACTACTTAATTAAAATGATAGGAACATATTTTGTCAAGTTTAATTTCAAAATAGCAAGTTGTAGGTTGTTTACAAACAATGCTGTGACCACAAGTCCATTGATGTGATGTTATGGGTATTTGTCAGAATCCCCTGATTGTTGAAAGTACCTGCAACATGCTTTAGTGTAGAAATACTTGATTAGAAAAAATATCCTAAAATGTTTCCAGTCCTCCTCTTTATCCAGTGCTGGGTTTTACTGCTACTGAACAGACCCAAAGCACAAAGTTCTCTTCAATGATAAGAATTACTTCTAGCACTATTTACACTCCTTCATATAGTCTGTGCAGGCAATTTTTTTGGCCTTTCTCAGAACACCCTGTTCATAAATACATGTATAGGTAAAGCAGCCCATGCTGAAATTAATACCATTTTATAACAAGTGTTCAGGTTGGCCCCAAAAATTAGTGAGAATCCCAGGAAAAAAAATGCTTAGTCTTTATTTGTTTAAAATGTAAATTTTGTTACATCCAAACCTTGATATAATGATGCCCTGGATCGCTCACCTGATCCACACTGAAGCAATAAAATGGTAGCTAATATATTATGGTGCCTTGTCAGAAGGAGCATACATGCCAAATATGAAGGATCTATCTCAAATGGTTCAAAGGTTATGATAAAGTAGGTCAAGGTCAAACTTTTTGTATGAGTGGGAAGCCCCTCTCACAAGGAATATACATGCCAAATATGAAGGCTCCATCTCAAATGGTTCAAAAGTTATGATTAAGTAGGTCACAGGTCAAGGTCAAAATTTTTGCATGAGTGGGAAGACCTTGTCACAAGGAACCTACATGCCAATTATGAAGGCTCTGTGTTATTTAAAATGGTTAAAAAATTATGACAGAAAAGGTCAACGGTCAAGGTCACAGGTCAAAAATGTTGTATGTGTGGGAAGCCCTTGTCACAAGGAGCCTACATGTCATATATGAAGGCTCTATCTCAAATGGCTGAAAAGTTATGGTGAAGTAGGTCAAAGGTCAAGGTCGCAGGTAAAATTGTGTGACCCGACATGACCCATATTCGAACTTGACCGAGATATTGTTAAGATGATAATTCTGAGCAAGTTTAATGATGATCAGACCAAAACTGTGGCCTCTAGTATGTTCACAAAGATTTTATATGATTTGACCTACTGACCTACTTTTTGACTCCACATGACCCACATTCGAACTTAACCGAGATATTGTCATGGTGATCATTCTGACCAAGTTTTATGATGATTGGCCCAAAACTGTGACCTCTGGTGTGTTCACAAGAAAAGATTACGCACGGACGACGCACGACGGACGATGCACGACGCCGCCGGACATCTCAGTCACAAAAGCTCACCATGACCTTCGGTCAAGTGAGCTAATAAATGCACACTAATTATAGATTTCACTAACATGAAGTTCCCGGTCACAAATCTTTTTAAATGCAGTACTTGTACAAAGATTACTCGAGGGGAGCAATTTCCAAATAAGAAAATCTGCTGTTGATTTCATGACTTTTAGTAATTACTCGTTATTGATTGGAAAATAATAACTATTTTCCACTTTCAAAATCAAAATGTCTAAGTTAACATAAAATATAAAAACAAGACATATGGGAGAGTGATATGAAAGGAACAAACAGTGATAAAAAAATGGGAAAATAAACGCACAATTTCAATTAAATCTAAATATAAATGATAGCTCAGTGGTTAGTGCACTTGCCTCTGATGCTAAAGGTCCCGGGTTCGATCCCCGGCAGCGGCGATAAAATTTCGGTGTCCGAACACGCTCCATTGGCATCATTTGCAGGGATGAATGTCATAAAGTGCACCGTCCTTCGGATCGGGACGTTAACTGGAGGCCCCCTGTGCAGGGAGAACCATCCCCTGTGCAGGTTAAAGATCCTTACCGTAATTACATGATTACTGTGTAGGCTTTCATCCTGCAAACCTGGAGTGTATGTAATGTACACCTGCGGTAATGGTCAAATATGACCGACGCAGTATCAGTAGATAGATAGATAGATAGATAGAATTGTTAATGTCACTGTACAAAACTTCTGAGTATCTGTACTTCTGAGTATTACTACCTTAAGAGATAACGGTAAATAAATTACGTCAGCTTATGTAATCTTTACTGGCAGCCAGATCATGTTTATTCTGTGCAGTCAGCTGAGACAGAAAGGATTATCGGCTTTTTGATATTTACCGTTAGGTTCCGATATATTCTCCTGCTTATTTGTTAATTGCCTTCAGCAGTGAAAATTTTAAGTCTGTTACCGTTTACCGCAAATTGTAGCTCTGGAAAAAATCGGGGACAGGAAAATTGCAAATGCGGGAGATTCTGTCTCCCGGACGGGAGAGCGGGAGGTATGCTTCAAATGCGGGAGCCTCCCGCATGATCCGGGAGATATCACAGGTATGTACGCTGATTGAACCGTTAACAAGAGCTGTAAACAGTCAACTGATCGGGAATTCAGATCCAAAATTCAAGATCCAAACTGTCCTTAACGTCTATGAAAGTGCATGTAATATACAGATTATTCATGTATCCTATTTGAAATATAGGATTTATAAATCTCAGGAGGTAAAACAATTCGTTAAAGAAACTCGTGCTTCCCATATTTCAAATAGGAGAATGGATAATCTATATATATTAGTTTACTGAGTTAGCCCATTTAAAATATGGGATTTATAAACCTCAGGAGGTAAAACAATCCGTTAAAGAAACTCGTGCTTCCCATATTTCAAATAGGAGAATGGATAATCTATATATATTAGTTTACTGAGTTAGCCCATTTAAAATATGGGATTTATAAACCTCAGGAGGTAAAACAATCCGTTAAAGAAACTCGTGCTTCCCATATTTCAAATAGGAGAATGGATAATCTCTTTACATTAGTTTACTGAGTTAGCCCATTTAAAATATGGGATTTATAAACATCGTGAGGTAAAACAATCCGTTAAAGAAACTTGTGCTTCCCATATTTCAAATAGGAGAATGAATAATCTCTATATATTAGTTTATTGAGTTAGCCCATTTAAAATATGGGATTTATAAACCTTGGGAGGTTTAACATCCGTTAATGAAACTCGCGTGCAAGCACACTTGTTTCTAAATCGGATATTCAACCTCCCTTGGTCTATAAATCCCATATTTAAAATGAGCTGAGTAATAACTCTGTATCTTTCTAGTAGAAATAATGGAGAAATAAGTACACACAACATCCGTTTTCAAGATTAAATAAGAATATTATCATGAACATTTTAACCCTTATCCTGCTGAATATTCAGTTTAGCCACGCCCATTTCTGACTTTGAACCAATCAGATTACTTGATGTAATTTATTCTTTCAAATCCATAAACTGAATGCCAAACAGTGTAGATCCTGATCAGATGGCTTCTTCAGAAGCCATCTTATCTGGATCTACACTGTTTCCAAAGACAGGGGTTGTCGTGAACAGCAGGATAAGTGTTAATATCTATTGTAATATATAAATATTACATTCTTGGGAGGGTGATTGTGAAAAATGTCACCCTGAGGAATATGAATATCAACTGAGATGTAGTGGAGGCTGATATTCATATTCCAAAGGGTGACATTTTTCACTATCACCCTCTCAGGAATGAAATACTTATTTTATTATACTGAACAAAACTAATAATTAAGGTATTGGGATTTTTGATGAAAAAGACAGGACAGCTCACACGTGTCATTTGACGCCATGACGTTCAAAATAATCGGATAACCTCGGCTTTCTTCATGAGCGACGTTAGCTGGTGAAACAGAAATTCAGAAGTTCAAACATCTACAACATTGTTATTTCTGAAAAAAAAAAACCTGAAGTGTGGGAATGCATTTTCTTAATTAAATCAAAAGAAACATTTTGGTACCAAAATTTCTTGACTTTGTTTAATACAATTTTTGATTTAGACTCTTTTCTCTAGTTTTCCTGAAGAACTGAATCATACGGGCACACATTTCCGCACATGTGATAGTCGAAATTATCGCAGGATGATAGTAAAAATTATCACTCTCAGGCCTATTGGAGTTTTGTTTGGGAAAGTCACGTGATGTACAATATAGGAAAATATGTCCTTGTAACTCAAAAATGAGTTCAAAAAGCCATGGTAAATGAGTCATTGGTGTTCCAGCCATCTAAGTTGTTCGGAATCATGTGAACAAGTCCGTGAAATGAACAACCCGCTAAACCCAACTTTATATAGACAAAATTGGGATTTATGGGGGGATACATTATTGTTTCTTATTTCTGCTCAAAGCCATAGATTGTGGGTATATTGAGGCGGTTCTAACGAGCACCCACAACCTATGTTTGCAGTATTACAAAGAAAAATATCACAGTTTTCATCAGACATGTAGCCATTTTGAAGATGTGAAAAGTGCACTATGTTGCACGGATTTGTAATCGTAATATATAGATATCCACAGAGGACCCTTGTCAAAGTGATATTTGATGCAAAACACTTTTTCTGTTATAAAGAGCTTGTCACTAACCAGAAACCTAGTACAGAGTCTTTTAATAATTACTTAAAAAAATAAGCTGTGGATATTTGTTAGAATTGCCACAGCAAGGCGATTCTAGCAAATATCCACAACATTTGTTTCTTAGAGTACTAAATACAATGCTCAGTAGCTCGGTAGCTCAGTCGGATGTGCGTCTGACTGGTGATCAGGACGAGGTTTCAATACCTGCAGGGGTCTGCAACATTCTTTCATGGAGATTGATCATGAAATCTTTTCTACGGTCATTCTCTTGCTTCCACTGATTCAAGAAGGGCAGTTGTCAGTTTCTGGTGAAAGAATGTGCACTGTACTGGTTAGTCTCTTACGTATAAGCCTGCCCAGGAAAAGTGTGGACAGGTAAACTGACCGGCTCAAAAATGACCTAAAATAGCATTGACTGGGTCGTTAAACTTCAATACAAACAAACAAACTAAATACAGTACTTGAATATCGCCAATAAATCCATCTCATCTTGAGCAAAAAATTCATTCCAGTGCAATTGTCACCATAACAAGTTTTGTTGTAATATCAAATGTCAGTACAAAGAGGATTGACTGCATCTACATTATATATTATTGTGCCATGTTGTATAGTAAATACATGGTTAGTGTCTTTAATTATAAAATATAATCGGTGAGCTTTAGACAGTTTTATAGGGGCGAGCTTTAGCGAGCCCCTATAAAATTGTCGCGGCAAACCAATTATATTTTATTATTAAAGACACTAATCATGTATTTATAGTTTATACCGCAATTCAAAAATCAAGGGGTTTTGCAATAATTTAGCAAATTTAAGCAAAAAAGACAACAGACAGTGTGGCATGTTAAACGACATTCAGTGCCACGGGGTGCACACGTAGTATAACGTGACGTCAACGAGTGCAAAGTTTCTGACGTCACCACGCCACAAAGATGCAGAAAACAACATGGACGCTCGAATTAAAGTCTCTCAGCACTTTACATTCTGTATGAAAATCTGAAAATAAGTAGTTTATTTTAATAGCTTTCGAAATTATTTTCGAGGTTGAGACTCAACTGCAGTAGCAGTGCGCAGTTATTCCAATGGGCCATTCAAACCAGGAATGGCCGAGAAGGTAAGAATTTAGCTGAAATTTCTGAAAATTTGTTCAAATAAATATTGCAAAACTTTTAACTCGCAGTTTCGTTGTTTTCCCGAGTATAGAAGGTTGCATGTTGTTGTTTACACTTGTAAATTATTGACCTGAAAAGTAGGTCCAGTCTATAAACGGTCACTAGACATATTATAGGTCAGTAGAACATATTATAGGTCACTACCGATTATAGCGTGCAGTTATTCGACCGCCTTTATTAGGTTACTAGAATGCCTCATAGCGGTATAAATGAAGATTCTGCCTCCAAATTAATTGTAGAAAATAGTTACTTGTCTCTTAACCATTCTCTTGCTGAATATTCAGTTTAGCCACACCCATTTCTGACTTTGAACCAATCAGATCACTTGATGTAATTTAGTCCTACAAAATCATTAATTGAATGTTAAACAGTGTAGATCCTCATCAGAAGGCTTCTGAAGAAGCCAACTGATCTGGATCTACACTGTTTCCAAAGATGGGGGTTGTCATGAACAGCAGGATAAGAGTTAATTGTTTTCACAATATCACACGAAAACATCTGTTCATATATTTTTGGGCAGACTTGATTTAGCTTATCAGATCACGCTTTTTACTAACACTATGAAGATTTGAAATAAAGCTTGTCTGAGTAGCTGGTCCAGAGGACTCTGGAGTACTCCTTCATCCAAGGTTGTCATAGCAACAGATAAGGTGGGTATTTTGTGATAATTGAAGCACAGGGGTAACAACCTACGTCATAGCAGGGATGTCGTACCTATTTCAGGAGCAGCCATATTGGTGTAAATAGGGTAAATAAAATGCTTCAAACTAAATTTGTACATTACGAGTCTTCAGAAAACATACTTCAGCTGGTAACGAAGAATATTTGCATGCCATCAGTGAGCTAATTCTACCTGGAAACATTGAAAAGACTTTGATAGCTTCGCCACAAGATTTGATTCGGCACTGTAAACAATGTTAGTTCCAACATCATTGCCAAATCAGCTTGTGTCGAATTATTCAAAGTAAGAGCCACATTTCTGAGACAGATTTCAGAATGTTTGATTCTTTTATGATCTAATGCACTGACTGTGCCTACTTGTTGTGACAAATACCTTTTGTGTAGTAAACGCCGGTAAACCTAAGAATGGTTATGATGTCACTCCTCTGACGTAGGTTGTTCCCCCTGAAGCATAGGTTTCCTTTTTTCTCCATATTAACCTATGTTGTGGGTATTCATTAGAACCGCCTCGAGGCGGTTCTAATGAATACCCACTACATAGGTCTTTATGGAGAATTGACAAAAACTATCATTCAAGTATCACAAAATACCAACCTTATCTGTTGCTATGGGTAGTGAGGTTGGAGCAGTCATGTGACCTCCCTGCAAAACATGCTGGAAGGAAGAACAATGTTCAAATGCGAAAAATGTAAAAAAAGATTTTTGATATGGAAGTTTTTGTGTGAAATCTATGTATTTTAAGCAGATAAGATATAGAAATAATAGTTTGCGGCTTTCAAATACTCCAAGAATGATCTTTTAATGTGGATACCAGGGCTCGAGGAAATGTCGGTTTTCCGGTTCTGAACCGATTTTGGGTTTACTGAACCGATTTTAACTGAAAAAGAAGTTTAAAAAATCGGTCCATAATTCAATAAAATCTTCAAAAACTCGGTTCGAAAATTTTCGCTAAAATCATTGTTGTAAAAACAAGCTGACCGTTTGTCACTGATAATCCAAGCATGTATACAAAAATCGCCTGCAGCACAAGGTGTTAGACCAGTTCATTATCTAACTAGGTGAAAATCGGACAAGTCCACGTCGGGTTCTTTGATCTTATCGCAGCGAAATTTGACCTGTGTGTTAAAATTATTCAACCGTGAACAATGGCCTCAGGCTTTATCAGCATGCTAGCAGGGTGTGAAAATTAGGTCAGGGCATACCCTAGTTTGTTTACACAAGTCATTAATTTATGGCTTACTATAGAACCGGTATTTAAAAATATATATATTTTTTTTTTTTCACGGCGCAATTTTCAATATACACCTGTCATGTCTGTTAAGCCTTCCAGAGAAAATGCCTTTTTTTACACATTCTAAACGATATTTCTATTTAAGAAATACGCTCCATTGAAACCAATAACATAAACCACGTGTGTATTACGCCCTTGAATTAATTAAAATGAAACCGCATGACGTCATTTTCCGATCACAAGGCATCAATATCAGTCAACGTTTGTAGACAAAGCAATTTCTTTCAGGCTTGTGTAATCGTGAAATATGTATTTATATTCTTTAGAACTCGGTTCAGCCACGTAAGATTTTCAATGACTCTCGTTCGGCCATGTTTTGGTTTGAGAGTTAAGAAATGTTTTTCGATTTTTAACCCGTTCAAAACGATTTTTTTAGAAACCTGCTCTGTTAAAATCAATGACATAGAACAGGTGTGTGTGTGTGTGTGTTATGTCCGTGACTGTGTTAATGTGTATTGTGTAAACGGAAACGGAATAACATCATTTTCCGACCACGTGGCTGTAATATCTGTCGCCTTTTGTAAACAAAGCAATTAGGGCAAAATAAAGATGCGTGAAATAAGAGAAATATTTTAAAGGTTTTAAAAAGGGGCAAAAAATATAGTGACCATCGAGCTGATCTTTGACTGCACCACGCCAGCGGTCTTCAGGTGCTGAGTGACCCGGATATTGGGAAAATGAAAGTAGATGAAATCTGGCGTAGAAAATGAAAGTAGATGAAATCTGAACTATGTGAGCAATAATTGCTGTTTATAATCAAGATACTGGTGCTTATATTCGTTGACAAGTGTAAGAGCAATATTGATATGTCATTCGTTATGCTAATAACACATTTTGAAATTGCAAATCACCAAGGACGTTTACGGAAATTACCGAAACCGATCAGCAATTTCCGTAAATTTTTGGCGAAATTGGGCTGGACCGATTTGGATTCTTCAGTTTCTCGAGCCCTGGTGGATACAAATTGATACACTCACAATCATGTTTGATTTATCTTTGGTGTACATCTATATGTTCAGTTTCACTTGATTTAACTTGCTGCTCCGGTGCACACTGATCACTCAAAAAAAATTCCAATCAAGTCTGCCCTTGAGAAAGTATGGCATAGAAACTATATATGTTATCCAAATAGGCCACCTCCAAATTTATGATAGAAAACAATAACATGTCTCTTTAATGGGTCCACAATAAGATAAGAGAATGTCTGCTCATGTAAATTCATGTCTGGGTAAAACATGGTACCATCGGCATCCTGGAATAGATAAAACAATATGTTACTCCCATAAAGAAATGCTGGGCTGATCACAACAAAACTGTCCTTTTAAGATTTAACTAGAAAGTCTTAATTCAGACTGCTTCAGCACAGTGATCCAGTGATCAACAACTACAAAGTCTTAAATCTGTCTGCCTCAAACTAGAAAGTCTTAAATCAGACTGCCTCAGCACAATGATCAGCACATACAAGGTATTAAATCAGTCTGCCTCAGCACAATGATAAACATCTTGAAACTCTTAAATCAGTCTGCCACAGCACATGATCAGTAACTATGTGGAGCACTGTGGTGCAGTGGTAAAGCATCGGATTTGAGATCGAAAGGTAGCCGGTTCGATCCCTGCAAGCGCTAAGTGTTGTTTCCCTGAGCAAGAGACTTTATCCACATTGCTTAGAACTGGTACCAGTATCCAGGAAAAGAGGGCCACATGGAAGATTAGTACTAGTACATGTACTAAATGTGTTAGCCACTATAAATATGGTTGATAGTTGTTATTATGAATATTATTTTTAAATCAGTCTGTCTCAGCACAATGAACAGCAACTTCAAAGTCTTAAATCAGTCTGCCTCAGGACAATTATCAGCAACTACAATGTCTTAAACCAGACTGATTCAGCACAATGATCAGCAACTAGGAAGTCTTAAATCAGTCTGTCTCAGCACAATGATCAGCAACTAGGAAGTCTTAAATCAGACTGATTCAGCACAATAATCAGCAACTAGAAAGTTTTAAATCAGTCTGCTGTTGTGTCTGTCTATTGTTAGAAATTTATTTAGAAAATGGTTGAACTTTCTGCAAACAGTGATGGCCTTGATCAGATGCCACAGAATGTCTGATCTAGGTCTGCACTGTTTGCCATTGACACATTTTGGGTTTTCCCATAAAATGGATAAAGAGTTGTTCTCATTTTGGAATACTATTGAGGCATGTTGAAGGCTAGTGCTAGTCCAACAATGGTGATGGGTTTCACCGGGTACTATCTCTGACCACAGAGTGCTAACACACATTCCTGTGTAATCAAAGTTAAACAAACAGATTTCTGCCTGCCCTTCAGCATAGTGTAAGTTATATTTTCTATTCCCATGTGATCACTGATCCACTATGGAATTTTGAAAATATTTGAAGGTCACAGATAAAGCCTATTTGACCGAAACTAGATAGTCTGGCCCGCAAAAACTTGATTTGTTTGCGTTGAGGTTTATCGTCCCTGTCAACACTGTATAGGTCATTTGGAGACGTTGCTTCCCATTTTGTGGGAATTTTACCCGACATTGAGATGAAATGACATCTCAAGCCCTGTTGCCCAATGAAATCAATAGGCTATATAGTATATAAGCATGGACAGCCCAACTAGTACCATTCTGCGTGGAAGCATCATGCAGCCCACCTATTTCTTCAAGCCTCGATGGGCGGGGGCCATCAGAAAAAAAACTTGAACACTCTGCAATTTTCAGTTCTGTAGTGTATTTCAAGCCTCCAATGGATAACGTTTTCAGAACATATCAAACTTTGCTACCTCTGGTGTCAAGGGAATGTGTGCTGACTGTTAAAAGCATCCCGCCATTCATCATTGTAAAAATTATGTCTTCTTGTCCTTCAGGATCACTGATTCCATTCTGGAATTGTGATAATTTTTCAGGTTCAATGTTAAGGCGTAATTGACCAAAAACTACCTAGTCTGGCCCAGAAAAATGGTACTCAACAATTTTTCAGTTCTGTAGTGTATTCCATGCTTTCAAGGGACTACTTTTTTTTAGAAAATGAGCCACACACATTTCCTACAATTTACATGTGCACCCAGCAAAGTATCAGATGAGCCTGTGCATCCATATAGTCTAACTAAAGACTTCTCTTGCTGCATGAAGGGGCATTGGGCACTTAGCTATCCTTAGAGTGTACAATGAAGACTCTGATCAGACTGCGCAGATGCGCAGGCTGATCTGAGTCTTCAATGGGCACACATGTCTTATTGTAGGTTTTGTCGTGTGCTGGCTCAAATATCTTTTTACTTACAGCAGCCGTAATTTTGAACACACTGGATATAATACTTAATTCTTTTGTTTCTGGATTTTTCTGAACACTGAAAAATAAAACAGATAATTATTATAATTGACATCTTAACTTTTATCTGACACTATCTTTATTGTGATTACCATAAAAATCCTAAAAATTGGGACAGCTTGAGAACTTGCTGTAATTCTCCAAAAATTTTAACAAGTTTGTTTCACATTCCAGCAAGGAGTCCAGAAGGTGCAGATGGTATGGCAAACAGTATAGACCCTGATCAGACTGCTCCTTCAGACTGCTGGGTCAGCACTGTTTGGTTAGGCATGTCTGTCCCAAAACTTAGGATCATTACAGTACTTCCTTTTTTCTTAAGTACAATATATTAACCCTTCAAGAATTAAGTGCCAGCCTCGGTAGCTCGATCAGTTGGATGCGCATCTGACTGGTTATCAGCAGGTTGCGGGTTCGATACCTGCTAGGTTGACGACATTCTTTCATTTCGCCCCTGCCCATTGGGGCTTGGAGAAATAGATTGGGCTGCATGATGATTCCACGCAGAGCTGAAACCTCATAGAACACACAAACAGCAGCATTCTCAACATTTGATTAACATTGGACATTGTCAGTGAAGACAGATGAACTATTACTAGGTGCAGTAATTTTTTTTGTTTGCCAAGATTCATGTGACTGACTGATTTGTATGAAATCCATGTACCGGTAGTGGTTATTCATAGCTTCACTATTCTTATCATTGTGAGGTCAGACTGTTGTGATAAGAGGGCTATCTGTAAGGCTGGCACAATCAATTGGATAATCAATCGATAATTTCCACAAAAATGATTATCATTACTGATTTGCTTGTAATCGATTATTTGATAAGTACAATTTACTACCCAAAGTAAAATAGCAGGATGAGTGGCAAACAGTGCAGACACTTATGAGACGCCGCGTTCTGCGGCATCTCATCTGGGTAGACACTGTTTACTCTGGCCTGTATGTACAAATACATATGGTAAAGTACAACATAGGGTAAGAGTCGTGCTTAGACAGAAAACCAGACAGGTAAAATTATTACCAAATCTTCAGTGATTACTTATCAATTACTGATGGCATGACTCATAATCGATTATCTTTCAGCTCCGATTAGCAAGCTGGGTTTGGCAAACAGTGTAGACCCAGGTCAGATGCCACACAATGCGGTGTCTGTTTTGGGTCTACACTGTTTTCAGAGAAAATAAGGCTTGACATTTCATGTAAACTGACTGCTAAGTGGCAGATGATTCACATCAAGTCTTATTTTCTCTGAAAAATAATTTAAATAATAAAACTGCCAACTGCCCTAAATGAAAATCTGTCTTCAGTTATATGCACCCAGCAAAGACTTAGATCAGTCCTAGGCAATACTGTGCACTGTTATAGAAATGGATTTCATTTTAGTGGATTTTATCAATGTGCAAAATCAGGCAAATCACTCAACTGTAAGAAGCCCTAAGTATTGTGAGTGATTCGCCAGCGTTTACACATCTATAAAAGCCACAAAAATGATAATTCATTCCTTATAATTCCAACTTTGTCATTGAAATGTTTGAAAATGCCAACAAAATGGTACATATTAGGAATTCTTTCATAGCGTAAGAATGGACTTACCAACGGCTATGGCAGAATGATTATTAAATTGGAAGCTGCCATCTTTGAAAGAAACCCAAGCTAAAAATGTCAGTTTATTTGTCTCCTATCATTTATGTTTTCAGTAGTTTTCCATCTTTTAATCAAATGTTGTTGACATCCCTTCACAAAAAATAACATAACTTGCAGGTTCTAAATGTGCTATTTCACGTCATGTTATATTATTATCTGTCGCTATGTGAAACAGATCTGATATCTTGCTCGTGAAATTTATCGAAGTACATGTATAAAACATTTATTGCAACTAATCAAATCGCTAAAAATGCACATAATGATGGAGCATTGGAATTATTGTGCACTGGATGGATGGGAAATGACCCAAAGCTTTTCATGAAGACAGGGAAGGTTGTCGGTATGCAAGGTGATCTGAGTCCTATCTGGGTGCAAATGTTCGAAGGGCCACATAGCATAGCCCAAGATAAGAGGGAGTATAAAAAAAAATATTTTTCTTATTTCTGACTGAAAACCTATGTTGTGGGTACTCATTAGAAGCGCTGATGCGCTTCTAACGAGTACCCACAACATATGTTTTTGGGCAGAAATAAGAAAAATATCAGTACTTTTCAGATGAAAAAAAAAGAACCTTATAAGAAGCTGTAAAGAGCCAGTATACTGAGCCACAACTGATATTACATTTCAGAATATTACAGATAAAAAAGCTTTAACCCATATCCCGCTGAATAGTTATTTTAGCCACACCCATTCTGACTCTGAACCAATCAGATTACTTGAAGTAATTTATTCCTGCAAATTCAAAAACTGAATGTCAAGCAGTGTAGATCCTGATCAGATGGCCATCTGACCTGACCAACACTGTTTGCAAAGGTAGGGCTTGTCCTGAACAGCAGGAGGAGGGTAAAAAGTCAACCTTTTTTGCAAAAGCATGTTAATGTTAGTTATAAAGAACTTCAAAAAAGAATTACAACTTAACACAGCTCCAGATAATAACTTAACCGAAATATCAAGTCAAATATTCTGGTAAAGTTTCATGAAGATCAACCTTTTTAGTACCAAATGGAATCTTCCTCCTTATATATAGCAGGAGTCCATTTCAAAATTTAGGGGTGTCCTGTTGTGTTTTCATCAAAATTAATTTGGAAAATAACTGAACTTTTAGCAAACAGTGGAGGCCCTAATCAGACGCCGCGTTCTGCGGTGTCTGATCTGGGCCTGCACTGTTTGCCAAGGTACTCGTTTTGGGGTTTCGGGTACAAAATGGGTCTAGACAGTGAAAATCGGCTTAAAGAAATCTGACCTAGTGAGCTAATTTTTTATCGTAGAGTGCGTCATCTCATCAGGCCTGCACTGTTTGCCTGTGTCTTTTTCTAGGATTTCCCTATCTGAAATGGGTTAAAAAGGTTAAAGGATCCAGGTCCTACCTGACTAGGTCTTTGTATATCTGTTTGGTGAGACTTAAATAAGGATCTATAGTGTCCTCATACTGACAAACTCGGCCACCGAGACATAGATGTTGGAATAACTGGAACAGAAATTCTTCCCTCTCTGTGTCACTGTATAAGCAGTAGTGGTCGGATTCTTCTATCAACAGCATCTATAACATAATCATTACGATAACAAGTCCGTGAAACGAAGACCCTACTAAACCCCACTTTATATGGAGAAAAGTGGGGGTTTTGGGGTACATATTATCTGCCTTATTTTTGCTCAAAAACATAGATTGTGGGTACTCGTTAGAACCGCCTCATTGAGGTGGTTCTAACGGACACCCACAATCTATGTAGATAGTGGGTACTCATTAGAACTGCCTCATTGAGGCGGTTCTAACGGACACCCACAATCTATGTTGAAAGCAGAAATAAGAAAGATGTTATCATTTTAACCCAAAATGTGTAATTTCTGACACCATGTTGGATGCCATTATTTCACTCGGACATGTTTTCCTAATGAAAATAAATGATGTCCATTTTATCAGAAATTGTATAAACATATAGAAGAGTAGAGCAAATAGAGTGTGGTAGCTTAGTGGTTAGTGCACTTGCTTCTGATGCTAGAGGCCCCCTGTTCAATCCCCGGCAGCAGTGATAAAATTTCAGTGTCCAACATGCTCCACTGGCATCATTAGCAGTGATAATGCCACAAAGTGCACCATCCTTTGGATCCGGATATTAACCCGAGGCCCCCTGTGATGGGAGAATTAGCCCCCTGTACAAGGTTAAAGATCCTTACCGTAATTACATGATTACTTTGTAGGCTTTCATCCTGCAAATCTGGAGTGTACGTAATGTATACCTGTGAGTAATGGTCAAAGGTAGCCGATCACAGTAACATTAGCTAGATAGATGGCTTGACCATCTCTGGTACCATGAAAATTTGTTTAACCAATTGTATGCGGGAAACCCCCAAAGGGGTACCTTGGCAAACCTGTGCACCTCATTTGGCAAGCAGTGCAGGCACAGATCAGACGCCGCAGAATGCGGCGTCTGATATTCTGCGGCGTCTGATCAAGGCCTGCACTGTTTGCTAACAGAATTTTCTGTAAAAAATAGAATAAAAACAAAACAAGAGGGCCATGATGGCCCTGGATCGCTCACCTGATCCATATGATAGAGTAACAAGTGGGCCTCGGGGAGGGCCATTATTGACCCGAGGGCTGCAATGTGCATAATGTTGAGGGAGGTCTAAAGAGGTGAAGCTTCATACCAAATATCAACAAAGGCTATAATTTGAACAATCTTGGCAAAGGTCCACTAGATGAAGCTACACACCAAATATCAAAGACCCTGGCCATGGGGTTTCAGAGAAGAAGATTTTTTAAAGATATTCCCTACATTAGCCTATGTAAAACCAAATGGCCCCGGAGCGGGGACATTTTTGGCCTCAGGGCCATAATTTAAACAATCTTGATAGAGGTCCACTAGATGAAGCTTCACACCAAATATCAAAGACCTGGGCCTTGCTGTTTCAGAGAAGAAAATTTTCAAAGATTATCTCTATATATAAGTCAATGTAAAACCAAAGGGCCCCGGGGCGGGGGCTATAATTTGAACAATCTTGGTAGAGGTCCACTAGATGAAGCTCCATACCAAATATTAAAGGCATGGGCCTAGTGGTTTCAGAGAAGAAGATTTTTAAAGATTTCCCTATATAAGTCTGTGTAAAACCAAAGGGTCTCGGGGCGGGTGCATTTTGGCCCAAGGGCTGATAGCCTATAATTTGAACAATCTTGATAGAGGTCCACTAGACGAAATTTCACACCAAATATCAAAGACCTAGGCCTTGTGGTTTCACAGAAGAAGATTTTTAAAGATTTTCCCTATATAAGCCTATGTATAACCAAAGGGCCCCCGAAACAGGGGCGTTTTTGGTCTCAGGGCTATAATTTCAACAATAGGGGCATTTTTGGTCTCAGGGCTATAATTTGAACAATCTTGGTAGAGGACCACTAAATGAAGCTTCATACCAAATATCAAAGACCTAGGCCTTCTGGTTTCAGAGAAGAAGATTTTTCAAGATTTTCCCTATATAAGTCCATGTAAAACCAAAAGGCCCCGGGGCAGGGGCATTTTTGGCCCCAGCACTATAATTTGAACAATATTGGTAGGGGTCCACCAGATGAACTTCATACCAAATATCAAAGACCTGGGCCTTGTGGTTTCAGAGAAGAAGATTATTAAAGATTTTCCCTATATAAGGGTGGGGGGGGGGTGGGGGGGTGGGGGGGGGTAACTGTGCCTTGTGGGGTGAAGCTTCATACCAAATATAAAAAACATGGGCCTTTTCAAGATTTTCCCTATATAAGCCCATGTAAAACCAAAAGGCCCCGGGGCGGGGGCATTTTTGGCCCCAGCACTATAATTTGAACAATCTTTGTAGGGGTCCACTAGATGAAGCTTCATACCAAACATCAAAGACCTGGGCCATGCGGTTTCAGAGAAGAAAATTTTAAAAGATTTTCCCTATGTAAGCCCATGTAAAACCAAAGGGCCCCGGAGCGGGGGCATTTTTGGCCCCAGCACTTTAATTTGAACAATCTTGGTAGGGGTCCACTAGATGAAGCTTCATACCAAAAATCAAAGACCTGGGCCTTGCTGTTTCAGAGAAGAAGATTTTTAAAGATCTTCCATATATAAGCCCATGTAAAACCAAAAGGACCCGGGGTGGGGGCATTTTTGGCCCCCAGGGCCTGGGCCTTGTGGAGTGAAGCTTCATACCAAATATCAAAGACCTGGGCCTTGCGGTTTCAGAGAAGAAAATTTTTAAAGATTTTCCCTATATAAGCCCATGTTAAACCAAAGGGCCCCGGAGCGGGGGCATTTTTTGCCCCAGCACTATAATTTGAACAATCTTGGTAGGGGTCCACTAGGTGAAGCTTCATACCAAATATCAAAGACCTGGGCCTTGCGGTTTCAGAGAAGAAAATTTCAAAAAAGATTTTCCCTATGTAAGCCCATATAAAACCAAAGGGCCCCGGAGCGGGGGCATTTTTGGCCCCAGCACTTTAATTTGAACAATCTTGGTAGGGGTCCACTAGATGAAGCTTCATACCAAATATCAAAGACCTGGGCCTTGCTGTTTCAGAGAAGAAGATTTTTAAAGATTTTCCCTATATAAGCCCATGTAAAACCAAAGGGCCCCAGAGCAGGGGCATTCTTTGCCCAAGCACTATAATTTGAACAATCTTGATAGGGGTCCACTAGGTAAAGCTTCATACCAAATAGCAAAGATCTGGGCCTAGCGGTTTCAGAGAAGAAGATTTTTAAAGATTTTCCCTATATAAGCCCATGTAAAACCAAAAGGCCCTGGGGTGGGGGCATTTTTGGCCCCAGGGCCTGGGCCTAGTGGGGTGGAGCTTCATACCAAATATCAAAGACATGGGCCTTACAGTTTCAGAGAAGAAAATTTTTAAAGATTTTTCCCTATATAAGACATGTAAAATCAAAGGGCCCCAGCACTATAATTTGAACAATCTTGGTAGGGGTCCACTAGGTAAAGCTTCATACCAAATATCAAAGACCTGGGCCTTGCGGTTTCAGAGAAGAAGATTTTTAAAGATTTTCCCTATATACGCCCATGTAAAACCAAAAGGCCCCGGGGAGGGGGGCATTTTTGGCCTGAGCACTATAATTTGAACAATCTTGGTAGGGGTCCACTAGATGAAGCTTCATATCAAACATCAAAGACCTGGGCCTTGCGGTTTCAGAGAAGAAGATTTTTAAAGATTTTCCCTATATAAGTCTATGTAAAACCAAAGGGCCCCGGGGCAGGGGCATTTTTGGCCCCAGCACTATAATTTCAACAATCTTGGTAGGGGTCCACTAGATGAAGCCTCATACCAAATATCAAAGACCGGGGCCTTGCGGTTTCAGAGAAGAAGATTTTTCTAGAATTTCCATATATAAGCCTATGTAAAACCAAAGGGCCCCGGAGCGTGGGGGGTCCACTAGGTGAAGCTTCATATCGAATATCAAAGACCTGGGCCTTGCGGTTTCAGAGAAGAAGATTTTTAAAGAGTTTCCCTATATAAGCCAATGTAAAACCAAATGGCCCCGGGGCATGGGGGGGGGGGGGGGAACCTGGGCCTTGTGGGGTGAAGCTTCATGCCAAATATAAAAGACATGGGCCTTACGGTTTCAGAAAAGAAAATTTTTAAAGATTGTCCCTATATAAGCCCATGTAAAACCAAAGGGCCCCAGAGCGGGGGCATTTTTTGCCCCAGCACTATAATTTGAACAATCTTGGTAGGGGTCCACTAGGTGAAGCTTCATACCAAATATCAAAGACCTGGGCCTTACAGTTTCAAAGAAGAAGATTTTTAAAGATTTTCCTTATATAAGCCCATGTAAAATCAAAGGGCCTCAGGGCGGGGGGCATTTTTGGCCCCAGGGCTATAATTTGAACAATCTTGGTAGGGGTCCACTAGGTGAAGCTTCATACCAAATATCAAAGACCTGGGCCTTGCGGTTTCAGAAAAGAAAATTTTAAAAGATTTTTCCTATGTAAGCCCATGTAAAACCAAAGGGCCCCGGAGCAGGGGCATTTTTGGCCTTACCACTATAATTTGAACAATCTTGGTAGGGGTCCACTAGATGAAGCTTCATACCAAATATCAAAGACCTGGGCCTTGCGGTTTCAGAGAAGAAGATTTTTAAAGATTTTCCCTATATAAGCCCATGTAAAACCAAAGGGCCCCGGGGCGGGGGCATTTTTGGCCCCAGCACTATAATTTGAACAATCTTGGTAGGGGTCCACTAGATGAAGCTTCATACCAAATATCAAAGACCTGGGCCTTGTGGTTTCAGAGAAGAAGATTTTTAAAGATTTTCCCTATATTAGAACATGTAAAATCAAAGGGGCCCGGGGTGGGGGCATTTTTGGCCACAGCACTATTATTTGAGCAATCTTGGTAGGGGTCCACTAGATGAAGCTTCAGACCAAATATCAAAGACCTGGGCCTTACGGTTTCAGAGAAGAAGATTTTTAAAGATTTTCCCTAAATAAGCCCATGTAAAACCAAAGGGCCCCAGAGCGGGGGCATTTTTGGTCCCAGCACTATAATTTGAACAATCTTGGTAGGGGTCCACTAGATGAAGCTTTAGACCAAATATCAAAGACCTGGGCCTTATGGTTTCAGAGAAGAAAATTTTAAAAGATTTTAAGATTTTCCTTATATAAGCCCATGTAAAATCAAAGGGCCCCAGGGCGGGGGGCATTTTTGGCCCCAGGGCTATAATTTGAACAATCTTGGTAGGGGTCCACTAGGTGAAGCTTCATACCAAATATCAAAGACCTGGGCCTTGCGGTTTCAGAAAAGAAAATTTTAAAAGATTTTTCCATGTAAGCCCATGTAAAACCAAAGGGCCCCAGAGCGGGGGCATTTTTTGCCCCAGCACTATAATTTGAACAATCTTCGTAGGGGTCCACTAGATGAAGCTTCATACCAAATATCAAAGACCTGGGCCGTGCGGTTTCAGAGAAGAAGATTTTTAAAGATTTTCCCTATATTAGCCCATGTAAAATCAAAGGGGCCCGGGGTGGGGGCATTTTTGACCCCGGCACTTTAATTTGAACAATCTTGGTAGGGGTCCACTAGATGAAGCTTCAGACCAAATATCAAAGACCTTGGCCTTACAGTTTCAGAGAAGAAGATTTTTAAAGATTTTCCCTATATAAGCCCATGTAAAACCAAAGGGCCTCAGAGCGGAGGCATTTTTGGCCCCAGCACTATAATTTGAACAATCTTGGTAGGGGTCCACTAGATGAAGCTTCAGACCAAATATCAAAGACCTGGGCCTTGCGGTTTCAGAGAAGAAAATTTTTAAAGATTTTCCCTATATTAGTCCATGTAAAACCAAAGGGCCCCGGAGCGGGGGCATTTTTGGTCCCAGCACTTTGATTTGAACAATCTTGGTAGGGGTCCACTAGATGAAGCTTCAGACCAAATATCAAAGACCTGGGCCTTATGGTTTCAGAGAAGAAGATTTTTAAAGATTTTCCCTATATAAGCCCATGTAAAACCAAAGGGCCCAGGAGCGGGGGCATTTTTGGCCCCAGCACTATAATTTGAACAATCTTGGTAGGGGTCCACTAGATGAAGCTTCATACCAAATATCAAAGACCTGGGCCTTGTGGTTTCAGAGAAGAAGATTTTTTAAGTTTTTGGTGAAAAAAATCTATTTTTGGCTCCTATGACCTAGATGTGCAACGGACCGGAACCATTTGAACAACTTTGAAAGGGGACCACCTAAGGATCATTCCTGTGAAGTTTGGTCAAAATCCAATCAGTGGTTTAGGAGGAGATGTCGTTTAAAGAAATTGTTTACGGACGCACGGACGCACTGACGCACGACGGACGAAAAGTGATCCCATAAGCTCACCTCGTCACTACGTGACGGTGAGCTAAAAAAGGCCTGTCACCCCTTATATTACAAATGGACTTGTCCAACATATAGCAATGAAAGAGTCCTTTAGCATACAATGGGTTAAGATATAGCTAGTGTACTATTTACTGAAGGCTATCATAGTACCAGGCCAAGAGGCATAATGGGGATGGTTTAGTGGATAACTGTATTCAAAATTGTAATTTAGGGAGGTAAATTGGAGGTTTTATGGTCGGAAATTTCATTTTACATTGCGACCATAAAAGCAATGATTTACCTCCCCTGACCACAATTTTGAATGCATTCTAATACACTTATTCGGTTGTTAAGTTAAAAAAAATTGTACTATTTTGCACAAGGCGGCAAGTGCTGTTAGTTGCGTAGAACCAAATGCCAGCCAATGAAAAGCAACGTCACACAATGACATAAGTTTTCCAACAGGATACGCAGTATATACTGCCACAAATTACAAATTTTAACGTTATCCAATCAGATGTCAAGTTACAAATACAAGTGCATTAGAATTGAGAATATCATTTCAATCTTCCATAAAGTAAAGGTATATTGTGTGTACTCATTAGAATTATCTTAACCCTTATCATGCTGTTCACGACAAGCCCTATCTTTGCAAACAGTGTAGATCCAGATTAGATGGCTTCTGAAGCCATCTGATCAGGATCTACACTGTTTGGCATTTAGTTTATGAATTCGTAGCAATCAAGTAATTTGATTGGTTGATAGACAGAAATGGGTGTGGCTTAAATGAAAATTCAGCAAGATAAGGGTTAACATTAGAAATATCTCATCAAGGTAAGCAGCCTCCGAAGCTCAGATTCATGAGCACCTGATTGGTGATCAGGAGGTCATGGGCTCAACACTTACCTGGCCCCGAGGTTATAAAACTTTTTCATGCTCAACTCAGCTGTGCATGAAACTTGTGGTGCTCATAAAAATTAAAATACTAAGAAGTTGAGCAATTTTTCATTCTCAGATAGCAGAGAATGTTATTTGTCCTGCTCACAAATTTTAAAATGCCAACAATTGTTGGCATTTTAAAATTTGTGAGCAGAACAAATTTCATGCTCAAGTGAGTTGAGCATGAAAAAAGTTTTATAACCTCGAGGCCTGGTTTGCAACATTCTATTGAAGACACTGATCATGAAATCTTTTCTGCGGTCATTCTCTCTCTTCCACTGATTCACGAAGGATACGGTAGTTGTCAGTTTTTCCAAAAGAATGAGCACTGTACCAGTCAACTGTGTATGTAAAAGCTTGTCCAGAAAAAGTGTAGTTAGCTAAACTGACCAAGGCGATGTGATCTTAACAGTGTTGACCCGGCTGTTAAACCCCAAGCCAACAAACAAACAAAATTATTAAGGCCCAGGCAAAGTGGTGCGAGTCAGCCCCTCCATGCGTATAAACCATATTGGTTTCATTGGGCCGCAGGTCGGGTAAAAGTCCCACAAAATTGGAAGCAACATCTCCAAAATGACCTTTACAGTGTTGACGGGTATGTTAAACCTCAAATCAAACACAAAAAAAACTCTCCCTTAAGGGGAATGGGCAACTCCTATAAAGTATTTTTTGTCTCCCATGTCAATAGGGGTAAACTCTTAAATGAAAGAATTTGCTCATAAATGGTCATTCTTTCCCTTCCCCTGATTTAAGAAGGCAGTTGTCAGTTTCTGGTGAAAGAATGTGCACTGTACTGGTTAACTTGTTGTGTATAAGCCTGGCCAGGAAGTGTGGTTAGGTAAACTGATTGGTTTGATATGAATAAAATATTGTTGACTGGGCTGTTAACTGCAAAACAAACAAAAACCACCCCTCATAGCAAGAACCTTATCTCACGCTATGAGCTGAAAGATTCTTATATTCTTGGCATTAAAATGAGAACTTATTATTTATGGCTTAAGTATATATGACATTTGATGTTACCTTTCTCAGCTCATCAGATATTGTAAAGTCACCATGGAATTCATCAAAACATTTATGGAGGTATCCCGAGTCCCTAACTACATTACCATAGAGACGATCGAAGAATGCCATTGACAAAACAGTACATGGCACAACCTCAGCAGTGACCTTTGCAGCCTGATTTCCTAAAATAATACCAAGAAAATACATACACATTATCTCTTAACTCTTGTACTGCTGAATAAATTAAAGAGGGAGAGTCAATAAAAACCAGCCTAACTTATTCCTGGGTGAGATCGATCTCTCCTTTTTTTTATGTAATTGCCCTCTAGAATGATACACTTGGATCAACACTGTTCCAGTGCCATCATCCCAGAACTGAATAAGCCAGGCTCCTTGTCTCCGAACCACTCCTCAATTGCCGCCACTGGATCAGAAATGACGTCCATGTATATACCTTTTTCAAGTTTGGAATAGGAAACAGTCACTAGGAGCTAAGTCGGAGAATACCCAGAGAGCGGTATTAGCTTGTACCCATTCTGCTCAACAGCATCCATTGTAATTTTGCAAGTGTGGACTCTTGCATTGTCCTGTTAGAGCAGAATACCTTGGAGAGTTTACCTCGGCATCTTTCATGGATAGCAGTTCTCAGATGGTCAAGCAAATTTGCATATTACACACCTGTTATTGTACTTTTCTTTGCTATAAAGTCCAACATCTTAAAACACGTAACGCCTTATGTGTTACTAAATACAGATGCCATCACCTTGCCAGCAGAGACCCCAGCGAGTTTGAGTTTTATTCAATGGCTCATAATAATGGACCGAGGTCTCATCAACAGTCACCAGACGTGAAAGAAAATCATCTTTCTTTTACCTAAACCGCTTCAACGATGTGCTGCATACTGATGCTTTGGTTGCCATTTGCCCATCCCTAAGGGATTTGGGACCCAACGGGCTGTTAGCTTGCGCATATGCAAGTGATCATATAAAATTGTTGGAATGCCACCATATGAAATGTGTAATGCATTCGCTATTTCTTCCACCTTAATTCGCCTATCAGAGTTCAAGATCCCATACTTTGTAACACATTTTTTCACTGGTGGCATTGGATGGACATCCAGACCTTGTTTCGCCTTCTAAATACATTCTACCATGTTTGGATTCCCCAACCCAGAATTTAATTTGTGCATAAAATGGTGCAGAAGACCCGTAGATATTGGTCAACTCGCGATGTATTTCCTGACCGATTTCCCTTTCAAATACAAGTAATGAATTACAGCACGATATTCAACTTTTGACAAAAAGCTTGCAATTGCATTGCTAGCCATATCTGACGTTCAATATATGTACTTGACATTATATATGCACTGCCTGTCTAACAGAAGATTCATATGTACATGTATTTTAAATGTTCTGAAAAAAGGGTAATCCTTTGGAAGCAAGGACCATAGCACAAAACAGAAACTTATGGAGTGAACATGATTTTTCTGGGCCAGACTAGCTAGTTTCGGCCAATTAGGCTTCATCAGTGAGCCCCAAATATTTCTTAAATTCCACAGTGAAATCCTCTAAAATTCTATGTAGAAATTAAAATGTTAACTATTGACATTAAGGCTGACACAATTAATCAGATAATCGATTCATATATACCACAAAAAAGATTATCATTACTGACTTGCTTGTATTCGATTATTTAATAAGTACAAATTACTACCTACCCAAAGTTATACCCAAAATCGCTGGATGAGTGGCAAACAGTGAAGACGCTAATGAGATGCCACATTCTGTCGAGTCTCATCTGGGTCTTCATTGTTTGCTCAGAAATGTCTGTCCGAATACATACAAATGACAGAGGTGTAGCTAGAGTGAGTGTTTGAGTTTTACGTCCCTCCAACAGCTACGGTCATACGGAGATGGGACCTCGGTTTAAAGACTCCTTCAAAAGTCTCAGAGGTGTAGCTAGAAGAAAATCATTCGTACCCAAGCCAAAGAAAATACTAAAAGTAATAACGCCATTTTACAAATTGGGAACACTCTTACAGGAAAGAATTTGCTCCCTTTAGGGAGCAAATTCTTTCCTGTAAGTGTGGTCCCCGTGGCAAAGGAGGAAACTACGCTAGCTAATAAAAAGTGTTGCGTAGATCCTACACACATACAGTCTTCTTCTTCTTCTTTTTCTTCTATGTCTATTTTTTATGTTTGTAATGTGTACGCAAGTGCGTATCAGAGTACAGGTAGCTATGCCCCTGAATGAAATGTCATCTACTCTGGGATTCTATGTGGCAACTGAAGTGTTAACTATTGACATACCTAGTGATTTTAATCCTGAGGAGGTGGATGTTTTCAGATTATTAACAACTGTTGGATCTCTCATGAAATCCTGCAAAAAATAAAAAACATGCTTGACACTTCATACTCCAATAAATTTCAAAACTGTAGAGTTTATTTGTTGTTGTTGTTTTTTTATTATTGCTTATGGAGAAATAATTCACAAGTTTTCTAAGGCTTAATCCGAGTAAAAAATGTGTGAGCGATAGCAACCAAGTTTTTTACACGAATGCTTTAGAACACAAGTGAATCATTTCTCCATAATCAATAGATACAACAAAATAAACTGTTTATTACATTTTCATTTATGTTTTAACTTTGAATTTTCAAATTCAGACATTCTGATTTTCTACCAAAATGGTTCCAGTCAGGGCATGAATTTCAGGAGGCATGGTCTAGTTTGAAAATCTGTCACCATCTTGTTTTCATTTCAATGCAAAAATCATCCTTTGCTTGAAATACAGATGCAACCAAGTAGAAATGTATGATCAAGAAACTCATACTTTATATTTATATTGCAGGTTTTTCCTCAAAAACATCAAAGGGACGTGAAAATTGAAGTCTGATTTTCATGATTTTATCAGATTTTCTGCCAATGTCAACTGTTATTATTGTTGTTACAAACAATGTCAGCAATGCTGCCGAGCAATTATGACGTCAAAACGTTTGACACGAAATAATGCATTTGTTGAATTATAGATTATAAGTCACTGAGAAATCTCCGTAAATCACTACTGAAAATGTAATAAATGAGATTCTTGTGCACTTGCATATGCAACGCCACATCTGATTGGATAACACCAAAAATTTGTGGCAGTTTATTCTGCAATATACTGTTGGAAACTCGACGTCATCACGTATGTGGCTTTTCATTGGCTGGCATTTGGCTTTACGCAACTCACCGTGCTTGCCGCCTTGTACAAAATAGTACAATAACTTAACAACCGAATAAGTGCATTAAAATGGGGATAACTGTGTTGAAAATTGTCATTTTGGGAGGAAAATAGTAGGTAAAACGAAATTTCCGACCGTAAAACCTTTGTTTTACCTCCCCAAATGACAATTTTCAGTACAGTTATCCCCTAATTAAGACTAGGGTCGAGAGTGATACCAAACACTATAACAGTGAAACTGCGATAACTTGGACACAGCCCGCTTGTTTACCACGACTAATTCAAACTTGTTCTGGAATCTCAAGAAAATTATTCTCATAGCTCCAGATATAGAGGATCTTACATGAGTGTTCATGCATTATTGGATTTATTAAATGAGTTGAGGAAAAGGGATGAAATGCAAGGCTTGCAGAGCATTTTATCCCTTTTCCGCAACAAGTTTAATAAAACATGAGCATGAATGCAAGATTCTATTTATCATATGACATTTAAAGCGCATTTTATTCACCATTTTTTTAACAAAAAAATTAATATTCCACCATAAGTAAAGGCAACGCTGTTAAGGACATCGTACATGTAATGTTACGGGTGTATGTAACTATTTTGCATATTTAATCCATTAGTGGATTACCAAATCTATTACATGGTGTTATTACATTTTCAGATGCAGCGTCATATGATAAATCATTTTAATTATTTTGGATAATTTAAGGTGTATATTTCTAATTTAATCATGAAAATCATGAAAAGGTCATGTTGTGTGTACTCATTAGAATCGCCTCAATGAAGCAATTCTAACAAGTACCCACAACATATCACCTCATTGCGGCGATTTTAGCATATATCCACAACATATGTTTCTAAAAAGACTTGAAAAATAATCCCTTCACCCATTTTGCACCAGAAACCCCAAAACGGGTACCCTGGCAAACAGTGCAGACCCAGATCAAACACCGCAGAATGCGGCGACTGATCAGGGTCTACACTGTTTGCAAAACATTCTGCCTTTTTTCCAAACAAATTTTGAAGAAAAAAACCCTGACACCCCTAAATTTTGACATGGACTCCTGCTATATGAAAGGAGGAAGATTCCATTTGGTACAAAAAGGGTTTACTATCCCCCTTATTCCTCCTTATCTGGAGCCATGTGTGCCCCCACCCATCTGGGCTAAGAGAAATAGATTGGGCTACATGATGTTTCCATGCAGAGCTGAAACTGACCATCTATGAGTATTGGCTAACCGCTTACAGGGTCTAAGTCTGCCAAGGCAAAGTGGTGCAAGTCGGAACCATCCCTACATATAAATCAGGCCTT
Organism: Lucinisca nassula; assembly: GCA_963580285.1. Taxonomy (NCBI): domain Eukaryota; kingdom Metazoa; phylum Mollusca; class Bivalvia; order Lucinida; family Lucinidae; genus Lucinisca; species Lucinisca nassula. The sequence continues at coordinate 44,201,973 of OY757024.1, read as the reverse complement.
TTGGCTTGTTTGGATGGCAGGTCTTGAGATGTCATTTCATCTCAATGCCGTGTAAAAGTCCCACAAAACTGGAAGCAACGTCTCCGAAATTGGCCTGGATAGTTTTGGTTGAGATGTAAAACCTCAATACAAACAAAGCATCTGGAGGTATGAATTACAGAAGTGGTTGAATACTTTTGGCACAATACTGTAGTTCTTTGGAAACTTCCCTTACCAGAACAAAGTCATCTTTTTCATATGGCTGAAATGACTGGTCAAATGTAAACATCTGTACCCATAGACTGTCTTGAATAGACCTGAAATATGCATAAGATCAAAGGCAATATTAATTAAACTAAATATTAATTTTTATTCACATTATTTTTCATTGATAATTTTTTTCTTGCAAAATGGAAAATTAGAAAGTTTTCCTAAAAACATGGGAAAAACATTAATTTAACGGTCTTTTAAAGGTGCATTATTGAGCTATCGGTAAAAAATGCTTCCAAAAATAAAATACATATAGCCGGTATTTTTCTTTAAAACAATACAAATGAATGCATTTTATGCAAAAATGCGAACAATTATGATGATAGGTAAACGAGTTTGAGGGGGATTCCCTAACTAGGTTTCGAACACTAGTTAGATCTATTTTTAGTTTGTGACAAAAATCGAATCCCCATATATGACGTCATGCGACGTTCATTTTTTGCCTTGTTTGCTTCGGCTATGCCTGAATCGGAAACATATATGACGCTGAATACCATGCCATAAGTAACGACACTCAGAGACGATACTGTTGCCATGTATGTGTAAAGTGACAGATTTATTTTTAGAACAGAAATTCCGAACACATGTTCCGAGCGATGGGTAAACACGAATGAAAACGACCATTTTAACAAAGTTCTGAAGCTGTATTTGGCTCCAAAACTGTACACATGACAAAGGCGTATGGATTGAAGATAAAAACCAGAAAAAAAAATTGAGACCCGGTAGCTCAAAAATGCACCTTTAATGAAGCAACATATTTATGAAAATACGCAATTACGGTAATAAAGCAATTGAAATAAAAAAATTTAGCATAACAAAATGCAACAGAAAATTTGTGGGTGTGCAAATGTCAATTTACTGCTGCATACCTGAATTAACCCTTATATTGCTGTTCAACCCATATCTTTGGAAACATTGTAGATCCAGATCAGATGGCATCTGATCAGGATATACACTGTTTGACATTCAGTTTATGAATTTGTAGAAATAAATTACATCAAGTAATCTGATTGGTTCAAAGTCTGAGATGGGTGTGGCTAACATGAATATTCAGCAAGAGAATGGTTAAGCATCCAAGAGCCATGCATCTGGTTAAGCAAAATAAACAAGGTCAGTTGTTTGAGCAAACATTCTGTACACCTATCCTATCTGAGAGACAAGCATCTGAATGTTGAAGTTTGGTGAATACCCTATGACCAGTATTCAAGCTTGACCAAAACATCATGTTAACAAGTCCGTGAAATAAGCATCACTCTAAACCCCCACTTTATATAGAGAAAACTGGGGTTTACGGGGTAAACATTATTTTTTCTGATTTCTGATCCAAACACAGTTTGTGGGTACTCTTTAGAACCGCCTCATTGAGGCGGTTCTAACGAGCACCCACAATCTATCTTTGCAATATGAATAAGAAAAATATCGCAAATTTCATCAGAAAAATGGCCGTTTTGGAGATATGAAAAAATGTATGATGTACATGACTGTGTTATCGAAATGATACATGTACATTTAGCATCAAAACAAACATTCTGGTAAAGTTTTATGAACACTGAAGCAAAACTGTGGTCAATAGAGGGTGAACAAGATCTTTTAAGACATTTGACCTACCCGGTAGTGATCTAGCTTCTGATCTGATATGACCCGTATTCCAACCTGATTGAATAATCAACAATTTAAATATTCTGGTAAAGTTTCATGAAGTTTGAAGCAAAACTGTAGCCTCTAGGGGGTGAATAAGGTTTTAAAGAAGTTTTGACCCATCATGACCCATATTCTAACTTGACCAAACATACATAAAGTCAAACATTCTGACTGAGTTTCATGAAGATCCTATCGAAACTGTGGCCCCAAGAGGGTGAACAAGGTTTTATTTGAAACAAAAGGGCCATGATGGCCCTGTATTGCTCATCGAGTTAACTGTCCCAAAATTTCATCCGCCCATCGGGGCTAGGAGAAACAGATGGGCTTCATGTTGCTTCCACACACAGCTGAAATCAACCGCACACAAGTACTGATAAACTGCTTAGAAGGCCTAAGTCTGCCCAGGCAGAGTGATGCTAGCTGGCCTGTCCATGCATATAAACTCTATTGGTTTCATTGGGCGACAGGGATTGAGATGTCATTTCTTCTCAGTGTTTGGTAAAAGTCCCACATAATTGGAAGCAACATCTTCAAAATGACCTAAATAGTGTTGAAGCGGACATTAAACCTCAATCTAAACAGACAAACAGCAGCGTTAATCTTATATATTGGGACTTTGAAGTGATGTGTCAACCATGAAGTGTCAACCGTTTCATTTCATCTCAATGTCGGGTAAAAATCCCACAAAATTGGAAGCAATGACTCCAAAATAACCTAAATAGTGTTGACCGGGGGTTAAACCTCAAATCAAACAAACAAAACTGACCAAAATCAGAATCTGCTACATATACAATGTTTTATTTCTAATTTGGCTGAGTAGCCTACTTTTTGACCCAGATAGCCCATATTCAAACTCGACCTTGAATACATCAGAACAAAATATCTGACCAGTTTTCATGGTGATCAAATGCAAAATGCAGCCTCCATTGACCACAATAGTTTTTCTTATGATTTGACCTACATATATAGTTCTTTTTATCCTAGATGACCCATATTTCCGCTCAACCTAGACTTCATCAAAACCAACATTCAAACAAAGTTTGAAAGAAATACAATTAAAAATGCAGCCTGTATTGCATATGCAAGATTGACCATGGTCACCTAGTTTTAGACCCCAGAACTTGACCTGACTTCATCCAGACAAACAATCTGACCAACTTTCTGTAAGATCCATTGAAAAATGCAGCCTCCATTTCATCAACAAGGTTTTTATATGCTTTGACCCTGAGACCTGGTTTTTGATCCAAGATGACCCAGATTCAAATCTGACCTAGATTTCATACAGACAAACAATCTGACCAACTTTCACAAAGATCCATTGAACAATGCAGCATCTATTGCATCCACAAGGTTTTCTTATGATTTGATGAGGTGACCTAGTTTTCAATCCTAGATGACCCACATTCAAATGTGATGTAGATTTCATCTAGACAAACAATGTGACAAAATTTCACATAGATCCATTGAACAAGAGCGTCACAAGCTGGGCATTATATGCCTGTGGCAAGTTAATATTTGTTGGACTGTAACCTTGAAACAATATGAACTGCTCTAAACAACATGCGCTGCTCTACAGCATAGTCAAACTATATATATCAAGTTTTGCTAGATCGAATCTTACCTGCAGGAGAAGTTAGCCACAAACAAAATGTGTACAGAAATGTTCAAAGGGCATACCTCAATTAATTTTAGGAGGACTGTAACCTCGAAACAATATGCACTGCTCCACATTGTGGTCAAACTACATATCAAGTTTCAGCTTGATCAATTGTTTACTGTAATAGGACTTTGCCAGAGACAAAATGTTCAAAAAATTTTCAAAAGGGATAACTTTTTAAGTATTTGGTGGACGAAACAATATACAGTAAACCCTGTCTTAGTGGCCACCTCTATTCAGCAAGCAACCTGTCTTAAGCAAGCAGGTATTCAGTTCCCATCAAAGGAAAATGCATTAAAATTCACCTGTGTTAAGCAAGCACCTGTCTTAAGCAAGCACTTTTTGAATATCCCAAAGGTGGTTGCTTAATACAGGTTGGACTGTACTCTGCTCCACATCATGGTCTAACTATATATTAAGTTTCAGCTTGACAAGATCTAAATTGCAGGCAAAGTTAGACAAAACAAAATGTTTCCAGAAATTTTCAAAGGGACATAACTGTGTTTTTATTTGGTGGACCAAAACCTCAAAACTAGATCACTGACCACGTAAGGAAGGGCCCGACATAAAGCTGTCAAAGCGATATGGTACAAGTTTTTGTCAGAATGTAGGTCTTGTGATGATAAGTATGTGTGTGAAAGGCAAATACTTTTGAAGTTATGACCAAGGTTAGGCTTTTTGATTAAAACAGAATGTAGGTCTTGTGACGGTGAGTATGTGTGTGAAGTTTCATGAGAGTGGGGAAAATACTTTGAAAGCTATGACCAAGGTTCAGTTTTTTTTTGGTTAAGGCATGACCAACACATGCACAAAAGCCAAATTGTCAGAATGTAGGTCTTGTAATTAGAGATTATCACATCTCGTTTCTATATTTAAACGACGAATCACCATATTTACATATTGACAGATCTGCCAAATGTTGCTGCTTTATGTGAATTCGGTACTGTGTTTTACCCATAAACAAGGTCACAAAATGACGTTTGGCCTTTTGATATCAGCGGTCGTGCCTCTTTCAGTGTTCACATTTTTCATGTCTTCAACAAATGTGTGTGTTTTCTCAATTGAAACCTCTCTAAAACGTCTTTCTCTCTCTTCGACCATGCTTTTTCACAGACACTTGTTTCATACAAAATGGTACTAGATCATACTAGGGTGGGGAAACGAGTAGTCTGGATTTAACATTCTGATAGTAATTTTAACATCAGTTCAATAAGCATTCATTTCAGAGGTCTTTGATGCCGTTTATCTTGTGTCACTTGGGAGCCCTACTGATATTGGCTTACAGATCTGTGAAAGGCCTGTTGTACTTGTAACAGGTAAAGGTCGTGGTGTGTGGGGGGATGTTGCTTCTTCTGTTTCTACACTTTCATTCATTTTCCTCTGTCTCCTGTGTCCCTCATTTTCATTTCCTCTATACTATCTCTTCTACACTTTTCTCCTTTTCTCTGGGAGATGACACAAAATGGCGCAAAGGTTGAAACCCAACATTCAATCAATTTGACAGATTACGCTAGAATGTTTACATCACGCGATGACGTAGTTGTTAGTGATAACGTAGTTGTTAGCAATGACGGTGTCACTGATGACTTTTAAAGAAGGTAAATTGATTTTTACATTTAAAGGTCGTGACACAGTCTAGAAGTACATGTATATATACTGGAAACGATAACCTCTCTTAATGAATACATTACGTCCGGTAATCAGCCCGGGCGGGCAAAAAGTGGTTATCAGGGGCAGTGTCCATAACCTTCGGTTTGTTCTGCTGTTATCGCACATGTAAAATTGTGGTCATGGGTGTTAATATAGAAACAAGTATGTGATAATGGTCAGTACAGTATGTGTGTGAAGTTTGCAAATACTTCTGAAGTTATGACCAAGGTTAAGTTTTTTGGTTAAGGCATGACAAACACATGGACAAAAGCAATATAGCTATATGGCCCTTTGTCAGAATGTAAGTCTTGAAATGGTTAGTCTTGAAATGAGGTTTTAAATAAATTGAAATCTAGACATTTTCGTGCTTCTAGTCTGTCTACCTACGATTTTTCCACTCTTTACACTACACTTCCTCATAATCTTATAAAAGAAAAGCTTAATGATTTAATTGAATGGACTTTTCACAGAGAAGATTCTCTCTATCTTGCATGTAATGTCAGAAATGCATTTTTCACTTCTAAAGAGCATAAGAATTATACACTTTGGTCATGTCAGAAAGTGTGTGATGCCCTCACCTTTCTACTTGACAATATTTATATTAGATTCGGTACTAAGTTATTTAGACAAATTGTGGGTATTCCGATGGGTACTAATTGCGCACCTCTTGTGGCTGATCTGTTCTTGTATTGTTATGAAAAAGACTTCATTTTGTCGCTTTCCATTGATAACCAATCTGAAATTATTGAAGCTTTTAGCTCTACTTCTAGATATTTAGATGATTTATTAAATATTGATAATACCTATTTTGATGGTTTGATCAGTCAGATTTACCCCCTAGAACTTCAGTTAAATAAAGCAAATTCTTCTGATACCGAGGCCCCGTTTTTGGATTTACATCTGTCTATTGTAGATGGATTTGTTTCGTGCAAAATTTATGATAAACGCGATGACTTTGATTTTGAGATTGTAAATTTTCCTTTTTTGGATGGTGATGTTCCTCGTGCGCCATCCTATGGCGTTTATATTTCGCAATTAATTCGATTTGCTAGAGTGTGTAGTCATTTAACTGACTTCAACACTCGTAATAAATTATTAACGGCTAAACTCCTTAATCAGGGTTATCTGTACCATAAACTACGCAAAGCCTTTTCAAAATTTTATAGACGCCATTCTGATTTAATTTCAAAATTCAATATTGGACTTAAATCTCTTCTGCAACAAGGTCTATCGGAACCCGAATTTTATGGTGACTTAGCATATAAATTCAGAAAAATATATAACCGCAATGACTTCAGCACCCAATTTCGTAAAATCATTCTTCGATATAAAAAGATTGGGTACAACATGGATATTATACGACAGACTGCATGCATGGTAGTTAACCCAATCACGGTTGGCAACTTTGCTTCCCTCTTTAATTGCACGCCGGTGGGTCAGGCCTTAGATTCTATGACGGCTCCAACGTAAAGGCTTATTGAAAATTAGAGAGATAATGTCGGTTGGTGCCTGATGCTCTGTCTCTGGTCGGGCTCATCGGAGTCTAACTGTTGGTTTTCTTTTGCTCCAGCATTTCAGTGGTTTCTTGCTGTCGAGTCCTCACCGTTGTCTCACCTCTGTGGTTCTTTGATTTTTGTGTTCACGGAGATGTTGCACTGATGAGTTAGGAGGCCTTCATGCGGACTGAACAAATTATTTGTCTAAATCGCGACGGAAGTAAGGGCGAGGATTGTGGCCACGTAAAATCGATTTAAGCCCCCCAGTGGAAATCTTCCACTGACCGTTCCAAGGCGGCTCTTCTGTGGCGATTTATTTATGTTGTTGTTTGTTACTTACTGTGTGTATCACTTGTGTCTTTTGGTTTTGGATGGCCATATGACCATTTTGTGGGAAAGTAACTGTCCTTATGGCCTTCCTTTGTTTAGGTTTCCATTATGGTCTGGTCGCTTAATTTTTGTATTTCTTTCCCTTTGGTGTCTTTTATGGGTGGAGTAAGTTAATTGTATCAATTCCTGATCTTTGTTTTACTTCTACTTAGCATGTGTATGAAGTTTCAAGAAAGTAGGGCAAATACTTCTGAAGTAATGGCTGAGGTTAAGTTTTTTTTAAGGCATGACAAACACATGCACATTTCAGCTTGATCGAATGAGTTAGCCGAAAGCGTAATTTTTACAGAAATATCCAAAGGGGCATAACATATTTGGTGGACTGTTACCTAGAAACAAAGCAAAATTGTCTTTTAAATAAACATACCAACCATCCAAACCAGTAATAACCAGTATTGACCACAGGCTGGTTATAACCGGTTAAAACCACTGGTTAAAACCTGGGGGTGGTTTCAAATGCCTAGCCTTGGTCTCATGGTTGCATGTGTGAACTGTGAATATGTTAGAATTCAAAATCTTGTTTTGTTTCAGATGAATTCACACAGTGGATCTTTAATAGCAATTAGCAGACGTCTCCGCCTACCAGGTGGACCTTGCAGGCAGTAAGCCATACGGGGAGGGGGGGGGGGTATATATTTGTGTTAAGGTTTCATGTCCCTCTCAACACTAGTTAGGTAATTTCTGAGATGTTGCTTGCGATTTTAATGGGACCTGACATTGACATGAAATGACACCTCAAGCCCTACCACAGACAGAAAGTGCTAGGGTTTAAGTAGCGTTCAAACTTACACAAGTTTTCCTGTGCAGGCTTAGACCTTCTAAGCATTAAGCAGTTTACCAGTATTCAAGTTAAGTTGATATCAGCTCAGCGTGGAAGCATCATGCAGCCCAATCTATTTCTCCAAGCCCCAATGGATGAGGGCGTTTGACACAGGGCATAAGGGCTGGCATGTACAGTATTATTTTTGCCCAAAATGACCAAAAAGTTGAAATAGCCTTAATTTTAATATACTGTATCTATCGACGTCAATAGATACAACATATAACAAGCCTATCTCAAATTATTTGGTCATTTTGGGAAACAATAAACCTGTACTTGCTGGCCCCAATGATACAGGGTAAGGCAATTTTATTTTTCAACACTTTCTTTCTTTTTTTCTTTCTACTGATCCTGTGAGAGGCCACATTTTATCACTATTAGCAGGCATACATTACATACACTTCATGTTTACAGGATGTAAGCCTCCAAAGTAATCATGTAATTATAGTAGGGACCTAAAAATTAACCTGCACAGGGGATGATTCTCCCTGTACAGGGGGCCTCCAGTTAAAGTCCTGATCCAAACACTGATGCACTTTGTGGCATTCATCCCTGCAAATGTTTCCAATGGAGCATATTCGGACTAGGGGCCTCCAGCATCAGAGGTAAGTGCACTAACCACCGAGCTACCACAGATGCAAGTGCACTAAACCAATATTTCACACCATACATAACTGATTGTTGTGTTGTGCTAATGATTGTCTGATCTGCACGTTACCATATGTGACGTAATGGCACATCATGTGAGGTAATAGCCAAATATGACTGACTCAGTTTAAGAAGATAAATAGATAAAATTCATGCACAGGACATATCTCATTTTCTCATATCTCCGTTCAATCTCATAACGCCGTTCACCCTCTTCTTTGAGTAATATGAAAAGGAAAGATTTTTTTTCAGTTATCACACATCAGAATTTGTAGTTAATAACTAACATTTCAATCTGATTTGAAGAAAATCAGTTTTGACTTACAATTTAATTCACAGAAATCGAAATTTGTCACAAAATGCTTAATATTTTAGGGGTCACTCAAAATAATCTCTAACCAGTGACAAACATGTGACTGAAAATAAAAAGTATCAACAAATTAGAATAGTGCACAGTCTAAATAAAATACTCATCATGTACAATATTCAAGGAATGAATCTGATTACTTATGATAATCAAATAAATTTGGGTGAACGGAGTTATGAGAACATGCCCCAAACACACCCTGCATTTCTAGATGGCTGTAGAATAAACCGATGTGACGTTTATTTTCTTCAATCTTGCGATTCTCATAGGCATTTAGTCAAATGTTTAAAAAATACCTGCAGAAAATTATTCTTGCAACAAAAAATGGAAAGCAGGATTGCTCAACCTTAGGTGAACGGAGTTATGGGTCTGATATAAAAGCCAAGGCCCCGTTGGGCCGCGGAGCCACAAATGCTGATCCGAAGATTTTATATTTCGTCTCTTGTTATAATTAAGATATGTATTGTAGTCCGTTGGGGTATAAATTTTTTATAAATAACATATTTGATAACTGCACAAAGGTTTATCTCTCTACATTGTTTAATTTTCTTGTAATAACCGGTTTTCCGAAATCGAGGGGTATAAAAGCCAAGGCCGGGAAAATTGATAATATTTCTTAATTTCTTGCAAATTAACAGGTTAAAGTACTTCGTTTTGTCCTGAAAATATTTGAATTTGAATTGTTGTCATCGTTTGCCCATAGAAAAATACAACAAACATATAAGACTATCTTAAATTTTCAATTTTCTTATTGTTTCTATTTTTAGATTGACTTAATTAAAGAAAACGACCGAAAAGGACCGAAAGGGAAGAATTTTTTGTTTACTGCAAGCTGGAATAAAAAAAAAAAATAACATTATTTTTCTTCATCATTTTAATATACACATTACATGTTAACAAATATAACAATCATTTTTCTTTAACTCCAACTAGCAGCTGTTTACTTTTTTTTCCTTTTCGGTCGTTTCCTTTAGTAAAGTTAATCTGAAAATAGAAACCATTAGAAAATAAGAAATTTGATCATTTAATGTGATTTTGATATGTTTGTAACAGTGGTGTTTTTGTGGAAGCAATGTTTTGCCATTTGCTTCTATTGTCGTTTGTTTCTTGGCTTTTGGTCGTCCTTCATTGGGATTCATTTTCTCTGTGTTTCTTAACAGGTTACTGGTCATCTGTCCAACTCAGATGTGACCTCTCCTGACCTTTACCGCTTAGTCATTAGCCTTGTGTTCGAACGTTATTTTATTGTCATTAAATACCATTAGTTATATTAGTTTTCATAGTTAAAAGATATATTTTGGATATGTTTTTTCAGGTATGTGAAAGTTTATTCCTTTGACTTTCTATTAGCATCATGTTTTAATATCAATGTTGCTCATTATAAGTGTATTTCATATGTTTTAATTGTCATCAGATTCTGCAAGTTATGCCGTATTCAAGTGTGTAAGCGGGTGTATGTGTATTGGGTGATAATGTAAACAATGTAGTATTTGTAGTAAAAGACATTGCTCGCCACACTACCCTTTACCGCTTAGTCAATACGTCATTAGCCTTGTGTTCGAACGTTATTTTATTGTCATTAAATACCATTAGTTATATTAGTTTTCATAGTTAAAAGATTTTGCTTTGTTTGATTTGAGGTTTAACGTCCCCGTCAACACTGTAAAGGTCATTTTGGAGACGTTGCTTCCAATTTTGTGGGACTTTTACCCGACATTGAGGTGAAATGACATCTCAAGCCCTGCCGCCAAATGAAACCAATAGGGTTTATTAGCATGGACGGTCCGCCTCGCACCGCGGTTCCTGGACAGGCTTAGATCCTCTAAGCGGTTTACCAGTACTAGTGTGCGGGCCGGATTCAGCTCTGCGTGGAAGCATCGTGCAACCCATATATTTCTTCAAGCCCCTATGGGCGGGGGAGGATAGTTAAAAGATATATTTTGGATATGTCTTTTCAGAATGTAACCATCACTTGACATATCAGACATCAGCCATTAAACATCCAATCAATAATCGTCTTCGTGGTTTCAATTATGGTCCAGTAAAGAACCTATGTGTACGTCACATACAGCACAGTGACGCTCTGTTACATGTTTATTGTATTTTCCACAGATGCTTGGGGTCAGGTCTGATTAGCTTTCTAGCCCGACAGAACTGCCTATCAGTGATGGGGACCTTTTTTAAAACATTGTTTTAAGGCCTTCAAACAAGTTTTATCGATAGTAGGCCTGTTCTGTCGGGCTAGAAAGCTAATCAGACCTGACCCCAAGCATCTGTGGTATTTTCTATGTGTACATGATAAATATAATCAATTTTAAATATCATAAGGGTAAAAAGAATTTCTTTAACCAATAAAATCGTAAGAAATTAAGAATAATTTCCATTTTTCTCGGCCTTGGCTGTTATATCCCTCGATTTCGGAAAAATAGTTATTACAAGAAAATAAAACAATTAAGAGAGATGAACCTTCTTGCAGTTATCAAATATGTTATCCTAAATAATTTAATACCAAACTGACTACAATATTTTTCTTCATTGTGACAAGAGACGAAATATAAAATCTTCGGATGGGGATTTTTGGCTCGGCCCGGCCTTGGCTTTTGTACCCGACCGGAGTGATTAAGTACCTCGGGATGACGTCACTTCCCGTAGCAACCAAACGCCATATTTCGAGGTGAAAATGTTTACCTAACAACCGGCAGGGATTTTCCTACCATTCAGAATCAGGGTTCAGGGGCCGCTGGGTTTGGGAAAAACAGCTCGCTAATATATATAGTTGGGAATTTAAATCAGCTGTACTTTTGTCAATTTTGGTTCAATTTTCATGAAATTTTTATCAAAATGTAGCACAACATCAGAAATTGGGAAATTTGTTATAAAATTTGGGAATATCTGTCTCTAAATTGGGAAAAATAGGGGCCGATTACCGGCCCCAAAGTTGCACTAAGAAAATCCCTGACCGGTAATATTCCATTACATGTGTAGCGTGTACCGGGTCGTCCACCAAGTCAGGCAACGCGGTCACCTATCCAGGTACTAACCGCAATCTTCGTTGCTTAACTTCGTGAAAAAGCCAACCACTCTAACCGCGTCGCTAAAAGAGCCGGCTCCTACAGCAAGGCTGTAGAAGTGGTATTTATCCATAACCGTTACATTTCTCCCCCTCATCTCTTGACTTCGTCCCGAAGTCACACATGCTTCACAAGGCTAAACCCGAGGGCGGAGTCTATGCAACAAACAAGCGGCACTGTTTCTATCCCACCGCTGCCACCAATGTAGCGTGTACCGGGTCGTCCACCAAGTCAGGCAACGCGGTCACCTATCCAGGTACTAACCGCAATCTTCGTTGCTTAACTTCGTGAAAAAGCCAACCACTCTAACCGCGTCGCTAAAAGAGCCGGCTCCTACAGCAAGGCTGTAGAAGTGGTATTTATCCATAACCGTTACACATGCTATCGTTTTTTTTTGGGTTTTTTTTAGCTTTAATGTTTCTTTCAAGTTTGTTATTGTAAAATTTACAGTTATACCAATTAAATAAGTCTTACTGCTGTAAGGAATTATAAAAAAAAATAAAATAAAATGGAAAACAATAATTATAATAATTTCAGTGGCAATAGTGAATGTCATCCTGAGGTACATGTACACTATCGGTAATTTTAGCTTGAATGTATCTTTCAAGTTTATTATTATAAAATTTAGGGTTATAGATCAACTAATTATAAAAATAGTTTAACTGTTGTAAGTAATCATACAAAAAAAAAAAAAAAAATGATGAAAAATATTAATAATAATAGATTCAGCGCCGATAGTGAACGTCATTCTGAGGCACGCTATCTGTTTTTTAAGCTTGAATGTATCTTTCAAGTTTGTTATTGTAAAATTTACCGTTATACGAATTAAATTAGTCTAACTGTTGTAGATCTAAGTAATTATAAAGAAAGAAGATAATTTTAGCGGCGCAAGTGAACAGGTGAACGTGTCAGGTATTGTGTATTCAAAAGTAATATGTCATCGGACAGAATACCCCAAGTGTCAAGGAAACTTGACAAGTAAATCAAATGCCTTGAATATATTTCCATGTTCATAAAGGTTTTAGATCTATTCTTCGTTAATACCGATTGGTAGTTGAATATGAAAATTCCAAAAATTAATTTAATAAAAAATGGCTTTTGGCTACATAAAAATAACAAATAGATAGACTCGGCGAAAGTGATGGTAAACATGCAATTACGTTACGGTTCTCTTAAGTGTTTAAATAATTACCCCGGCAAACAGTGCAGGCGCAGATCAGACGCCGCTGAACAGGGCCGCAACTGTTTGCATAAAGTTCAGCCATCTTCCGAATAAATTTTGAAGAAAAAACATCCAGACACCCCTAAATTTTGAATTGGACTCCGGCTATATATAAGGAGGTGATTGCAAGCCCTGATCTGCTTCGATCATCAGTGAGGGTATTTCTCCCGATTCGGAAAATTGTATGAGGACAACTGTTTATCCTGTTGTTGGTGGTGATTTGTACAACCACCTGAACTACACATTTTAGGCATTTCCTTTTCCGTCTCTCAGAATTTTACGTGTGAATATCGTTCCTATTCAATTAAAATGTAATTCAAAATGGCGTAGCTTTTCACCTCCAGTTTTGGTTGCTATGCAGAAAGTCACGTGACTATCGAGAATACCCGGATGACCGACTTCATAATGGGTTTCCAGGCTATTAGTGAAAAGTATCCCGATGGTCTAAACTCAAAATGCTGGTTTTCTCTCATTAAGCACTGCTTGCTTATTACAGCAAAAGTGGATTTAAGCCACTGTGAGGCTCATAAAGTTTTCTGATGAAACGTCAATGCCCTATGATTCATGCAACAACTTGCAGCTGTTCTAGAAGTTTCTTGAAACACTTCTTGGTCTCCTTAACGTATATGGAATTTTAAATAATATTCCGACTTTGCTGTTTATCAAATAAATTGACTCTACCATTTCATTAACAGTTCTTGATTGTCTTTGTCGGCTAGTGCTGGGAAATTTTTCCCTTCTGCCACATGAAATGTAAATTTCGCTTCTCTGTCCGCCATATTGTAAACAATTTCGGAAGACTTTGTCTTTATCAAAAGAAATAACCCCATGACCATTTTATAGACCGGATGTCCCCGTAATCATTCCTAATTCCAACCGTAGTTTGTTTGAATTTAGGTTTTATGTCCCCGTCAACACTATTTGGGTAATTTTGGAGACATTGCTTCAACTAAGAACTAGCAAATGAGTTAGGTCCAGTCTTTGTACACCTGTTTCAACAGTCTCTTGATGCGGGTGAAATCCCCAAAGAATGGTTTATCCACTGTTAAAAAAAAGGAGATAGGGCTCTTGCCTGTAATTATCGCCCTGTGCCTCTGACTTGTGTTCTGTGTAAATTGCTTGAACATATAGTCTGCTCAAACATCATGACCCACTTGGATGAACATAAACTTTCGTAAGACAGACAACATATACCTACTAGGAAAAGGCATAGTTATGAGACTCAGCTGAGCACAGTTATTAATAACTGGGCAAAAATCTTGGACAAAGGGGGGCAGGTGGACACATTTATTCTGGACTACGATAAGGCTTTTGACACCCCACTTCATGAACTACTTAAATCTAAGTTATTTGATAACGGAATTGGGGGTTGGGGGGGGGGACCCTCAAATGGATAGGTTCCTTTCTTTGCTACAGAAAACAGCGCGTTGTTGTTAATAGTGAATCTTCGGAGCGGGTTCTCGAGAATGTGAACTCCATTAAATACCTTGGAGTGACAATCACACACAGCTTGAGATGGAATACTCATATTAGTAACATGGGTACCAAGGCAAATAGAACGTTTGGTTTCCTGAGTGTGCCCTCAGGATGTAAAAAAGGCAGCATATACAAATGTAAAAGTCTACTCCGCCCAATCTTGGAATATGGTAGTTGTATCTGCGACCCCGGTGGAGTGATCCTTAACAAAGATTTGAGAAAGTTCAGTATAGAGCTGCTAGATTTGTATAGTATAGTAGTCGCAGATAAAATTGACTAGGCGGGGCTATTTAGCTGCTGTCAATATATGTCAAATTCGCTGAGTCTACCAGAAGATTCGGTAGAGTGCCTTTCGCATGCTTTCTGCAAGCGGACCAAATGGCCATATACGCTACGGATTTGTTTGTGTTACAGTTGAATTCACACAATCAGGTGACTTGCTTTACCTTTTTGTTAATAGATCATTCCAAAGGCAGGTTCAAACGATAGCCCTGCCTAGTCAATTTTATCTGCGACTACTATAACAGGCAATTACTGTTGGAAACTTAAAATGGGAGTCTCTCAAGAAAAGGAGAAAAGACAGTAGGCTCATCCTTTTACACAAAGGTCTAAAGAGTGCTGCTAGCATCCCAACATATAACCTTGTTCCCCCAGCTAGGCACTGTAGAAATCACCATTCGTTGGCGTTTCATACCCTTACTGCAAGAACTGACATTTATAAAGAGTCGTTCTTCCCCAGAACCATTAGAGATTGGAATGCCCTTCCCGATTCGATTATTTCGACAGCTGAAGATGCGATGACTGTGTAGTTAAATTAACCTCTTTGATTAGAGCCAGGGACTAACTTCCCACATCACAGGTCCTGGTGTATGAATGTCATTTGACGTGTCACCCGCAACAATTCTGATTCTGATTCTGAACTTTGTGGGACTTTTTACCCGACATTGAGATGGAATGACATCTAAATCCCTGCCGCCCAAACAAACCAAAGGGTTAATATGTAAGGAACGGTCTGACTCGCATCACTTTGCCTGGGCAAGTTTAGACCCCTAAGCAGTTTACTAGTATTCAAGTGCAGCCGGTTTCAGCTCTGCCTGGAAACATCATGCAACCCAATCTATTTCTTCAAGCCCCGATGGTCGGGGGCAACCCAACCTTTGTGGTCAAACTTTTGATAGTACAACGTAGAATTACCCCAGTCCACACACGCTCTGACATTTTCAATATTTACGTAGTCACAAAGAAAGGATACAAACTTTGTGAGTTTCCAAATTAGTATGTCACAAAAAGGCATCTTTTGTCTCACGCTATCTATCAATCTATCTTCATATACTGAGTCGGTCATACTTGGCCATTACCCCAGTTAGGTGGTGCGCTAAATATAAAATTGCGTTAAATATAAAATTTAGCAAAAAAAAAAAAGTGGGCGAGATCTTAAATTTATTTACAATTTGTTTACAGAGGTATACTAAACGCGTACCTCTGCGTCCCAATCTATATTGAATTCCTCTGCAGTTTTGGAATTTACAACAGACGGGTGAAAACTATTCCACTGAGGGAAAAATGAGTTCTAGGGAAACGGGAATTCTTCAGGGCATCACTATAGGCCTGGTACCGGCGATATTGACTATTGTTTAGTTTTGATGCTCTTGTCTGAGTTGAACTAGTCACAGGGGTCAAGTATTTATCTTTATTAAGAGACACTGTACGTTTCATCTTATAAAAGAAGGTTAAAGACTGCCTGTTCGAAATTTGCAAAATTGCAGTGTGTTTTCTCCGGCTTTCTTTGCCGGATCGTTGCGGGGTCACTGATGAGGCTTTATTAGCCGAAACTGCGTAGTGTGACCCATCTTCTTTCTTATGAATGTTTTCATTGCTCTTAAAGGAACTCATTTTTGATTTTTATTAAAGAGGACTGCTGACGACATGTCTCCAAAGGATGGCCATTCCAGCTCATCAAGCATATCGCCAGCACCACTTTTGTTATCAACTCCCATCAAATTAATTTTTCGACACACTGCACAAGCGTTCAGCTACAAAAAGTGCAAAACAGAAATGTGTTAAACTTTTTTTATTCCAGAGTTATCGTGCTGTATGTGCCTGGATCAGATCTGCACAGAAATTGTCACTGTGCATGCGCAGATAAACATTTCATGCAGAAATTTAAGGACAATTGCCCATGAAGACTTTACATCTTCATTATCTTACACCCATGCTTAATGATAGGGATTTGATTTTTAAACTCATCCGATTGTCTCCCTTTGAATAAGTTTCAATACATGTCGATATTATTGGAATTTCTTTAAAAATCGCTTTGTAATCAAATTAGCCGTTTCACGTTATCACCGATGAAAATCAATGGCATCTGAAACCAATAGTCTCTGGTCCCAGGGGTCTCCAAATAATTTTCCCTTGTATCAAAACGAAAACCCTCTGTAGCAAAACTAAAAATTCAAAGCAGGAGCGTGTTGGACCCGATTATTGTGCATGCTTTCATCCTACAAATCTGGAGTGTATGTAATTTAAACCTGCGAGTAATGGTCAAAGGTGACCAACCACGGAGATTATAATACTTTTATGCTGAATGCTGAAGTACGAAAATAACTTCAAGCATTGTTTGCTTTCTTTGGATCTAAATCTGTACATTTTCTTTATGGCATCTTTAGATTTTGCACTTTCATTTTGACAATATCAACTTTTCACAGGTGAACACAAAGTCAGAATGAAAAAAAATAAGCACAAGAATTCTCGTACTGGTTTGTTAACGATGGTTAAATTGATTGCACATACTGCCCAAAACACAACACATTTTCATTACTCTATTTGCGAAAAAAAAAAAATGCGTCAGATGGACACCCCTGTCAGAGTCCATGGCAGAACATTTTCTGATTATTTCGGCGTCCACTGAAGCCAGCATCGACAAGGGTGTACAAACACATTTCCCAGAATTACAGGACCCTTTGTGAAAAGCTAATTACTTCTACCTGCTAAGGCTGATGCTCCTAATTCTTGCGGGTATGAACATGAGGTGTTCAATTAAAGGTTTAAAGTGCAAAATTGCAAAAGATCTTTTGATACAGGGTAATTTTTATTCCATTCAAATATTGCGTTTTAACGTTCTTTCTGTGCAAAAGTGATAGTATGGGCCCCTTGGCTGTTGGGAGCAATCATGAACCACGAGAATGTTCAGAAAGCCAGAACAGTTGATGATAGCCAGCAGACAAATAAGTAATCTTTCCAAAACATCACGAAAACACGCCTATATAATTTTGACCCCCTTGAACCCCACTTTTATACAGTAAAACTGGGGTTTCCGGGGCTATGCCTTATTTTTCTTATTTCTGCTCTAAAATATAGATTGTGGGTACTCGTTAGAACCGCCTCGATGAGGCGGTTCTAACGAGTGCCCACAATCTATATTTTGAGCAGAAATAAGAAAAATATCACAATTTTTCATCATAAAATTTTCGTTTTTTCGGCGATAAAGGTGGCAATGTATTTGTATAGGCGTGTTTGCGTAATGGTAGAGAAAAATGCGTTATCTCTGGGGTTACAACGGTAGCGGCTTTGTTATATACTTTGTTGTGCATGTTAAGTTGATGATGTCAATGAACGAACTTGGAACTTGGTAGCTCAGTGGTTAGTGCACTTGCCTCTGATGCTGGAGGCGCCCGTTTTGATTCCCGACTGCGAGAATAAAATTTCGGTGTCATAACATGCTTCACTGGCATTATTTGCAGGGATGAATACCGGAAAGTGCGCCGTCCTTAGGATTGGGACGTCGTTAACTGGAGCCCACACCCCCCTCCCCACCCCAAGCCCCACATACACCTGTGCAGGGAGAATCATCCTCTGTGCAGGTTAAAGAACCCTACCATAATAACATAGTTACTGTGTTGGCTTTGATCTTGCAAAACTTTAGTGTATGTAACGTTCACATGCGAGTAATGTTCAAATTAACAGTAGATCGGTAGATAGAACTTCCTCTAGGTTTGTATCTTTTTTTGGGCTTTGGTGCATGTTGTGTTTATAGTCTTTTTTGTTCTAACGGACACGTAATTGTATTGCGGGAAGATTGCCCGTCTATATATGGGCAGTAGAACGTCTTCAGACGACGAAGCCAGGTCTGGACGTCCATCAGATGCCACCGATGAAGACATGTGTAACAAAGTACGGGGTCTATGTACTTTGATAGGCGAATTAAGGTAGAAAAAATAGCGAATGCATGGTAGCGTTTCAACAATTTTACAGGATCGCTTGGATATGCACAAGCTCACAGCCCGCTGGGTCCCAAAATCCATTAGCGACGAGCAAATGACAACATGAGCATCAGTATGCAGCGCACTGTTGAAGTGGTTTAGGTCAAAGGAAGATGATTTTCTTTCAAGTCTGGTGACTGTAGATGATACCTGGGTCCATCATTATGAGCCAGAGAATAAAACTCAAAGTCGCCAGTGGGAAGGGCCGGGGTCTCGGAGGCCAAAGAAGTTCAAAACGCAACCCTCTGCTGGCAAGGTATTGGCAACTGTATTTTGGGACGAACTAGGCGTTATTATGTTGCACTTCCTAGCAAAGGAAAGAACAATAACATATGCGTATTATGCTAATTTGCTCGACCAACTGAGAACTGCGATCCGTGAAAAACGCCGAAGTAAACTCTCCAAAGGGATTCTGCTCCAACACGACAATGCAAGAGTTCACACTAAGTCTTGCAAAACTGCAATGGAAACTGTTGAGCGGAATTATGGGGTGTCGTTTTACTATTTAATCCATATTTATAGATATCCATAGTTCGATTTATGGATATCCATAATTCGAATTATGGTTATCCATAAATCGAATTATGGATTTCTATAAATCGGGCTGAATTATGGATATCCATAATTCACCACAAAAGCCTTTGGTTTCAGTCATTATTCATTGTATTTATTTGCCAAGACGAATTATGGACATCCATAAATCGAAATATGGATATCCATAAATGGACCGAATTATGGATAACCATTATTTGAATTAATGATATCCATAATTCGAATTATGGATATCCATAAATAATTATGGATATCTGTAAATAGGGAATAAATAGTAAAAGGGCGCCCCATACGGAATGGGTACGAGCTTATACCGAACCCCGCCTATTCTCCGGACTTAGGTCCTAGTGACTATTTCCTATTCCCAAACTTGAAAAAAAATATCCGTAGACGACATTTCCGGTCCAATGAAGAAGTGGCGGCAGTTGAGGTGTGGGTCGGAGACAAGGACTTCTGGGCTGATGGCACTGGAACAGCATTGGTCCAAGTGTATCATTCTAGAGGCGAATTACATGGAAAAAGAAGAGATCGATCTCACAAAGAATTAAGTTAAGCTGGTTTTTACTGACTCGCCCTCGTAAATCATCTAGGACAAAGCTCAGTAAATGACCTAGACCTTTGGAATTGATAACCTTCCATTTAGAGGATTGCAAACATCAATTCTGATGCCACAAGCTGCAATAGAATGAGAAAAAAACCTCCGCTTCACCTTTTTTCCATACAAATGTCTAAGTTACCAAATTTGGCGTAAAACAGGTCAAGGTTAAATGAAGATCATCATTTGAGAAAACTTGGTAGGACCCAAGTCCCTTATTCTATAAACGAGTACCTAGTCTGAGGGTCATTGGTCATTGGGTTCCGGAGGAGAATATTTTTAACTGTTTTCAACATAGAAGGGCACGGTGGCCGTATTGGTCATGTGACCCATTCCTTACGAACAAACTTTCGTTCCCCCTTACCATAGAGGCTCCACATGAATTTTGGTTTCAATCAACTCAAGGCTCCACATGTAATCTGGTTTCAATCAACCCAGCAGTTTAAGTGGAGAAGAAGATAAAAAAAAAAAATACTGAATCTGAGCCATTCAGGACAAAGGTCAGTAAATGACCTTGACCTTTGGAATTGATAAACGTCCATTCAGCTGATTGCAAATGATATTTCTTATTTCAAAGGCTACCACGTAATCAGAAAAATCCACTGTTTTGCTTTTTTCCATACAGATGCCTAAGTGACCAAATTTGACCTTGACGCAAAACAGGACAAGGTCAACTAAAGGTCATCATTTATATAAATTTGGTAGGGTCCAAGTCCTTAATGATGCATACCAAGTTTCAAGGTCATCGGTCATTTGGTTCCTGAGAAGAAGACTTTTAAAGGTTTTTACCCTATATGGGCATGGCGGCCATATTGGTCAGGTGATCCAGTCATTACTTAAGTAGTTTTTTTTTATCTCTTTTGTCGCGTTTGTTTTTGGCGATAACTTTTTTATTTTTGATTTTTGGGGCGATAGCCCCAGAGTATTGAAAAGTGATTTTGGCACTACTTTTTGCATTAATGCATATGACCTAATCAACACCAAGAGACACCGTGAGAAAATATAGCGCAATATTCGAAACAGTTTACCGTGACAGGGATTCACTGAGGGATTATCCGTGTAAAAAAACGTGAATGAAAACAATGTAGACTAATACGCCATTCAGCGTCTTTTTTATAAATCAGATTTTACAGCTCATTTTGTACCGGAAATCCCAAAACTGGCAACTGGCAAACAGCACAGACCCAGATCAGATACCGCATAACGCGGAGTCTTATTAGGGCATACACTGCATGTTTGCGAAAGGTTCAACCATTTTCCAGATAAATTTTGAAGCCACCACCAGACATCCCTAAATTTTATAATGGACTCGTTTCATATATACTGATATAAGGTTGATGATTCCATTCAGTACAAAATGGGTTGAAAGTACGCAGTGTGAGTCGATTATGTAATTCTTTTTGTCATTAACCCATATAAAACAATTGATATCTCCCTTAAGAAGTTTGGAGTGGTGCATGTCCAATTGCAGGGTAGCCAGGTTTGTATTGTTAGCATTAAATTTTGCAAAATTGTATGTACTTTCAGCAAACAGTTTAGACACAGATGAGACGCCAGGTTGCGGCGTCTGATCTTGGTCTGCAATGTTTGCAAATGTCCCCACAAAAGGCTGCTAGGCATACATGGGTTAATGGGGTGAATATATTAATAACGAGGAAGTTATTTTGTTTTCAGAGACCTAATGCCCAACAGGCATGTGAACGGCCTCGGTAGCTCAGTCGGATGCGCCACTGACTGATGATCAGGAGGACGCGGGTTCGATACCAGCCGGAGCCGGCAACATGTTTCTTGGAGATTGATCATGAAGTCTTTTTCACGGTGATTATCTCCCTTTTGCTGATTCACGAAGGCCAGTTGGGAGTTTCTTGTTTGGTTGTTTGTATTGGCGTTAAAGGCCCAGTCAACACTATTTAGGTCATTTTTGAGCCGGTCAGTTTACCTATCAACACTTTTCCTGAACAGGCTTATACGAAGGCGGTTAACCAGTACAGTGCACATTCGTTCGCCAGAGACTGACAACTGCCCTTCTTGAATCAGCGGAAGGGAAAGAATAACATGACAGGGGTCATTGTTGCCGATTTGTCCTCAAATTGAACAACGCCGTAATGGTAGCCGTCTTCTTGTTGCCATTCCCACATCCGAGTACCTTATCAACAATACCAGGTTATCAGCCTATAATCCCTCTTTCGCATATAGACAGATCTTTTTTACCCAGGACTATCATCCACTGAAATGCACTACCACCCCATATAGTTATTTATTCCATCCTGGCGTAGTTCAGCAATGCTGTTAGCCCGGTGGCTCGTGTTTCACCTTAAAATCCAATTTTTTTTTTTATCTTTTAACTATATTTACAACTCTTTTCACACGGTACAAAATCATGTCACCAACTTTACTTTTACTTCAGCTAACCTCCTTCAACGCTGGGTTACGTCTGATGTTCACCTTCGGGGTTAAGACGTATTGGAAGATTGTGTTTGTTTGATTTGAGGTTTAACGTCCCCGTCAACACTGTATAGGTCATTTTGGAGACGTTGCTTCCAATTTTGTGGGACTTTTACCCGACATTGAGAATGAAATGACACCTCAAGCCCTGTCTCCCAATGAAACCAACAGGGTTTATAAGCGTGGACTGTGCGACTCCCACCGCTTTGCCTGGGGAATCCTCTAAGCAGCCCATCTATTTCTTCAAGCCCCGATGGCGGGGGCCAGGTCTTGGAAGATAGATAGAAAAATATAATAATACTATAAACTCTAACGCCGCACGCCATATAGGCAATTGAAAGGAATTGTGAGTTATTCTGCAATAAATCACAAGGATGAAGTGTGACGCGAATGGCGTCACTCCTTGTGTAACGTTATTTATCATAATTGAGCCCCGCCAAGCGAATTTGGGTCTTCGAGCATTCCGTCATGACAAATTTTAACTGCGCATGCCCAGCCATTCAGTGGGGCCAGGGATATAGCTTTCTGTCTGAAGGTTCCTCTTGATTCACTGCTTGTATGAGCGAGCAGCGAAGGTTCTGGCGAGACTGCGCGGATGCGCAGGCTCGCCTGAACCTTCGCTGCTCGCATAGGCGATAAGTACCAAAATCGCTTGACGGGGCCCAATTATGACGTCGTCGATAAGCAGTGGATAACGTCGTTTAATAAAAATCGTATGACCACACGTGTAATAACACTTTGGCGGGATTAGCCTTACAATTTTTGTGGAAAAAAAACTGTCAAATTTAAGGCAACAAAATCCAGTTTACGGTGGTCATATGATAAACAGAATCTTACACTCGTGGTCATTTCATATGAATAGAAACTCGTCGAAGGCTCGTTTCATAAATTTCATGTGAAATGACCACTCATGTAAGATCCTCTATTTTCTTGCATCAAAAACGTTGGAAAAGGACTAAAATGCGTGTGTTTCCATATTAGCTTGAAGTTCTGTCCATAAGTAGTTCATAAGATTCAAAATCAAAAGTGACACTGAGCCATTGTTTGAAAATATTTGGACATTTTCAATACGTTTCGATGCGCCTGTGGTGTTTCAGTCAATAATTTGGGAGGGATTTCTTCTAACAATGGCGAAAGGCTGCTAGAATTTGAAGGAAAAACAACATTATTGACGATTTTCAGTGTGTGACATATTAAATCGAAATAGATCGGCTGTTGAGTAATAAATCACAATTTGCCGTTTAGTTGTAAGTAGACAATGCTCGTTATTTGATCTACTTTACAACTTACCCCAAGCTGTGATATAAATTCCTCAACAAATCATTGCTGGAGCTATTTCTTAACTAATCGGCGAGCCTTAGACAATTTTGTAAGCTTCAGCGAACCAAAAAACCAGGGGGTTATGCCATAATTTATCAAATTTCACCAAAACAGACTGCAGATAGTTTGGCATGTTAAATGACATTCAGTGCCATGGGGCGCACACGTAGGATTGATATCGTGACGTCAAAAAGTGCAACGTTTCTGACGCCACCGCGTCAAAGAGAAGTCAGACATAACATGGTCGCTCGAATTAAGCTTTCTCGGCGCTTTATATTCTGTATGAAAATTTTCAAATAGCTTTAGAAATCATTTTCGACTTTTAGTAGTAGTGCGCAATTATTCCAACGGACCATTCAAACAAGGTAAGGATCTAGCTGAAATTTCTCAAAATTTATTTCAATAAATATAGCAAAAATAGTCACTTGCAGTTTGGTTGTTTTTTTCCGGGTACAAAGAGTTGTGTGTTATTCAGTTACACATTAGGGACCTGAAAAGTAGGCCCTGTCTATAAACGGACACTAGACGTACTATAGCATGCAGTTATTTGACCCCCTTTGTTAGGTTGCTCGAGTGGCTGATAAAAGACATTTAAGGAGAATGGGAACACCTGAAAGGTTTTTTCCACCATTTACCAAAGAGAGACAACTTTCGGGACTTCCATTTTGGGTTTTCTATAAACTCTGCCCCACTGAAAAAGGGGTCTACTCTTAAAGGGAAGAGTTTGCTTCCTTTAAGAGTTGACCCTCATTGACATTGGAAATAAAAATATTTTTGCAGGAGTTGCCTCTCCTGGAAGTGTATCCATTCCCCTTAAAAGATAAAAAGAGTGGTCAGTTGATATGAAATTATTGAAACGAGCCTGCGGCGATACTGTTATGTCTGTTTGTCTTCCGTTACACCTTAACCCTAAAGGATCCATAAAAAATCAAAGTAATGAGTGCACCGGTGGCCGATTGTCTCTGAGTGCAAGCTGCGAGCATGGTACTGAAAGGGGTCTCGGACTGCTTCTTTTAACCCTTACAGTCCTGTATTTTAAGGGGAATGGGGACACCTTCAGGGGAGGCAACTCCTGCATAAGTACTTTTGTCTCCCACGTCGATAGGGATCAATTCTTAAAGGAAAGAGTTCGCTCCTGAGGAGCAAATGCTTTCCTTTAAGAGTTGACCCCTTTTTCAGTGTGATAGGCTTAGAGAAAAGCGAACAGGAAGTCCCGAAAGTTAACTCCCTTTGAAAAATGGCGGGAAAATCTGTCAGGTGTTCCCATTCCCCTTAAGCTGATACTGTAGACCCTGATCAGCTACCGAGATTTCCTGCAAATCAGTGACAGTCACGTTGACACTATCATTGTAAAGCTACTGCGCTTAGAAAATTTTGTTCGATTGACAAGCGATCGACCCAAAACTTAGGTAAATAGTTCGAGCGTTAACTGGATGTCAGATGGCATCAAAATTATGAAGGCTCTAGAAGTCGTCGTACAAATACCCGTGAAAATTCCCATTGCTCAGAATGTAGAAAGGTCTATCTACATGCTTGGACAACTACAGAAGTGTCAAACTGACCACTAGGAAACCAGCACTGTCCTGCCGGCTTAAGACCTTATTGGTAAAAAGTGTGGACCCAGATCAGACGCCGCGTAACGTGATCAGTGCCTATGACGTTTGCTTAATATTTATCCTGCTGTTCACGACAACCCCTACCTTTGCAAACAGTGTAGATCCAGATCAGATGGGCTACACTGCTTGACATTCAGTTTGTTAATAACATCACGTAATCTGATTGGATCAAAGTCAGAAATGGGTGTGGCTACGGGATAACAGTTAAATAACAGGAATTCAACGGTATAAGTCCAGCTTCAGAACCGTTTTCTAGCCTATACTCAGAGCGTCCGTCCCGTCCCCCCCCCCACCCCCCCCCACCCTCAACACACACACACGCATCCAACCATCCCCCTCCCACAAACACACAAGTGTTGTCAGTGGTTTGATTTTAAAGAGCAATCCATGTGGGAAAACATCCGTTACCGTTAAGACAAGTATCTCTCAGTAAGAGGCCTCCGCACATCTGGGCTTGAAGAAATAGATGGGCTGCATGATGCTTCAACGCAGAGATGAAACCGACCGCACACGAGTACTGGTAATCCGCTTAGAGGATCTAAGCCTGTCCTGGCAAAGCGGCGCGGGTCGGACCGTCCATGCTTATAAACCCTATTGGTTTCATTGGGTGACAAGTCTTTTTTGTTTGTTTTGGAGTTTAACGGCCCAGTCAACACTATTTTAGGTCATTTTTGGGCCGGTCAGTTTACCTATCCACACTTTTCCTGGGCAGGCTTATACGTAAGCGGTTAACCAGTACAGTGCACATTCTTCCGCCAGAAACTGACAACTGCCCTTCTTGAAACAGCGGAAGGGAGAGAATGACCGTAGAAAAGATTTCATGATCAATCTCTACGAAAGAAAGCTGCCGACCCCGGCAGGTATCGAACCCGCGTCCTCCTGATCACCAGTCAGACGCGCATCCGATTGAGATACCGAGGCCGGAAACAGGTCTTGAGATGTCATTTCATCTTAATGTCGGGTAAAAGTCCCACAAAATTGGAAGCAACGTCTCCACCACAAATCAAACAAACAAAACCTCTCGTAATTCTTTGAGAATAAAATCCTTCATATTCGTATAACAAATGGTAAACTGGATAAAATTTAGCTAGCCATTCTGACAAGTTATGTCGGTCCGTACACTCAAGATGAGCCTAGGGTTAATTTAAACCATAACCCGTCTCGGGGCCATTCAAATTTTATTTCAAAATGTGAATTATAAATGCCCAGTAAACATACAATTTTGTATATTAAGGCGCCGGATATTGGTTTAAATCTTCGTGCTGTACAAAACGTGCATGCCTAGGTTTGCATCGCGTTAACGATAAAAACGTTATTTTCCCCGTCACGTTCGCGCCTCATCGAGGCGTAATTACGTTTGAGAAGACCTCTTTTTGTCGCGGGATTGATTTTTTCATCTCCCACTCACACCTATGATAGATTCTTGGTCTTGCATAGGCCTACGCCATGATAATGATGAGTTCGTGTTTAACGACGCGTCAACCCTCTTTGTGGGTCATAAGCGTCAATCGGTTGATGATCAAACGGTATGAAGAATTATGAAGATATTAAAAGTAAAAAGTTGGAATGATAATATGAAACAGTCCAATACCTTTTAAGAATAAAATAATATTACCAATATCTTGAAACAATTGTTGCAAAATGTTAGCTTTGAAATATAAATTACGTGACCGTTATAGGCCTACGCCATAATGACGTAATTATTTCCAATGACGTCAACCGTAATGACGGCATATATGACGTCCTAGACAACGAGTGCACATTAAACACATCAGAATTCTTGTTTTTTATCCTTCCCTGTGCAGGATAACCTGGGTCGGTTATAAGAAGAACTTTAGCATTTCCTTATCTCGTGTGCAAGTACATATTTATAAAGGGGAATGGGGGCACCTGACACATTTTTGCCATTTTCTAAAGGCAGACAGCTTTCTGGAGTTCATTTTTGCTTTTTCTATAGTCTCAGCCTTGCTGAAAAAGGGGTCTTCTTTTAAAGGAAAGAATTTGCTCCTCAAGTGTTGTATTGAGACAAACATACTTTTGCCTTTTGCAGGAGTTGCCTCCCCTGAAGGTGTACCCATTCCCCTTAATTGGTTTGCATTTGATTTTCTAAAACGAATGACTGAGAAAAATACTTGACTCTATGTTTGGAGTATGAACAAGGAACATATCAAAAGTTTTCACCTGAAACATGCTAGTCCTGAAAAAATGTAAGTATCCATGTTTTGTACATGCCTTATATAATACAAGCAGCTAAAATTGGCAGGGTCGGGCAGTTATCAAATTCGTCGAGTCTAAACCGAAAGATCTGGTAGTGTGCCTTTCGCATGCGTACTTGTTAGTGTTACAGTTGAGATCACATACTCTGGTGCCTTGTTTAGACTATTCTATACTCGGGTGCCTTGTTTAGACTAGGTGTTCACGCCCTGCCTTAAATGACACGACTATATATACACATGCCGAATTCAAACACATGCACAATGCATGTGAAACATGGACAGTTTACCAACTGCACGCCAAAAGACTGAATCACTTCCATACTAGCTGTCTTAGAAAACTCTTAAAGATTAAGTGGCAAGACAGGATTCCAGACACGGAAGTCCTGAACAGGTGTACATGTGTGTGTATGTGTGTGAATTCGGGTTTAAAGTCGCTTTCACGATTTTTCAGTCATATCACGACGGTGTCTGGTTGCGACAGGGAGCTCAATGCTCACTTTGTAGTGCTGCCTCACTGAAGTATCATGTCCCAGACACATTACATGATACCACACCCAGTTACATTATCCTGACACTGGGTCGACTAGTCCTAGCTCTACCCCGTAAATCTGAGTGCCAAGCGAGGAGCAGCTAGTACCATTTTTAACGACTTTGGTATGTCGCGGCCGGGGATCGAACCCGTGACCTCCCGTTCCCCGGAGCAGACACTCTACCAACTGAGCTATCGTGGCCGGTCAAAGCAAAGTGTACATACTCTTCTGGAATTAGCACAGTTAAGATGGACAGGCCATGTTACCAGAATGCCTGAGGAACGTTTGCCGAAGAAAATTCTCTATGGAGAACTAGAATCGGGCAAACGCTGCCAAGGCGGTTAGAAGAAGCGCTACAAGGACACCCTCAAAGCCTCCCCTAGGGACTTCAACATTCCAACAGAGTCGTGGGAACAAATTGCACAGGACAGAGCAAAGTGGCGAGGTCTCATCAAAAGGGGTGCCAATGAATATGCGGCAAAAAGCATCAGTGAAGCTGAGCAGAAACGTGAAAGCGCAAAGCCAGAGCTAAGGCATCACCAACAGAGCTGTCTTCCTCTAGCCTCTGTTGCTATATTTGCAACAGACAGTTCAGAGCTAGAATCGGTCTCATCAGCCATCTTAGAACACACAAATAGAAACATTTCTCAAATATGATTAAGATTGGTCATTGTCAGTAATGACAGGCAAACTATTATTATAATTATCTTGTGCGCACAAGATAATATCTTGTTCGCACAACATATTAGAAAGAAAATTGCATGTCCCTTCCCGGATTCCGTAGTCATCTTTATGATTATTGTCTTTTATTTATTTATCGACATGACTATATACGAGTGTTTCAGCCCGTAACACAAAATGTTCCACCCGCGCATGGTTGTCATTATTTATTTATTCATTCATTATCTATTTTGTTTTCTTTACGTTGTTGTTTGTGTACCCGTCCTGATCCCCGTATATCTGCCTAGTAATCTGTCTGGCAGTAAAATTTTCCTAAAAATGTGAAATTTGCACAATTATCGAGAAAAATAATACTTGATTCTACACGATTATATTTTTGGACTAATTTATAACAATCTTTCATGGAAGCTATTTATTCGATGCATTTTAAACTGCCCAGAAAACTGATTAACTATTTCTTAATAATAATTGTTTTAGTTGCATTTATACCTCATCTCATCAGGGGTCATGGGCGACTGCTTGATCCTCCCGGGCGGTCTTCATTGTGGAAAGACCCTAGGTTCCAAAGAAACCCAAACGTCGTAGTAAATTATGATGACAACGAGCTTAATTGTGGTGGATATCAGGTAAGTTTTACTGCTACTACTGCAACTACAAGAAACGCTGCTGCTGCTGCTACTACTACTACTACTACTAGCTACATGTCCTACTACTTCTACTGCTACTACTACTACTACTACAGTCAACCATCTTTATACCGACATTCGTTATAACGACAAACATTCCCTCGGGTTTGAAATGCACAAGTCGAGTCCATAGTCATAAAAGAGTCTTGTAATCTAATACTTCAAGAAACAAATGCTATAGAAATTTGTTAGAATCGCCTCGCCGAGGCGATTCTAACAAATGTCTATAACATTTGTTTCTTGAGTAATAATCGGGAAAAGGCCTTTTATTACCTATGGCAAAGTCTCTATAAAGGCACAATAATAGGGAACAAATATTGTCGTTATAACGAGGGCCCTTGTACTACTACAACTACTGCTACTACTACTACTACTACTACTACTACTACTACTACTACTACTACTACTACTACTAGCAGTAGTATCGTCAGAAGCAGTAGCAGTAGGTTGCAGGATTTTTGTGTGTTTGTGTTGGTGGATTACGCCCCCGTCAGCACGATTCTGTTCTATGGCTTCCGAGTAAAAAACGGGTGAGCGATAGTGATTTTTTTTTACACGAAAGCCTTAGAACACGAGTGAATTATTCTGTAATCGATCAGAAAAAAAAAAAAAAAAAACATTAACTGTTTATTACATTTTTATTTATGTTTAACCTTTGAACTTTCAAATTCAGCCGTTCTAATTTCCTACAAAATAGTTCCAGTCAGGCATGAATTTCAGGAGGCGTGGTTTAGTTTGAAAAACAGTGGCCATCTTGTTTTCATTTCATTGTAAAATCATCCCGTGCTAGGAATACAGATGGAACAAACTCTTGAAGCTCTTGAAAGTAGAACTGTATCATCAAGAAAGTCATACCTTATCTTCATGCTGCAGGCCTTTCCTCAAAAACACCAAAAGAAACGTGAAAATTGATGTATGATTTCTATGATTTTATATGATTTCCCACCAAACGTTGCCGGCCTCGGTAGCTCAGTCGGATGCGCATCTGACTGGTGATCAGAAGGACGCGGGTTCGATACCTGCCGGGGTCGGCAACATCTTTTCGTGGAGATTGATCATGAAATCTGTTCTACGATCATTCTCTCCCCTCCGCTGATTCAAGAAGGGTGGTTGTAAAGTTTCTGGCGATACTGGTTAACCGCTAAAGTATAAGTCTGCCCAGGAAAAGTGTGGATAGGTGAACTGACCGGCTCAAAAATGACCTAAATAGTGTTGACTGGGCCGTTAAACTCCAAATCAAACAAACAAATCCACCAAACGTCAACTCTTGTTAATGTTACAAACGCCGTCAGAAACGTCGCCTAGCAATTATGACGACAAAACGTCGAAATGAAATAATTCACTCAGTGAATTATCAGATTATAATTCACTGAGGAATCTCAGTAAACCACTACTGAAAATGTAATAATTACTGTTAAAATATCTGTATCATAAACTGCGCAAATCCGCCACTAAGACGTTTCAAATTTCAGTGTTGGATTTTAATCTCTTCTGCAACAAGGCCTTTCGGAATCGGAATTTTATGGTGACTTAGTGTACGGTTTTAGAAAACAATATTTGCAATGATTTCAGTACCCAGTTTCGTAAAATCATTTTTCGATATAAAAAGAGAGGGTGCAACATAAAATGTTATACGATAGACTGCATGCATGGTAGTTAGCCTAACGATAACTTTGCTTCCTTCTTTAATTGCACGCCGGCGGGTCGGGCATCTGACTTTATGACAGCTCCCCCTAAACACATGCTTTATTTAAACATTTTTGAACATTTTTAATGTTGGTTGGTGCATGATGCTCTGCCTCTGGTCCCACCGGAGTCCAACTGTTGGTTTTCTTTTGCTCCGGTATTACAATTATTTCATGCTTTCGAGCGTTTGATTTTTATGTTCTCGGAGATGTTGCGAAGACACGCCCTTATAATTTTGACCCCTTTGAACCTCATTTTTATATAGTAAAACTGGGGTTTGCAGGGGTAAACCTTATTTTTCTTATTTCTACTCTAAAATATAGATTGTGGGTACTCGTTAGAACCGCCTCATCGAGGCGGTTCTAACGAGTACCCATAATCTATATTTTGCGCAGAAATAAGAAAAATATCACAACTTTTCTTCTTAATTTTTTCATTTTTGCGGCGATAAAGGTTACAGTGTATTTGTATAGGCGTATTTTCATAATGTTGTACTAGAAATCCTTCTTGAATAAATTGTTTTTCTAAAATACGACAGTACCAATGCCACGTAAAATCGAGTTAAGCCAGTTTTGTCATCGAAATGTTAAAAACGCCACACAAATGGTAAACTTTAGGAATTATTTCGAAAGCGTACCAACGACAACGGCGGAATGGTTATTCAAATAGAAGCTGCCATCTTTGAAAGATATCCAAGCGAAAAACAACAACAAAAACAACAACAACAACAACAACAAAAAAAAAACATCTAGTCTTTATATTCAGTTTATTTGTCTTCTGACATTTACGTTTTCAATAGTTTTCTTCGATTCCCGCGGGTGTCTGCAACATTCTTTCGTGGAGATTGATCATGAAATCTTTTCTACGGCCATTCTCTCCCTTCCGCTGATTCAAGAAGGACAGTTGTCAGTTTCTGGCGAAAGAATGTGCACTGTACTGGTTAACCGCTGACGTATAAGCCTGCCGAGGAAAAGTGTGGATAGGTAAACTGACCGGTTCAAAAATGACCTAAAATAGTGTTGACTGGGCCGTTAAACTCCAAAACAAACAAACAAATCAATAGTTTTCCATCTTTTAATCGAACGATGTTGACGCCGTTTCATGTACAATGACGTAACGTGCTGGTTCCGAACGTACTATTTGACGTCACGCTTTATTACCACCAGCCACTGAGTGAAATAGAATAGTTCTGAGATTCTTGCTGATGGCATTTATGGAAGTATAAAACTTTTAATTCAACCAATCAAATCGCTCGAAATGTACATAATGATGGATTTGTTTGTTTGATTTGAGGTTTAACGCCCCGTCAACACTGTATAGATCATTTTAGAGACGTTGCTTCCAATTTTGCGGGACTTTTACCCGACATTGAGATGAACTGACATGTCAAGCCCTGTCGCCCAATGAAACCAATAGGGTTTATAAACATGGACGGTCCGACTCGCACCGCTTTGCCTGGGCAAGCTTAGATCCTCTAAGCGGTTAACCAGTACTCGTGTGCGGTCGGTTTCAGCTCTGCGTGGAAGCATCGTGCAGCACATCTATTTCTTCAAGACCCGATCGGCGGGTGCATACATACATAATGATGGAGCAGTCAGGTTGCAGTGGAATTATAACATAATCAATCAATTAATCAAGACCTAATCCATGAGGTGGAAGAAATTGGTTTATAATTCCAATTCTCCATCATTATGTACATTTCGAGCGATTTGATTGGGTCGATTAAAGCGCAGGTAGCCCTTCAGTGCTGAAGTTCACGTGTCTATCACTGAGGTAACGGTTATTTATAGAAAACAACCGGATTTTTCGGCCAGAGTGTTGGGTAAGAGGGTTATCTATAGGACCTGGACTGGAATAATGGTTGGGCTTGGCAAACCGTGTAAATCCAGAACGCGGCGTCTGATCAGGGTCTACACTTTTCTTGGCTTAAAAACGGAATTTAAAGGTGATCCGAAATAGATTTAGTCCTAGTGTAGGACTTTTTTCTGTGCCAACCCTCGGACAATCGACCCACCTTTACTTTCGGTGCTTTTGGATTCTATTTGTCATCTATAGTTAACAATAAATTCTCCCTCCTATTTTTACAGAACCAATGGGAAGTCAACAGAGGGAAATGTGGAGTTTGTGGTGATCCCTGGCAGGGACCACTCGACAATGTACCACCAAATGGAAAATATGCAAAAGGCATCATATCACGTTACTATGACGAAGCATCTATCATTATCGTGAAAGTGCAAGTAACGGCTGATCACAAAGGATATTTTGAATTTAAACTATGTCCAAATAATGATGTCACAAAACCAGTGACGCAAGAATGTCTGGACGAAACGGTGCTGAGAATTTTGAACGCGTCGACGGCGGAACCAACCAGATATTATAGCCATGGAACACCTCATACGTATGAGTTACATCTACAGTTGCCACGAGGGATCTACGGTGACCAGGTTGTACTACAATGGCGGTATCATACAGGTCAGGGCATCTTCTTATTTGCCAAGACGAATTATGGATATCCATAAATCGAATAATGGATATCCATAAATCAAATAATGGATATCAATAATTCAATTTCTGGATATCCATTATTCAGATCGATTTATGGATATCCATTATATGGATATCCATAATTCGAATTATGGATATCCATAAAGCGAATTATGAATATCTATAGATAATTATGGATATCTATAAATAGGGAATAAATAGTAAAAGGGCGCCACATAATCTTGTAGGTACCGTAATTTTTTTTTTATATTAAGACCACCGTTGGGACTGTTCAAAAGTGGTCTTTTGGGCCACTTTTAAACGGACCCAAATGTGGTCTCTTACTAGAGGACACTGGTATTAAAAGCACAAAGAAAGAAAACTGAAACTTCAAATATGATTTTAAAGGGAATGGGGAACCCCTTCATGGGGAAGCAACTCCTGCAAAAATATATTTGTCTCCCATGTCAATAGGGGTCAACTCTTAAAGGAAAGAATTTGCTCCTCAGGAGTAGACCTCCTAAGAGTAGACCCATGCTGCCATGTGTTCCCATTCCCCTTAAAAGAAGAATTAGTCTAACTTTTAGTTGGTCTTAATAGCGGCGCTGTCAGTCACCCTCAGAGGTTCGAACTACCCCCGTCTCGAAAAATATTTCATGGTCTCAAGTCTTCTAGCCATTAACCCTTGACCTGCTGAATATTTACATATGCCACACCCACTACTGATTATCAACTAATCAGATTACTTGATGCAAATTTTTGCAACAAATTCATGAGCTGAATGATAAACAATGAAGATATCAAGCCATCTGATCTGGATCTGCATCATTTGAAAGATCAGACATATCCGGGCTCAGCAGGACAAGGGTTAAAGTTCGACTATATTGCTTGATGTTCACACGGACCCAATGAGTCCGAGATGTTCAGTATATTCAATAAATACAATTATCACATCGGAGCTTGAAGAAATAGATGGGCTACACGATGCTTCCAGGCAGAGCTGAAACTGACCGCACACGAGTACTGGTAAACCACTTAGAGGCTCTTAGCCTGTCCAGGCAAAGCAGTGCGAGTCGGACCGTCCCTGCTTATAAACCATATTGGTTTCATTGGGCGACAGGGCTTGAGATGTCATTTCATCTCAATGTCGGGTAGAATTCCCACGAATTTGGAAGCAACGTCCCCAAAATGACCTAAACTGTGTTGGATGGGACGTTAAACCTCATCAAACATCGAGATATCACATACGTCGCTAATTATAGGAACTTATCGATGTGTAAACTCCGGCGAGTGAGTGTTTGAGTTTTACGTCTCACCAACAGCTATGGTCATACTGAGACGGGACCTCGGTTTAAAGACTCATCAGAAAGTCTGGAGAAGCCCGGGATCGATCCTGCGACCCCTGGTTTACAAGGCGAGTAGCATAACTACTGCACCACGCCCAGCAGGCACACGTCGCAAGGGCAACGTCAAATCAACGTCGGTGCAACGTCATGACGTTGCACCGACGTTGATGTGACGTTGCAATAACGTCATGACGTACCGACGTCGATATGACGTCATAATTACGTCATGTGCCTGCTGGGCGGAGCCTTCTATAAACTCCGGCGAATCACTTACAAACTTTATAAGGGCTTTATGTTTGGTTTAAATAATATTTATTTAGGGGATAACTGTATTCAAAATTGTCATTTGGGGAGGTAAATCGGTGGTTTTACGGTCGGAAATTTCGTTTTACGGCGACGCGTCAGCGGAGCCGTAAAACGGAATTTGCGACCGTAAAACCACCGATTTACCTCCCCAAATGACAATTTTCAATACAGTTATCCCCATTCTAATGCACTTATTCGGTTGTTTTGTTAAAAATTGTACTATTTTGCACAAAGCGGCAGGCGTTGTGAGCTGCGTAAAACCAAATGTCAGCCAATGAAAAACGACGTTACGTGGTGACGTCGGATTTCCGACAGTATATCGTGGAATATACTGTCGCAAATTTTTGACGTTATCCAATCAGACGTCGCGTTACATACGTAAGTGCATTAGAATTATATATAAATCACAAACATTTTCGTACAGTTAAAGGTGTTTCAGGATCTGACAGTAAGCGTAGCGCTTATGTAGAAGTATATTTTACATTAAATGAATAGCTTTTGTAGTACATGTAAACCAAGTGATTTCAGAGGAAGAAATACACATAACAATGCTGATGAATTCCAATAAGAGAGAGAGAGAGAGAGAGAGAGAGAGAGAGAGAGAGAGAGAGAGAGAGAGAGAGAGAGACAGCTGACAAGGAGTACATTCGCTTACATATTAGTGTGTTAGTGACGTCAGATTTTCAGAAGAATAGTGCGACTGGCACTTACTGTACTATTTAAGTTGCTAAAGTTGCTGTGCCCGCGACGTAATTAGCAAGCTGTCACTGATGTCTCAAAAGAGGAATTTCATATAGAAGAGCAAAAGAAACGCTAGTAGTTGAAGGAGACCGATTCATCTCACAAACTCATCCCGTGACCGGGCCGGAGCAAATAAATTAGACGGCAATATTATTTTATCTTTGTGCGTACTTAGTAACCGACTAGGCTGTGGGTCTAGTAATGAACCTGCCAGAGTGAATGATATAGTCTTGAACTTTAGCAAAAAGGGTCTCGTTTTCGTGGTAGGTCATAGTTATGCCAAAAAGTAGGTCGTGAGAGTTATAGTTGTTGATGTTGCTGGGCAGGTATCTTTGCCGAGTTTCCTCGTATCTGGGGCATGTAAAAAGGAAGTGGTGAATGCTTTCAAAGCCACCACACTGACAGGTTGGATTGGACACTATATTTTTTCTATAGAGGTGGGAGTTTAGTGAACTGCATTCCATTCTCATTATTGCTTGGAGAATTTGTCCCAAGCGCGAGCCCGAGTTGTAATACTTCGGGGGTTTTGTAATGTTTCTGTTGAGTCGATATTTAAACGAGGTAACTGGGGGAGCTTGCTTTACGTCTTCAGACAGAGCATTCCAAGCGCGTATTGTAGAAGGGAAACAAGTTTATATTGGCTTCGAGAGTTCGAATATCCGTTGAATTTCTAAAGTTGTATGAAGTGCTCTCACTAACTAGGGGTGGAATAAGATCTGAGAGGTAATTTGGCGTGAGACCGTTAATTTTTTTATAAAAGATAACAAGTTTATGTTTGTCCCTCCGTCTTTGGGGGGATTCCCATCCCAGATCTGAGAGCATCTTATCAATACTACATAACTTGGTTGCCCCAGCGATGATCCTTGCAGCTTCGGTGTGAATTGAGTCTAGTTGCTTTTTGGTCTGTTTTGAGCAGTTGTCCCAAACTGAGTCGCAGTACTCCAGCAATGGTCTTATTAAAGCTATGTAGGTTCTTTCAAGAGCTTTACGACTGACTCTAAATTTTAGAGCTCTCATTAGGTTAAGTCTAGTCCAGGCTTTCTTAGCAATGTTTTCGATATGGGTTGACCATGTACGTGTGCTTGTAAACATAAGACCTAGGTGCTTATGTGTAGTTGTGTCTGTTATAGTGACATCGTAGAACCAAAGCGGAGGGTGATTGGGTAGATTCATTTTCTTAGAAACAGTCATGGATAATGTTTTGCTTGCATTGAAATCGACAAGCCAATTTTGGGCCCAGTTACTAACAGATTGTTAGTCAGTGTTTAAGAGGTCTGCAGCTCTTTGAGGGGTTTCGACAATAACGTATAGACTTGTGTCATCTGCGAAGTCGGACTGAGCAGCCTATATCATTGACAATGCCATTGATATACAGTAGAAATAGAAGGGGACCAATGATTGATCCCTGGGGCACGCCTGCGTTTACTATGGACCAATCGGATGACTGCCCATTCAGAACGACGCGTTGCTTTCGTCCAGTGAGATAACTAGAGAACCAGCGAGTTATTTTTCCTTAGCAGCCTATACCTGATAGCTTATGAAGTAAACTTCTGTGCCAGACTCTGTCAAAGGCCTTACTGATGTCGCAGAATACGGCCCTGACTTCCTTACCATTGTCTACGGCTTCACAAAAAGCATGATAAATATGCAATAGCTGATAGACAGTTGGGTGACCTTGAACAAACCCGGATTGGAATGGGGTGAGAATTTGGTTTTCCATGATATAGTTATACAGATACTTGTGAATACAGCGTTCCATCGTTTTTCCCATTTGACTCAGAAGTGTAATTGGCCTATAGTTTGATGGAATTGATTTATCGTCTTTCTTATAAATCGGAGTAACGTTACCATATTTCCAGGGCTCAGGAAAGTAACATTGGCCCAAGGAGCGGTTAAATATAATAGAGAGAGGTTCTGCGATGAGAGTGGCTCCTTCTTTTAGGAGTCGTGGACTAATTAAATCTGGACCACAGGCTTTATTTACATTGAGATTTGATAAGACATCCTTAACGTCCTCAGCTAAAATAGTTATGATACTAATGATGTGTTGAACAAGCGGCAGCTGGGGTAATGGCCTGTTATCATCTATCAATGTTGACTGAGATACAAAGTAATTATTCAGCATATTGGCTTTTTGGAGATCGTTTTCTGCACACTCATTATTCATAAATAGTGTGGGTTATGGTATTTGATTTTTTCCCTAAATTTAGAAGTTGCTTAGCTGTTTTATAAAAGAGCCTAGTGCCCGTTGTTTCACACGATAGTAGACGGTCAAGTTTTTCGTAATATTCTTTCTTGGATTTTCTTATTTCGTTAACTATTTTGTTACGAAGACATTTATATTTCTCCCAGAGCTGGATATTGTTTCTTCTAATATGTTTTCTATAGGTACGTTTTCTTTGGCGGATGAGGCTTTTAATATGGCAGGTTATCCAGGGGTGGTCCAAAGGCCTGATTGTAACAGTTTTGTTGGGTATACTTTCACTTGCTGCAGAAAGTATAGCAGTAGGAATGTCTTTAACGTTTTCATCAATGTCTAAGGTTGAGTTAAGCTTGTCAATTAGGTTTTGGCGGGAAAGTATTGCTCGAAACTTATCAAAGTCTGCCAGCTTATAGTTCCATATCTTTCTTTTAAACGATTTGACAGTTGGACGTATGAATTTGAAGAGGACTATTGTCGGGCAATGATACCTAACTTGGTCTGGTATGAACGGATCTACTACACCACTCATTAAAACATTAGATTTATTACGTACTAAAATTAGTTCTATAAGGGAAGAGGAGCTTTCAGTAAAGTGAGTGGGTTCCTTTATTACTTGCACCAAGCTGTATTGTAAGACTAGTTCTGTCATTTTGTTGCTATTTGCCTTGGTCATATCGAAATTAAAATCCCCTAGAATAATGATATCCAGTACATTTGTATTAAATGCCCTATCAACGCTTTCGCTTATGCGATCGAAATACTCTGAATTACTGTTGGGTGGTCTGTAAAATCCACCAATAAGTATTTTTTTCTTTTTCATAACAAGTTCAATCCATAAAGCCTCGAGCCCTCTGACCTCTAGATCGCTCCTGCGCTTACATAAAAAAGTATATCGGACATAAATTACAACTCCGCCCCCAGGACGATCTCGCCTATCTGATCTGAAAGGTGGTGAGAAGTTTTCAATATGGATAGATTCATCTTTTACGTCTGGTTTAAGCCAGCTTTCAGAGAAGACAAGCACGTCGTATGCTTCTGCCTAGGCTTCAATTAAATCGAGCTTTGGCAGGATGCTCTGAACATTTAAGTGAAGTATACTAAGGTGGTTAGATAGCGTAGCAATGGTTACGTCGAGATTATTAAAACTGGCACTAGCAGAGCCCACGACAGAATCTGGACCGGGATTAGTTTCAATATCGCCACTGAAAAGAACAAGAGAGAAAATCCAACATATAATTACTGCTGCTGAGAGCGAAGATATGCAGTATACACTGAAAACAGTATTTTTCCTGGGTGGACACAATACTCGCTTATAGGGGCATTTTATGTATTTGGACGTCTCATTGCTGCGCTGCAAGGCTGTGATTATACCCAATGCTGAATGACTGTAGTTAGTGTTAGTGTGCCACCGAGGCCATCCGATCTAAAGCGACTACCCTTCATATGCTACATAATAAAAAGTGCAGAAATATCAGGACAGCCTTAGATAGCTTACTCCGAATGCCACAATGAGTCGTACCATTTGATTCATGTAATCCCTGAAATTCCCGTCGGATGAGTGGAGGGTGAGAGAATCGGTCATATGAAGAAAGGGAAAAAAGTGAAAGGGCACATAAAATGATGCATAAAAGATTATTATTGTAAAATAGGTTGGAGTAAAATGTAAACTTTGTTATGTTAGACTTAAATGAGTCTGGACTCTTGAAATGACCACTCACTTGTTGTACGAAGACGCAGCTTTTTACATAAGTGCGGGGCCATTATTCATGAGTATTATAATGTGGAGATAAAAGAACCGACTAGAAGCTTGATACAGTTTAAGCTGTCATCCAGCACCTAACACTTAACCCTTGTCCTGCTGAATATTCATATATGCCATACCCACTACCGATTATCAACCAATCAGATTACTTGATGCAAATTATTGCAACAAATTCATAAACCGAATGACAAACAATGTAGATCCTGATCAGATGGCTTCTGAAGAAGCCATCTGATCTGGATCTTCATTGTTTGAAAGATAAGGCATATCCGGGATCAGCAGGACAAGGGTTAACAGGGTGCGAATTGGCCACATATGCCTTGCCAAGCTTTCAGTTTATATAGGAGCTGGATGTGTTACTATCCGATATGGGATTTCGCGTGAGCGCTCATATGAAGCATGTGAAATGACATTTCACTAATTTCATATACTTCTCATGAATC
The DNA here is from genome assembly GCA_963580285.1 of Lucinisca nassula. Lineage (NCBI taxonomy): Eukaryota > Metazoa > Mollusca > Bivalvia > Lucinida > Lucinidae > Lucinisca > Lucinisca nassula. The sequence goes on along the minus strand of OY757024.1, from coordinate 44,161,415 downwards.
GGCCAATAATGCGATACTCTATCTTATCATATGACATCGTTGATAGGCAGTGGATAACGTCATGTAATAAAAGTCGCATGACCACACGTGTGAGAACACTGGCGGGATTAATTAATGTCATGACGACATCCATGTCAACAACGCATATTACAGTCAAACCTGTCTTAGTGGCCACCTCTATTAAGCAAGCAGCCTGTCTTAAGCAAGCGGGCATTTAGTTCCCAAAAAAGGCAAATGCATTAAAGTTCACCTGTATTAAGCAAGAACCTGTCTTAAGCAAGCACATTTTCAATATCTCTAAGGTGCTTGCTTAACACAGGTTGGACTGTATGTGGAATAATTGTCAAAATCATGGGCGATAAAATCCAATTTAAAGTGGTCATATGATAAACAGAATCTCACACTCGCGGTCACTTCATATAAAACTTATGAAACTCGCCTAAGGCTCGTTTCATAAATTTCATATGAGATGACCGCTCGTGTGAGATTCTCTGTATATGGCACCGCGTCTTGGAATGTGTTAATGCCACATTTTAAATTCGGTCATCCACCAGTGGACTAAACACACAATAAGTTAGATGCGCCCCGTAACGTTAACGTTACCCGTAGGACGTCCTTAACGACGTCACTATTACTTGAGGCTTTATGTTTGGGAGTGATTCGCCGGAGTTAACACATTGATAAAATCCACAAATTCGGGCTTTATGCAGTTTGTGAGTGATTCCCCGGAGTTTACACATCGAAAAAATCCACAATAATGATCATTCATTCCTTATAGTTCTTACTTTGTAATCGAAATATTAAAAATGTCACCAAAATTGTAAATATTAGGAATTCTTTCGAAAGCGTAAGAATAAACGGCGGAATGATTATTCAGTTAGAAGCTGCCATCTTTGAAAGGAACCCAAGCGAAAAAAAATCAAGTTTTTTAAATTCAGTTTATTTGTCTTATTTAATCGAATGGTGTTGACGTCACTTCATATGTAATGACGTAACGCGCGGGTTCTGCTCTTTGACGTCACGTTATATTACTACATGTCGCTGTGTGAAATATACGGAACAGGAAGGGGAAGGGACATTTCTGTCCCATTACCTAGAAGAACAGAATTTAAAACAATAATATTAGAGTAGAAAGGAAAACAAGAAATATGTCGTTTAAACGATATAATATATTTCTTGTTTTCTTTTCCACTCTGAAAAAAGGGCGAATTTAAAACAATAAAATTAGAATGGAACAGAAAACAAAAATATGTCGTTTATTTTGTTTGTTTGATTTCAGGTTTAAGGTCCCCGTCAACACTGTAAAGGTCATTTTGGAGACGTTGCTTCCAATTGTGTGGGACTTTTACCCGACATTGAGATGAAATGACATCTCAAGCTTTGCCGCCCAATGAAACCAATAGGGTTTATAAGCATGGGCTTATAAGCATGGACTCGCACCGCTTTGCCTGGGCAGGCTTAGATCTTCTTAGCGGTTTACGAGTACTCGTATGCGGGTCGGTTTCAGCTCTGCGTGGAAGCATCATGCAACCCATATATTTATTCAAGCCCTGATTGGCGGGGGCCGAAATATGTCGTTTAAACGACATATTTCTTGTTTTCCTTTCCACTCTGAAAAAATAGCGTGGAATTGATATCGTTTTATCGACATAATCTTGACCTCCCATTGGTTAAAGATCTTGTTTTTTTTTAGCATACTATGTCCTTTAAACGATATATTCCTAACCTTCCATTGGTTGGTGATATCACGCGGAATTTATGTTGAAAAAACGAGATCTTTAACCAATGAAAGGTCAAGATTATGTCGATTAAACAATATCTTTATTATTTTCAATTCCATGCTACTTTTTGAGAGTGGAAAGAAAAACAAGGAATATTATATCGTTGAAACAACATATTTCTTGTTCTCCTCTCCACTCTGATTTTTTTGTTTGTTTTAAATTCTGTTCTGCTAGATACTGGAACGGAAATGTCCCTTCCCGGGTTCCGTAGAAATATGCCCGAGATTCTTGGTCAGTATGAAACCTTTATTTCAATTAATTAAATCGCTCGAAATGTACATAATGGTGGTGAATTGGATTATTAATGGATAACGTCATTATCAAAAATCGTATGACCTTACGTGTACTGACGCATGTCTGTGACAACTTGATGTTTTCTTTTTAACTACTTCAGCGATAATATCCGATTTTAAATCGTTATATGATAAACAGAATCTTACACTCGTGGTCATTTCATAAGAAATTTACAAAACTCGCCAAAGGCTCGTTTTATAAATTTCATATGAAATGACTTCTCGTGTAAGAGCCTCTATTTACCAAATAGCAAACGTCATAATATGACACGGCCATGAACTTCAATAAAAACGTATACTGGTATGCGATCATGAAACATTTTCTACGCCCGCTGAGTCAAGAAGGGCAGCTGTCAGTTTCTGGCGAAAGAATGTGCACTGTACTGGTTAACTGCTTACGTATAAGCCTGTCCAGGAAAAGTGTAGATAGGTAAACTGACAAACTCAAAAATGACCTAAATATTGTTGACTGGGACGTTAAAATTATATACAAACAATCAAAGATACTGGTAAGCCTATGACTCCAAATAAGTTCTGAAGAGTTAGAACCCTAGGAAGCAAAGGATACACCAAATAAACACTCGGTTTTATCGAGTCTGTACATGACCAGTACTGAAATGTGCCACACCGGCCACGACCTCTAGAACCGGCTTAAGCAGAGCTCTATTTAATGAACTCAATGATCCCAAAGAACCAGAAAATATTATCTGCACTATGATGATGTACGGGGAGAGTTTTACGGCCGCCACACAGCACAACACTTGCTGCAATGAAGATAAATAAGAACGTTTAGATTGCATAGCCTGGCAATTATTTTGACGAACAGTCCGAGTTGCTGTGTGCTCTGATTCTTAAACAACCAAACTTTAATAACTCGAATACCTTTGGTACAATGTAAAGTTGTTCGAGCTAGGGCAAGTTCTAACTACTGAGATTTAATTAGGGCTGGCTAATCGGAGCTGAAAGATAATCGAGTATCATTCATGCCGTTGTGATCAATACTCGATTAGTAATCACTGAAGATTTGGTAATAATTTTACCTGTCTGGCTTTTTGTCTGAGCACGACTCTTACCCTATGTTGTACTTTACCATATGTATTTGTATAGACAGACCAGAGCAAACAGTGTCGACGCAGAACGCGGCGTCTCATCAGGGTCTGCACTGTTTGACACTCATCCAGCTATTGTTTGTTTGATTTGGGGTTTAACGCCCCCATCAGCACTGTATAGGTCATTTTGGAGACGTTGCTTCCAATTTTGTGGGACTTTTACCCGACGTTGAGATGAAGAGACATCTCAAGCCCTGTCGCCGACTGGAATGAAACCAGTAGGGTTTATAAGCATGGACGGTCCGACTCGAACCGCTTTGCCTGGGCAGGCTTAGGTCCTCAAAGCAGTTTACCAGTACTCGTGTGCGGTCGGTTTCAGCTCTGCGTGGAAGTATCATGCAGCCCATCTATTTCTTCAAGCCCCGATGGGCGGGGGCCGATAAAATAATAGGTATGTGGTGTGGTCATTAGAATTGCCTCATGGAAAAATATACCTTTTGAAGATAAGCCCCCGCCCATCGGGCCTTGGAGAAATAGATTGCACTGCATTGTGCTTCCATGCAGAGTACTGTTAAACCGCTTAGAAGGACTAAAGTGACGTGAGGAAGAACCTCAAATGCATATACATATTAGCTTTTTGTTTTCGTTGGGCGGCAGGGCTTGAGATGTCATTTCATCCCAATGTCGGGTAAAGGTCGCACAAAATTGGATGCACTGTCTCCAAAATGACCTAAATAATGTTGACGGGGACGTTAAACCTCAGTTCAAACAAACAAAAACCTTTTGAAGATAAAAACAGTAAAACTTCCCTAAAATACCCCCAATATGTTGACATATGGAGATTGGCTACGATTTGATTTTACATTGCTACCAACGCTTGCTTTTTTGTACAAATATAACAACTTTTAAAACAAAGTCTAATGATTAAGTTATTGAAATGAGGATGTGGGCACATTTGGGGAAGTAATACGCCGATTTTACGGTCGCAAATTTCGTTTTGCTTCTCCGCTGACTCATCCCTGTAAAAAGAACCTTTCCGACCATAACATTGCAGTTTTCCTCCCTAGATGACAATCTTTAACGCAGTTACTCCCCACCAAATGGTCATTTTCCAGGGAACAGTTGGGGATGTGATGACGAGAAGTGCTGTGTTGGCTGTGGTGAAGTTCAGGAGGAGTTCTTCGCATGTGCTGATATTTTGATTCGACCTGTTTTCAAATTCACAACTCCTACGCCAAAACAAACAACACAAAGGCCAAAACAGAGGGTATGTTCTGCTACTGCTAAATGGAAAGCAGTAGCTGGCATGGATGACTGGTGCAAAGATAACTGTATACAGGGCAGCGCGTGTCCAAAGACCCACTGCGCATGTACAGGTGGTTCCAACAGTGATGTAAACAACAGAGACTCATCCAGTACCGATCAAACCTGCATTGCACGAGGACTTTGGCATGGTAACCGTGGTATGGATCGATGGTGTGCTGACAACTGCCCTCGTGGGGCATGTTTTCCTGATATGTGTACGTGTTTTTAGGAGATTTTAACATTGCCGACTAAGCGATTTCGACATGTACACCTGTGGACAATAACATTTTAAACTCCTATGAAGTACCTTCAATGAATCTCTTTGCATCAAGTCAGTTTGACAAGCAAATGTCATTCATCAAAGCAGTCTGAAACTTGATCAAGAAATATACATTGATTGGTCTCATTGTGGCAAGCATTTTTCCATTTTCGGTCTGATTGACATTTGAGGTGTATTCTGATTGGACAGTGCAGGAGTCTACAACGAAATGTACATCACTTTGTGTTTTGAATTTATTCTTGGCTTGCAGTTGACTGACATAATGTAAGGAAATATTGAATGAAACATCAGATCAAAATGAAATGAAACCCATCGAAGTTTGAACGGATTTATGTCCACAGGTAACAAGGGACCAAAGGAAATTATAGAAAATATCGCTCCATATACATGGTGTCACTTTTGAATAGGGGATCACTTTTACAGGGAAGTATTTGCTCCCTAAAGGGAGCAGATTTAGGGAGCAGATTCTTTCCTTTAAGGGCAGCCCATGTTATGTTGGAGGTGATCTGCGATTCATGCGCAATGAGACCCATTTTTATTGTAGATACATGTATATCTTGTGTATCCTTCTTCGTCTCTCCTTCTTTTCCTTCGTTTGTAACGTGTAAGCTGCATATTGTGTAAATAGTACCATGCCTCTGATGGAGATGGGCTTTGTTTGTTTGTCTGTTTGATTGATTGATTAAAGGTTTATCAGTCAACACTGTATAGGTCATTTTGGAGACGTTGCTTCCAATTTTGTGGGACTTTTACCCGACATTGAGATGAAATGACATTTCAAGCCCTGTCGCCCAAGGAACCCAATAGGGTTTATAAACATGGACGGTCCTACTCGCACCGCTTTGCCTTGGCTGGCTTAGATCCTCGAAATTAGTGGTGTACACTTGTGGACAAAAACTGTTCAAACTCCTATGAAGTACCTTTCAATAAATCTCTTTTCATCAATTTAGTTTGACTCATCAAAGCAGTCTGAAACTGGATCAAGAAATATACATTGATTGGTCTCATTGTGGCAAGCGCTTTTTCTATTTTTATTTTTATTTTTTGGTCTGATTGACATTTTAGATGTATTCTGATTGGACACTGCAGGAGTCTACAACGAAATGTACAACACTTTGTGTTTTGAATTTATTCGTGCCTTGCAGTTGACTGACAGGATGTAAGGAAATATTGAATGAAACATAAAATCAAAACAAGTACTAGCTTTTACAAAAAGCTTGAGTCTAAGCTTAGAAAGTCAAATGACAAAGCTGTCCATGTGTATCAGGTATAAGTGTGCCAGTAAATACGGAAACTTGTATAATAGCCAACGATTACAAAAGTTGACTCCAGTTTCATATATAAACAAAACTGCCAATCTTTTAAAATGATAACCACTCGTACTAGGGAAACGAAAAATCAGTAGAACAGATGCATCTGCCTTCTTCTAGTGAAAACAAACAGAAATAGATGTACTGTATCATGGGAGGGAAGTCAACACCATGTGAACCCAGAAAACATGTTTATTTTGTATGCGAAGAGGGTGTGATAAACTTTCGGAAGTGTTCCTGTCAATCCCGGTTGATTGTATCGATTCCTGATCATTGCCTCCACTTCTATTTTATAATCATTATAACAAATAACACTGATCAACAGTCAATAGAATATAGCATTCAGCCAGTAATGACCTTGTCTTTAATGCTTCTGGAGCAAAAGAAAGCCTTAGGTAGTCTAAACCCACAGGCGTAGAAATTGACATGGATGACATGCTTATAGAAAATAACATTCAACTAGTCATGACCTTTTCTTAAATGCTTCCGGAGCAAAAGTTATTCTTAAGATGTTGGCGTTTACAATGAAATGAAGCCCCTCAAAGTTTGAACGGATTTGTGGCCACAGGTAACAAGGAACCATAGAAAAATATAGAAAATATCGCTCCATATATACAAGGGATGCTAAAAAAGAATTGCTTATTGTCCTCTAGCTCGATATCCACATGGGGCACGATCAAAACCAATACATACTTGTGCAGGGATATTCAATATCTACACAATGATGTATAAATGTACACGTTAGACTAAGTGTAAGACATAAAATTTGCCATTTGAATACACACAGTCATTGACCACTACAGTAAAAAAGGTTGGTATAAGCGTCAACTAAAAAGATGAAATACGGGCTTATATCAAAGCTTGCTCAAAACTTGGTGGTTCTATGAAGAAGCTGATGACTGAAATTTCTACTGCTTTTTGACCTTCTTGTGTGTATTATGACACAGTTCGGCGGTGGAAAAAGAAATCTGAGTCTGGTGTAGAGTCCTTCAAAAATGCACCGAAATCAGGTAGGCCAAAATCTGCATCTCGTAAAGAAATCGTTTCCAAAATAAAGGAAATCATTGAAGGAGTTGCCAGATTTACAGTTCGTGATATTGCACAGAAGGTAGGCATATCGCTATCAACGGCTCACCTTATTTTGAAGAAGCATTTGAAAGTCAGAAAGATTTCTGCTGGATGGATGCCACTTCTGTTGACTGACGAGCAAAAGAGGCAACGGGTTAAAGTGGCAAAAAGCTGTTTCAAATGTTTCCAAAATATGACAAAAAGCAGTTTGCCAATGTCATCACGGGTGATGAAACCTAGGTCCAGTATTTTGATCCCGTCAGAAAGGTTAGCAATAAGATCTGGGTCACTTAACACAACCAACCCGCAATAATTGCCAAACGTTCTTTGAGTACAAAGAACCATAGTGTAGTTTATATTTTACTTTTGGTCCTTTGAGATCAGCGTGAATATTCTGAGAAGTCAGAAAAAATTTTTTGGTTTAGACTCATATTCTAGACAGGTTTTTATTTTTTTTGGACCCCAATTAGATTTATATCAGTCTTTGTATCGACTGCCTATTCGAAATTTGCAAAATTGCAGTATGTTTCCTCTGGTTTTCTTTGCCGGATCAATACAGGGTCACTGATGAGGCTTTATTAGCCGAAACTACGTAGTATGACCCATCTTCTTTTTTATGAATGTTTTCGTTGCTCTTAAAGGAACTCATTTTTGATTTTTATTTGTATGCAATCTTCTTCTCTGGTGAAGGAGTCGCAATAAAAGTGCGGGTGAAAAAGGGCAAAAGCATCGCGAGCACAAAGACGTAGTACTGAAGAAACTGAAAAAGAATTATCAGAAACGACGCCCTGCCACTGGTTTCAAACATATCCGTCTTCTACATGACAATGCAACCACTCATACATTCGCAATAGTTGCAAGAAAAAGTAACTGTTTCGCCTCACCCCAATTTCCCCAGACTTTGCCCCATGTGCTTTCTTTTTGTTTCCCAAATTGAAATAATTCCTGGCTGGGCAGAATTACCACTCCTGACAGGCACTTGAATCTGCCATTCATTAGTACCTTACTACTGTGCCCAAATCAGCGTACCGTGACGCTTTCAAGAAGTGGATACATCGGCTGAAACTTTGCATTTCTAGCCATGGAGAGTACTTTGAGGGCATGAAATGAGCACTTTTTGGCTAACTTGAAATTTGAAGTCTCCAGTTAGAAATAAGCAATTCTTTTTGAACATCCCTCGTATAATGTCACTTTTGAATTGGGGACCACTTTTACAGAGAAGAGCAGTCCATATTATGTAGTAGGTGATCTGCGATTCATGCGTAATGAGACCCGTTTTTCTGGTAGATACATGTATATTTTGTGTATCCTTCTTCGCCTCTCTTTCTTCTTTTCCTTCGTTTGTAACGTGTAAGCAACCGCATATTGTGTAAATAGTGCCACGCCTCTGATAATGAATTTAAAATGGAGACGGGCGTCCCCGCCCATCGCCCGCCCGTCCCCGCTTTGAGAAATAGAAAGGGATGCATGGTGTTTCCGCGCAGGGCTGAAACCGATCGAACTTGAGTGTTGGTAAACCGCTTACCTCGAACAAACAAACAAGCAAACTAAAATTGCTGGCACACGATTTCACTTTGGTCGGTAAACTAGAGGTAGAAGTGTACTCGTACGCAAACCAAAGAAAATTATAGATAAAGTTTCCTTTTAAAAGGAAGGCTTCCCCAGTTTGTAAAGTTGAAAATACGCACTCGAAAGTAAGGGGGAGCTATTGCCATAACCTAGGCGTCCGTCGTTGGCGTCCGCATTTGGTTAAAGTTTACCTGCAAGCAATCATTTGTGCTGTTTTACAAATTTACTTTCAAGTAAAACTATCCGTTGGTAAGGTAAAAAAAAAAAAAACAGTATTTTACATATTTTTTTACTCGATTTCCCAGGTTTTGGGGCTTAAACTTGTCTTTATTTCCTATGTATTACCTCCCTTATTATCATTATCAAAACATACATTTCGTCAAATGCATGTGCGCTGCCAACTGAAACGCATCTTCTCTTCTACATAGTCTCTGACAAGACTGCGCGTCCGCACAGGCTCACCTGCGTCAGTGGTAGTCGCTTTTATGAAAAAGACCCATGTCATGCCCATGAAGTCCAAGTAATGTTGTGACATCGAATAAGTACGATTTTCCTGGTAAGGTTTTGTTTCAGTGTTGCCTGTCCTTCTTAAATCATTGAAAGGAGGACAGTGTACGTAGAAACTATTTTATAATTTAAATTCACGGGCCCAGCGAGGAGCGAAACCGCAACGTCGGTGCGCATCTTACTGTAATGGTTCCAAAAAATGGACCTAGGCTGAGAGTGGCGAGCTGCTCTCACACACAAGTTTTATGCTGGTGGAAAGTTTGTCAGAAAAGACAGAACCGTGCACTTGTTAAGCTTTTAAATTGTTCGTTTGACTCGCAATTTGATTTCAAAGATGAACAATGTCATGTTTTGTAAAATTGACCATGTTGGTAGGTACGAGCGCTTATTCATAAATATGAGGTCTCTTTCTGTCTGAGTGCGAGGCACGATCGAGTCAAGTTCTACAATAGAAGGTCAGGTGGTTCCATACATACCGGAATTCACCCACCTCTGAAAAAGGAACCGTTAATAATGTTCCTAAATAAATGGAAAAAGGACATGTCACTTTTATATAGACCACCCTACATTTGTGAAATTCGTGAAATACAACACGGAAATAAACAACTTTTATACAATGAGTTATCAGCTAATTCGCCGGCCCCCGCCCTTCGGGGCTTGAAGAAATAGATGGACTGCATGATGCTTCCACGCAGAACTGAAACCGACCGCACAAGAGTTCTGGTAAACCACTTAGACCAGGCAACGCGGTACGAGTCGGACCGCCCATGCTTATAAACACTATTGGTTTCATTGGGGGACAGGGCTTGAGATGTCATTTCATTTCAGTGTCGGGTAAAAGTCCCACAAAATTGGAAGCAACGTCTTTAAAATGACCCATACAATGTTGACGGGGACGATAAACCTCAAATCAAACAAACACAATCAGCTAATTCGACTATCTGCCTGTAATTGGACTCTGCAAAACTATTTTTACAGATTTCAGCTGTCAAATTCACTTTGTAAACTCGTCCTGGAAACTCTGAGTGACCAGGAAAAGTTTGAGACTCCGAGAGAAGAACTAGTGCGACTCAAGTGACAGAATTAACTTTTGTGTGCTATGGGCATATTTTTTTTACAAATCCTTAAGAAAATAAAAGCCAGACCATATATTGAACAACCCTCGTAACCCAACTTTATATAGAGGAAGTTGGGTGTACAGGGGTACACATTTGTTTTCCTTTTTTATCAAAACTCCGAGCACCTGCAATCTATATTTGGACTAGAAAAAAAAATATCACGAAAACACGCCTACCTAATTTTGACCCCACTAATTTTGATCCCACTTTCATATAGTAAATTTGTTTGAATTGAGGTTTAATGTCCCCGTCAACACTGTAAAGGTAATTTTGGAGACGTTGCTTCCAATTTTGTGGGACTTTTACTCGACATTGAGATGAAATGACATCTCAAGCCCTGTCGCCCAATGAAACCAATAGGGTTTATTAGCATGGACGGTCCGCCTCGCACCGTGGTTCCTGGAAAGGCTTAGATCCTCTAAGCGGTATACCAGTACTAGTGTGCGGGCCGGATTCAGCTCTGCGTGGAAGCATCATGCAGCCCATATATTTCTTCAAGCCCCTATGGGCGGGGGCGAATTCATATAGTAAAACTGGGGGGTTACAGGGATATATTTGTTTTGTTTTTTTTTCTTATTTCTCTCAAACATAGACAGTGAGTACTCGTTAGAACTGCATCATCGAGGCGGTTCTAACAAGAACCCACGATCTATGTTTAGAGCAGAAATATGAAAAATTCTGATTTTTTTTATCGGAAAATTTTCATTTTTGGTGGCATAATTCTCGATTTATTTGAATAGGCGTGTTTTCGTAATGAACTAAAAAATGCTAGTTCAAGAGACATAAAAGCCATAATTTTAGCACATAGATGTTTTATATATGCAAAAACTTTGGCCCCAGTGCACAGAAAATAGGGTTAGTTTCGAGCCACAACAAGTACGCTTATTACGTCGGGTACAACGGGGTACCAGGAAATGGGAAATAATTTAAGATGACTGATATCAAGTATTCCTGCTTTTTTGTATTGACCCTCACTATTGTAATCAACCCACATATGCCAAGCGGCCCTTTTTGAGACATTGGCAAACAGTGCAGACCCAGATCAGACGCCGCATCTGATCAAGATCTAAACTGTTTGCTCAACGTACGAGGACTGTTCAAATATGAATGCAAGTAGAACGTTTTCTCATGCACTAATTCGAAAATCACCTGGAAATAAATATCACAGCGTAGAAAAACATTGTACCTACACAGTGATACCAAACCTGTTAAAATCCGTATACTTTAGCCATGTATATCGTTGGATAAACACTGTCTACTCTTGTATACTAATACAAAACATGGTTGGAAGAAGGTCAGAGTACGCCGTTGAAATACGGTCCTATATTAAGAATCGTTGTATTCTTGGTATACGATGCAAAGACATTTTTGATGAAATATGTTCGGTTTATGGGCATAATGAAATGTCTTTTCCGACAGTTTTTCGTCGGTGTAAGAAATTCAGCTGTGGGCTAGGCTCAACAGAAGATGCACCACATGATCGTCGGCCGAAAAGAGCAACATCTGCCAAGATGGTTGCTAGAGTGAAAGAAATAGTTGCTACCGATGCACGATACACCACTAGGCAAATAGCTAGTATAGTTGGCATCTCATTAGGAGCAGCTCATACAATTCTGAAACGGGATTTGAAAATGAGAAAAAATCTGTGCTAGATGGATTCCCAATTTGGTGACAGATGAGCAGAAAAAGACACGCGTTCAGTGCTCCAAGAAGTTGCTTTAAAAGTTTCCAAAAATACGATGCACGGTCTTTCGCTAATGTCGCCACAGGTGACGAGACATGGGTTCACTTTTTTGAGCCAAAACGAAAGATTCAGAACAAAATATGGGCAACAAAGTGTTGCATAAGACCATGCATTGCAAAGCGGACCATGAGCGTCAAGAAGGTAATGTATGCCATATTCTTTTCAAATCAGGGCCCTGCTATTCAGGTTGCTGTGCCTGAAGGCAAATCTGCAAATGCGAAGTTTTACAAAAATAAAGTTTTCGAAAATTGAAGAAATATTTCAAAGAACGAAGACCCGCAACTGGTTTGGCCAATGTCAGATTGCTACATGACAATGCGTCATCGCACAAGGCGTTCATTGTGCAAGACTATCTGAAGCAGGAAAAGGTTGTTGAATTCCCTCACCCCCCGTATTCCCATGACCTTGCCCCTTGTGACTTTTTTTTTGTTCCCGCGGCTGAAAAATACCTTTCTGGTAGAAAATTTGTACAGCGCAAACACCTCGGTTCTGCAATATTCAAGTGCCTTTATAGTATACCTCGAAAAGACTACCAAAATGCATTCAATGATTGGATCAGAAGACTGAAAGTTTGTATATGTGTTAAAGGGGAATACTTTGAGGGGACAAAATAAATTTTTCATCGAAATCTATCACGGAATCATTTTTATGTTCAAAATCTGGAAAAAGTGACAAAAATTGATTCGAAGATTAAGTCCAAACCATATGCGCATCCTCATACCAAGGGGAAAGCACATGCAAAGTTTACAAATGATCAGTATAAAAGTGTAAGAGGAGTTGCGATGACAAGAGGTACGTATCGCATACCTAAAAATGACTAAGTTCACAATATGGAAAAAGTGACAAAAATTGATTCGAAGATTAAGTCCAAACCACATGCGCATCCGCATACCATGCCGAAAGCACATACAAATTTTCCAAATGATTGGTATAAAAGTGTAGGAGGAGTTGCAATGACAAGAGGTACCAACCCAATACCAATTGAAGGTTAAAAATGACTAAGTTCACAATATGGAAAAAGTGACAAAAATTGATTCGAAGATTAAGTCCAAACCATATGCGCATCCTCATACCAAGGGGAAAGCACATGCAAAGTTTCCAAATGATCAGTATAAAAGTGTAAGAGGAGTTGCGATGACAAGAGGTACGTATCGCATACCTAAAAATGACTAAGTTCACAATCTGGAAAAAGTGACAAAAATTGATTCGAAGATTAAGTCCAAACCATATGCGCATCCTCTTACCAAGGGGAAAGCACATGCAAAGTTTCCAAATGATCAGTATAAAAGTGTAAGAGGAGTTGCGATGACAAGAGGTACGTATCGCATACCTAAAAATGACTAAGTTCACAATATGGAAAAAGTGACAAAAATTGATTCGAAGATTAAGTCCAAACCACATGCGCATCCTCATACCATGGCGAAAGCACGTGCAAAGTTTCCAAATGATCGGTCTAAAAGTGTAGGAGGAGTTGCGATGACAAGACATCCAGTGTAAAATGTTGACGGAATGACGGACGGACGGACGGACGGACGTTCTAACAAATCCGGTTTATGGGCTTTTCCCATTATAAACTCCCATAGAGAAATTAAGCTCCTAAGCCGAAAAATAGCCCCTAAGCAGTAAGGTTTATGAGTTTATAGTGTTAACTTAACGGAATAAACCCATAAGGTTGGACAAAATATAACCCCTAACACTTATATGTTGGTGCGGACAGACCACCGGACAGACGGACGGAAACTTGCACGCCTATGTCTTCCTGCTAAAGCAGGTGCGACAAAAAGGTGGAATGTTTTATTGGCATCTATGGGTTAGTTACCCATCCCACTTTGTAAATGAGGTGACACACACCAGCTTAGTCAAAGGACTAAAGGTAGGGACCTTTTTTTTCTTTGGCATGATTTTTGGCCCGACTTCTTGGAAAAGCTTTATACATAACATAACATAACATCCTTTATTACACTCACATCACACAAAGGCAATACATGAGGATATAACACAAAATATCTCAATGGCGATAGCATATATAATTTCGAGCGCAAGTAAAGTATATTGAAATGAAAGAAAACAGAGGTGTGAAAGTAAAGGAGAAGGTAATATATCTTAAACACAAAGTTGTAAATCAGATTTAATGGGGTTGGGGAAAGAGAATGATATATTTAACCATTATATACTTATTTATTCATTCATTAATCCATCCATATTTGCTAAATAAATAAATAAATAAGCAAATGTATATCTCACTACTTTTTTGAAAGCTATGCTTATATACTGTCATTCGTTTCCCAATAGATTCTATATTAATCGATAAAATTAAAAATAGACCGAGTCACTCAAGTGAAGATGCGACTGCCTTGTGTATATGATAATAACTGATTAGAGACAGACAAAAACTATAATAGACCATATACTGTCTGTCAAAGATTTGAGCCCAACAGGAGTTTTCGGCTTCTTCGAATTACGTCAAAATATTAATTTATTTTATGGGGCCGTTGGCACCCACAGAATAATAATTTAAACATAAAAATATTTCTCTCGCAAGTTTACTCCCGTGATTCGACCCCCATTCATAAAGACTGCCGACTTCGCGCATGCAAAGCATGCGGATTTCCTCATGAATGGATAGTTCAGTTAGCAAGATGTTTTGATTCGAAATATCGATTATTCTTGTTTAACAAAAAGCCACGTCTCTGAAGTCGATTGTAGCCATACTAAACAGGTAATAAAAATAATGATAATAGTTATCATGCTAGATAGTTACCATGCTAGAGGATCCGCGTGTAGTTCACAATACCCACCGATACGTGTCCACCAAGGCCCGAACATACCTCCAGCAACTGCCACGGCTGACTCGAGTCCCTGCAAACACAGCCCGCAAGTTCTGTACCTACACCGCGATGGAACCATGACAGTTAATGCTTTTGTTTGTTTGTATTGGAGTTTAACGGCGTAAATAGTGTTACGAGCTAGGCGTAGCAGAAAAAAAAACAAACAAGCCTTTTGGAAAAATTTAAAAAAATTTATTTACAAGTTATCTTTAACCCGTAGAAGTAAGAAAATTAAATCTACTTAGCTCTGCTATGAAATATCCTGAATGAATCTATTTTCCTTGATCCCACATAATTCACAGTCCGAAATGAAATATACTATCCTTCAAAAATCCAACACAGAATTCAGAAATAACTTTTCTTAAAAGCCCAAACATCAAACTGCAATGTCTGACTTAATGAGAAAAATCATGCTCTTTTTATAGACCCTGGGATTTCTCTAGAACATTCAAGAGGGCTGTGGAATAAGATGATGTAATTTTCTAAAAATAATGCAAACCTGAACTTTCTGGAAGGTTCTGAAGTACTTTTCCTTGTAAACAAGTTGTTTACAAAAATGAAATTAATCTGTGACTCAGGTTTTCGAGAACATTCTGTAAGAAGATAAACAAGATATTTATAGCACTATTAGGTCACCCAGTGGGGTAAAAGTGGGAATCAGAAAAATAAATTCTCATGCATAACAATAGATATCTGGAATCGCTTTATCAATAGACATCGACGGGCGCTGTATTCTGTTTATTCCGAACGCGTTTTCACTGCGTAAATATGTGGAGAGCAGTCTTATCTGAATGGCTATCCCAGGTACGTCATAAGACGGTCATAAATAAACTGGGGTATCACCAATCCAATCTAAATGGCTTCCAATCGAAATTGGAAGCCAAAAATATCGCTCTATAGAATCAGTTTTAAAATGGGGACGACTCTTACAGGAAAGAATTTGCTACCTAAAGGGGGCACTCATTTTTTTCCATTAAGAACAATCCATGTTATGTAGTAGGAAAGATGCGTTGGGTGATCTGCCATTCATGCGTAATGAGACTCATGTAGTTAGATGCAAATTTTGCGTATTCTTATACGCCTAATGTCTTCTTCGCTCGCAATGTGTACTGCGTTTTTGCAACAATTGTGCTAGGCTACCGTTTTGTTTGATTTAAGGTTTAACGTACCCGTCAACAATATTAAGGTCATTTTGGAGGCGTTGCTTCCAATTCTGCGGGACTTTTACCCGACACTGAGATGAAATGATATCCCAAGCCCTGCCGCCCAATGAAACTAATAGGGTTTTTGTATGGATTGTCGGACTCGCTCCACTTTGTCTGGGTAGGCTTAGACCTTCTAAGTGGTTTACCAGTACCCATGTGCGGTCGGTTTCAGCTCTGCGTGGAAGCACCATGCAGCCCAATCTATTTTTCCAAGCCCTGATGTGCACCAAGCCTTGATGTGTATGGGCCTAAAGCTACGCTATTTACAATGACTTTTAATAGGGTTTATAAGCATGGACGGTCCGACTCGCACCGCTTTGCCTGGGTAGGCCCATAACTTAGTATAATGCTTCAGTATGACACGATATTTGACCTCACAATAAATGTAGGTCACAGTGATTTTGTCTCCTGAAGACTTTTTGATATGTAAACACCACACCTTGGAATTATGAGTCAGTGTGACCCTATATTTGACCTAAAAATAAATGTAGTTCTCTATGACCTATAGTGCATGGTCCATTGATTTTACCTGATATCCTGAAGACTTTTTTTATCTATGAACACCATAACTTGGTAGTGTGAGTCAGTGTGACCCGATATTTGACCTCAAAATACATGTAGCTCACAATGACCTATATTTCATGGTCCAGTGATTTTGTCTGATATCCTGAAGACTTTTTGATATATGAACACCATACTTATGTATTATGAGTCAGTATGACCCTATATTTGACCTCGGAATAAATGTAGATCATCATGACTTGTATTTCATGCTCCAGTGATTTTACGTTACATCCTGAAGACTTTATGGTACATGAACACCACACCTAGTTTTTGAGTCAGTATGACATAATAGTTGACTTAAATATAAATGTAGGTCACCATGACCTATACTCCTAGCCAGTTGTTTTGCCTTATACCATGAAGACTTTTTAATATAGGAACATCATACTTTGGTATTATGAGTCAGTGTGACTCGACAGTTTACCTCAAAATAAATGCAGGTCACAATGACCTATATTTCATGGTCCAGTGATTTTGTCTTATTTCCTGAAGACTTGTTGATATGTGAACACCATACCTTGGAATTATGAGTCAGTGTGACCCGATAGTTGACCTCAAAATAAATGTAGGTCACCATGACCTATATACATGGTAAGTTATTTTGACTTAAACAATGAAATCGTTTTAGCTCTCCAGAGCCAAAGGCTCCGGGGAGCTGATAGAACCGTCGTCGTCTGCATCCGTGGTTGTGTCTGCGTCGTCAACATTTTCAAACGACATTACAACCAAATTACACGTGGGGCCTCTATAGGAAGGGAGAACGAAATTTTGTTCGTAAGGACTAAGTCACATGACCAACATGGCCGGCTTGCCTGCATATGGTAAAAACCTTTAAAAATCTCCTTCTCAGGAACCAAAAGACCGATGTCGTTGAAACTTGGTACGCAGCATGGGGGTCTCGGGCTCTACCCAGTTTGTTCAAATGATGACCTTTGATTGACCTTGACCTGTTTTACGGCAAGTCAAATTTGGTCTCGTAGACATCTGTATGGAAAAATGGCAAAACCGTGGATTTGACTGATTGCATGGTAGCTTGTGGCATCAAAAATGATATTTGCAATCAGCTGAATGGAAATTTATCAATTACAAATGTGAAGGTCATTTACTGACGATCATTTACTGACTTTTGTCTTGAATGGATAAGATTCAGTATTATCTTCTTCTTCACTTAAACTGCTTGGTTGATTGTAACCATATTACACGTGGAGCTCTATGGGAAGGGAGGCACCAAAGTTTATTCGTAAAGACTAGATCACATGACCAATGTGGCCGCCATGTCCATATATGGTATAAACCTTTAAAAATCTTCTCTATAAGAACCAAATATCCGATGACTGGCTCATATATCAGAAAGTAAACTGGAATTGTGTCAATAGGGTACGGATGCCCCCCCCCCCCCCCCCCCGCCATATTGCATGGAAAACAGAAGTGTGACACACACACACACACACACACACACACACACACACACACACACACACATCGCCCCCGCCTATCGGGGCTTAGAGAAAAAGATTGGGATGCTTGGCCCGTGCTTCCATGCAGAGCTGAATCTGACCACACACGAGTACTGGTAAATAGCTTAGGACTAAGCCTGCCCAGGCAAAGCGGTGTGGTGCATGCTGTACACACACACTCAATGTCGGGTAAAAGTCCCACAAAATTGAAAGCAACGATTCCAAAATGACCTAAATAATGTTGACGGGTACATACATACATACATACATACATACATACATACATACATACATACATACATACATACATACATACATACATACATACGTCCGCTCCGGGGAACGGGAGGTCACGGGTTCGATCCCGTGTCGCGACATACCAAAGTCGTTAAAATGGTACTAGCTGCTGCTCGCTTGGCACTCAGATTTACGGGGTAGAGCTAGGACTGGTCGACCCAGTGTCAGGATAATGTGACTGGGTGTGGTATCATGTAATGCGTCTGGGGCATGATACTTCAGTGAGGCAGCACTATAAAAGTGAGCATTGAGCTCCCTGTCGCAACCAGGCACCGTCGTGATATGACTGAAAAATTGTTGAAAGCGACGTTAAACCGAACACACACACCCACACACCCACACACATACCAGGCCCCCGCCCATAGGGGCTTGAAGAAATATATGGGCTGTATGATGCTTCCACACAGAGCTGACTCCGGCCCGCACACTAGTACTGGTAAACCACTTAGAGGATTTAAGCCTGTCCAGAAACCGCGGTGCGAGGCGGACCGTCCATGCTAATAAACCCTATTGGTTTCATTGGGCAACAGGGCTTGAGATGTCATTCCATCTCAATGTCGGGTAAAAGTCCCACAAAATTGGAAGCAACGTCTCCAAAATGACCTTTACAGTGTTGACGGGGAAGTTAAACCTCAAATCAAACATACATACATACATACATACATACATACATACATACATACATACATACATACATACATACATACATACATACATACATACAATCATACATACATACTATCATACATACATACTATTCAACCAAAGCACGTCAAACAAGTGAAAATTATCGATTTTTTTTTTTATCTTTTTATCCTGTCCTGGCAGATATTTTGCCAGGGTAAGGTACTTGTACAGCATTTACTTGTCGGTGTGCAAGAAAAATGTATCTCTATAACGGTTTACATTCGATTTTATAAAATGGATAGCTGAGGAAAAAAACTGTGATGGGCTGACTTCTCCACAAAGAAATTCCATGCCCGATTTTAGCTTGCATGAGACTAAATAATCTACTTTCCTTGCCTCGGTATCAACCCTCTATACGTCAGCAATACTTGCAATCATGTTGCCATCATCCGGCCTTGCATGAGTCTAAATTATCCGAATTCCATGTCTCGGTCTCAGCCCTCTATACGTCAACAATACTTACCAACATGTTGCCATCATTCGATCTTACAGGAGGCTCAATAATCTGATTTCCTTGTCTCGGTCTCAGCCCTCTATACGTCAACAATTCTTGCCATCATGTTGCCATCATAGGCCTTGCATGAGTCTAAATAATATGCTTTCCTCGGCTCACTCTCAGCCCTCTATGCGATAACAATACTTGCCATCATGTTGCCATCATAGGCCTTGCAGGAGTCTAAATAATATGCTTTCCTCGGCTCAATCTCAGCCCTCTATTCGATAACAATACTTGCCATCATGTTGCCATCATAGGCCTTGCATGAGTCTAAATAATATGCTTTCCTCGGCTCACTCTCAGCCCTCTATGCGATAACAATACTTGTCATCATGTTGCCATCATAGGCCTTACATGAGTCTAAATAATATGCTTTCCTCGGCTCACTCTCAGCCCTCTATGCGATAACAATACTTGCCATCATGTTGCCATCATAGGCCTTGCAGGAGTCTAAATAATATGCTTTCCTCGGCTCACTCTCAGCCCTCTATGCGATAACAATACTTGCCATCATGTTGCCATCATAGGCCTTGCAGGAGTCTAAATAATATGCTTTCCTCGGCTCACTCTCAGCCCTCTATACGTCAACAATTCTTGCCATCATGTTGCCATCATAGGCCTTGCAGGAGTCTAAATAATATGCTTTCCTCGGCTCACTCTCAGCCCTCTATGCGATAACAATACTTGCCATCATGTTGCCATCATAGGCCTTGCAGGAGTCTAAATAATATGCTTTCCTCGGCTCACTCTCAGCCCTCTATGCGATAACAATACTTGCCATCATGTTGCCATCATAGGCCTTGCAGGAGGCTCAATAATATGCTTTCCTCGGCTCACTCTCAGCCCTCTATGCGATAACAATACTTGCCATCATGTTGCCATCATAGGCCTTGCATGAGTCTAAATAATATGCTTTCCTCGGCTCACTCTCAGTTCTCTATGCGATAACAATACTTGCAATCATGTTGCCATCATAGGCCTTGCAGGAGTCTAAATAATATGCTTTCCTCGGCTCACTCTCAGCCCTCTATGCGATAACAATACTTGCCATCATGTTGCCATCATAGGCCTTGCAGGAGTCTAAATAATATGCTTTCCTCGGCTCACTCTCAGCCCTCTATGCGATAACAATACTTGCCATCATGTTGCCATCATAGGTCTTGCAGGAGTCTAAATAATATGCTTTCCTCGGCTCACTCTCAGCCCTCTATGCGATAACAATACTTGCCATCATGTTGCCATCATACGGTCTTGAATGAGACTAAATAATCTGATTTCGATGCTTCCGTCTCAACCCTCAATACGTCAACAATACTTGCCATCATGTTTCCATCAACCGGCCTTGCATGAGACTAAATGATCTGGTTTCCTTGGCTCGATCTCAGCCCTCTATACTAACTGTCCTTCTGGCCTTCCTTTGTTTAGGTTTCCATTATGGTCTGGTCGCTTCATGTTTGTGTTTCTTTCCCTTTGGTGTCTTTGATGTTTGGAGTAAGTTAATTGTTAATTTATCGATTCCTGGTCTTTGTTTTACTTCTACTTTACTCTATACGTAAACAACACTTTGCCATCATGTTGCCATCATGCGGTCTTGCATGAGACTAAATAATCCGATTCCTTATAATCTGATTTCCTTGTCTCGATCTCAGCCCTCTATACGCAAACAACACTTACCATCATACGGTCTTGCATGAGACTAAATAATCTCATTCCTTATAATCTGATTTCCTTGTGTCGATCCCAGCCCTCTATACGTCAACAATACTTGTTATCATGTTCCCATCATACGGTCGTGCATAGGACTTAATAATCTGATTTCGATGCTTCAGACTCAGCCCTGTATACGTCATCAATACTTGCCATCATGTTCCCATCATACGGTCTTGCATGAGACTAAATAATCTGATTTCGATGCTTCAGTCTCAGCCCTGTATACGTCATCAATACTTGCCATCATGTTGCCATCATAGGCCTTGCATGAGTCCAAATAATCTGATTTCGATGTTTCAGTCTCAGCCCTGTATACGTCATCAATACTTGCCATCATGTTCCCATCATACGGTCTTGCATGAGACTAAATAATTTTGATTTCCTTATAATCTGATTTCCTTGTCTCGAGATCAGCCCTCTATACGTCATCAATACTTGTCATCATGTTGCTATCATAGGTCTTGCATGAGTCTTAATAATCTGATTTCGATGCTTCAGTCTCAGCCCTCTATACGTCAACAATACTTGTCATCATGTTTCCATCATCCGGTTTTGCATGAGTCTATAAGAATCTTATATGGGTGTGAGGGGTGGATTGAAAAATCCGTCCCAAGGGTCACTGTCCGGCATCACGAGGCTTGCCGAGTGATGCCGGACAGTGATCCCGAGGGACGGATTTTTCTATCCACCCCTCACACCCATATTGGATTCTTTTTCTTGCATACCTTCCATTTCTATTGCGAATTTTTAATGCTGCTGTCACTTCGGTTACCGACGTCCGCCATTTTGTGATGACACAACAGGAATGTTTAGTGACGTCACGCATGACGACGCAACGCATGAGGTCGTAATCAACCAGTGCATTTATCAAACACGCGATAATATTCAATTTGGGGTCGGAACACCAGGGTCAGAACATAAATTTCTATCCCAGGGTAAAAACACGGATTTCCTTGTCTGGTGTGCAAGAATAAATAATCCGATCTCCTTGTCTCTGTCTCAGCCCTCTATCCGTCAATAATACATGACATCATGTAAACAAGTCCGTGCAATAAATATCTACTTAATTCCACTTTATATAGGGAAACAAAATGGACTCACAAAGCTAAAATAGATAATGGATACACATCAGAACGTTTTAACGAGCATTCACAATCTATGTTTTGAGAAGAAATAAGGAAAATACCTAAAGTCTTTATCTGAAACGCGCTAGTTCTGACAGTATCCATGCGTTATCGGAATGATTAATTTTAACCATGTGGTCGCAACGTTGGGCAGTTCAGGTGTAATCAATGTATAAAATTCACCGGGCCAACAAAAAGCTTGTTTGTTTGTTTTTGTCGCTTCTGCTTTAGCAGGAAGACATAGGCGTGCAAGTTTCTGTCCGTCCGTCCGTCTGTCAGTCCGTCCATTCATCTTTCCGTCAACATTTGACCTGGGTGTTTTTGGAGGACAACTCCTCTTACAATTTTTAATGATCATTTTGAAACTTTTCAGATGCTTTTGCCATGGTCTGAAGATGTGCGTGGGGTTTCGGGGTTATCCTCCGTTTATTTTTATCAATTTTCCCACTGTTTAAACCTATGTTCCCCTGACCAAATACTATTAGAATAGATACCTTGTGAGCGCAACTCCTCTTACAGTTGTTTATCAATTCTTTTGGAACGTTGTAGGTGTTTTTGTCATGATCTGCAGATGTCCATGTGGTTTTGGGGTTATCGTCAATTAATTTTTGTTAACTCTCCTCTTTTTCAACTTGGATTTTCAAGGACCATTTGAGCCCCGCCAATCGAATTTGTGTCTTCGAGCATTCCGTCATCACAAATTTTAACTGCGCATGCCCAGCCATTCAGAGGGGCCAGGGATATGGCTTTCTGTCTGAAGGTTCCTCTTGATTCACTGCTTGTATGAGCGAGCAGCGATGGTTCTGGCGAGACTGCGCGGATGCGCAGGCTCGCCTGAACCTTCGCTGCTCGCATTGGCGATAAGTACCAAAATCGCTTGACGGGGCCCATTTACTATTGGAGTTGAGACCTTGTGAGCTCATCTCCTCCTACAACTTGTTGCCAACCCTTCTGAAACTTTGAAGGTGTTTTTGTCACGGTCTTTAGATGTGCTTTATTTTACCTTTTTTTCCTATTTTACAACTTAAGTTTGTTCCAGGTCCAGTTACTTATAGAAATATACCTTGTGAGCGCCACTCCTCATACAGTTTGCTAGGGATCTTTTTTGAAATTTTGCAGACATTTTTGTCATGGTCTGCAGATGTTCATATGCTTTTGGCGTTATCCTCCTTTAATTTGTATCAATCTTTTTCACTTTAAAGGGACCTGCAAATTATTGCGGGTGTCCAGTAGCAATCAGCCTGTCCGTCCTGTCGTCCGTCCGTCCGCCCGTCCGTTTGTCCGTCAACAATTTTTTCTTCTTTTAATATCTTGCAAAGAGTCAAATGCATCAACTTCGAACTTTAAACATAAGGTCGCAAGTTACGTTACTCTAGCTACAATATTGTTAGAGGCATAGCCCTTTGAAAAATTCAAATTTTCAGCATTTTTCGTCTTTTTTTTCTCCATAATTTCAGAACCATTATAGATGATACTTGCTGTACTTATTGACAGTGACAATACGCACATGTGTAGCAATAAGCAACAACTCTTGCTTTAATAAATCCCTTATCAGTCCTGCATTCTGTCCACATTTTTTCGTGTTTTTATTTTATTTTATTTTTTTGATAACTTGCAAACCGTCAAACGCATCCACTTAAAACTTTAAAAATTAGGTTACAACAACAATACACACTATCTTGACAAGTTATGCACCTATAGTAGCAATATTGCATGAGTTATGTCCCTTTGTAAAGTTCAAATTTTCAGCATTTTTTCATTGTATTTTTCGTCGTCATTTCAAAACTGTTACAGATATTCCATTGAAACTTGCAGTACTTATTGACAGTGACAACACCCATATCCTACACACTCATGCATACATGCCCCCCCCCCCCCCCCCCCAACACACAAACACACACACTTTCAAACATGCTATCGCGGAGGCCTTTTCACGGCTTTGATGTTTCTAGTTTATCTTTTTCCAGGTTCAATTGCTTTTAGAATAGTTATACCGTGTGAGTGCAAGTCATCTTACTTTTTTGTACCAATCATTTTCAAACTTTGCATATGATTTCTGTATGGTATTACGGTGTGTATGTACTTTAGATTTAGTTGTTATGTCTTTTCTTGTCACTTTAGTGAGTTTCTAACCTCAGATATTTAGACTGTGGATACTTCTTAAAGTCCTATATTTACTTCTCATATAGTATAGTTTATCAACGACCTTTGAGAGTTCAACGTTCAAGCGTGGCAAAACTATAGTTTATCAACGACCTTTGAGAGTTCAACGTTCAAGCGTGGCAAGACTATTCCATGTTTAAGGGGAAGCAGGTTTCGCATTTCTTTTTTCATGGGATTTTAAAATTATAAATAAGTTTTTTTGATATTGCCAGTATGTAGAAGTCGTGGCCTAGTGGTTAATATGATGCAGTACGAATCTCAGTTAAACTATATCTCCCAATGTAAAATCCCAACTGAAGGCGACTTACCTAAAACACGGACTAACCCAAAATGAAAAGTGCAGTCACGTCTCACTGCGTTTTGAAAGACTATATTGATAAACGTTGATAAACTATATTAGGTGTTGTCAATATATGTCAAATTCGCTTGAGTTCATTAGCGCCTTTCGCACGCTTTCTTCAAGCGGACCAAATGGCCATATACGGCACAGCTTTTTTGTAATACATATGAATTCACACGATAGGTTGACTGGCGTTACATACAACTCCGCCCCCAGGACGATCTCGCCTATCTGATCTGAAAGGTGGTGAGAAGTTTTCAATATGGATAGATTCATCTTTAACGTCTGGTTTAAGCCAGCTTTCAGAGAAGACAAGCACGTCGTATGCTTCTGCATCGGCTTCAATTAAATCGAGCTTTGGCAGGATGCTCTGAACATTTAAGTGAAGTATACTAAGGTGGTCAGATAGCGTATCAATGGATACGTCGAGATTATTAAAACTGGCACTAGCAGAGCCCACGACAGAATCTGGACCGGGTTTAGTTTCAATATCACCACTCAAAAGAACAAGAGAGAAAATCCAACATATAATTACTGCTGCTGAGAGCGAAGATATGCAGTATAGACTGAAAACAGTATTTTTCCTGGGTGGACACAATACTCGCTTATAGGGGCATTTTATGTATTTGTACGTCTCATTGCTGCGCTGCAAGGCTGTGATTATACACAATGCTGAATGACTGCAGTTAGTGTTAGTTTGCTGCTAGGTAAGTATCACTGCGAGTAGAAAAAAGTGAAACTTGTTAACCGTATTTTTGTCAGTGCCTAGTCCTATGGTATTTGATACTCCGAGGAAACCACCGAGGCCATCCAATCTAAAGCGACTACCCTTCATATGCTACATAATAAAAAGTGCAGAAATATCAGGACAGCCTCAGATAGCTTACTCCGAATGCCACAATGAGTCGTACCATTGGATTCATGTAATCCCCGAAATTCCCGTCGGATGAGTGGAGGGTGAGAGAATCGGTCATATGAAGAAAGGGAAAAAAGTGAAAGGGCACATAAAAGGATGCATAAAAGATTATTATTGTAAAATAGGTTGGAGTAAAATGTAAACTTTGTAATGTTAGACTTAAATGAGTCTGGATTCTTAAATTGACCACTCACTTGTTGTACGAAGACGCAGCTTTTTACATAAGTGCGGGGCCATTATTCATGAGTATTGTAATGTGGAGATAAAAGAGGCGACTAGAAGCTTGATACAGTTTAAGCTGTCATCCAGCACCTAACACTTAACCCTTGTCCTGCTGAATATTCATATATGCCATACCCACTACCGATTATCAACCAATCAGATTACTTGATGCAAATTATTGCAACAAATTCATAAACCGAATGAC
Source organism: Lucinisca nassula (assembly GCA_963580285.1). Classification (NCBI taxonomy): domain Eukaryota; kingdom Metazoa; phylum Mollusca; class Bivalvia; order Lucinida; family Lucinidae; genus Lucinisca; species Lucinisca nassula. The sequence goes on along the minus strand of OY757024.1, from coordinate 44,135,177 downwards.
AAACAATGTAGATCCTGATCAGATGGCTTCTGAAGAAGCCATCTGATCTGGATCTTCATTGTTTGAAAGATAAGGCATATCCGGGATCAGCAGGACAAGGGTTAACAGGGTGCGAATTGGCCACATATGCCTTGCCAAGCTGTCAGTTTATATAGGAGCTGGATGTGTTACTATCCGATATGGGATTTCGCGTGAGCGCTCATATGAAGCATGTGAAATGACATTTCACTATTTTCATATACTTCTCATGAATCGGCCAATAATGCGATACTCTATCTTATCATATGACATCGTTGATAGGCAGTGGATAACGTCATGTAATAAAAGTCGCATGACCACACGTGTGATAACACTGGCGGGATTAAGTAATGTCATGACGACGTCCATGTCAACAACGCATATTACAGTCAAACCTGTCTTAGTGGCCACCTCTATTAAGCAAGCAACCTGTCTTAAGCAAGCGGGCATTTAGTTCCCCAAAAAGGCAAATGCATTAAAGTTCACCTGTATTAAGCAAGAACCTGTCTTAAGTAAGCACATTTTCAATATCTCTAAGGTGCTTGCTTAACACAGAGTGGACTGTATGTGGAATAATTTTCAAAATCATGGGCGATAAAATCCAATTTAAAGTGGTCATATGATAAACAGAATCTCACACTCGCGGTCACTTCATATAAAACTTATGAAACTCGCCTAAGGCTCGTTTCATAAATTTCATATGAGATGACCGCTCGTGTGAGATTCTCTGTATATGGCACCGCGTCTTGGAATGTGTTAATGCCACATTTTAAATTCGACCATCCACCAGTGGACTAAACACACAATAAGTTAGATGCGCCCCGTAACGTTAACGTTACCCGTAGGACGTCCTTAACGACGTCACTATTACTTGAGGCTTTATGTTTGGGAGTGATTCGCCGAAGTTAACACATTGATAAAATCCACAAATTCGGGCTTTATGCAGTTTGTGAGTGATTCCCCGGAGTTTACACGTTGATAAAATCCACAATAATGATCATTCATTCCTTATAGTTCTTACTTTGTCATCGAAATATTAAAAATGTCACCAAAATTGTAAATTTTAGGAATTCTTTCGAAAGCGTAAGAATAAACGGCGGAATGATTATTCAGTTAGAAGCTGCCATCTTTGAAAGGAACCCAAGCGAAAAAAAAAATCAAGTTTTTTAAATTCAGTTTATTTGTCTTATTTAATCGAATGGTGTTGACGTCACTTCATATGTAATGACGTAACGCGCGGGTTCTGCTCTTTGACGTCACGTTATATTACTACATGTCGCTGTGTGAAATATACGGAACAGGAAGGGGAAGAGACATTTCTGTCCCAGTACCTAGAAGAACAGAATTTAAAACAATAATATTAGAGTGGAGAGGAAAACATAAACAATATAATATATTTCTTGTTTTCTTTTCCACTCTGAAAAAGGGGCGAATTTAAAACAATAAAATTAGAATGGAACAGAAAACAAAAATATGTCGTTTATTTTGTTTGTTTGATTTCAGGTTTAAGGTCCCCGTCAACACTGTAAAGGTCATTTTGGAGATGTTGCTTCCAATTGTGTGGGACTTTTACCCGACATTGAGATGAAATGACATCTCAAGCTTTGCCGCCCAATGAAACCAATAGGGTTTATGAGCATGGGCTTATAAGCATGGACTCGCACCGCTTTGCCTGGGCAGGCTTAGATCCTCTAAGCGGTTTACGAGTACTCGTATGCGGGTCGGTTTCAGCTCTGCGTGGAAGCATCATGCAGCCCATATATTTATTCAAGCCCTGATGGGCGGGGGCCGAAATATGTCGTTTTAACGACATATTTCTTGTTTTCCTTTCCACTCTGAAAAAATAGCGTGGAATTTAAAACAATAAAGATATCGTTTTATCGACATAATCTTGACCTCCCATTGGTAAAAGATCTTGTTTTTTTTTTTTTTTTTTTTCAGCATAATATGTCGTTTAAACGATATATTCCTAGCCTTCCATTGGTTGGTGATATCACGCGGAATTTATGTTGAAAAAAACGAGATCTTTAACCAATGAAAGGTCAAGATTATGTCGATTAAACAATATCTTTATTGTTTTCAATTCCATGCTACTTTTTGAGAATGGAAAGAAAAACAAGGAATATTATATCGTTGAAACAACATATTTCTTGTTCTCCTCTCCACTCTGATTTTTTTTTTTTGTTTGTTTTAAATTCTGTTCTGCTAGATACTGGAACGGAAATGTCCCTTCCCGGGTTTCGTAGAAATATGTCCGAGATTCTTGCTCAGTATAAAACCTTTATTTCAATCAATTAAATCGCTCGAAATGTACATAATGGTGGAGAATTGGATTATTAATGATTAACGTCATTATAAAAAATCATATGACCTTACGTGTAATCACGCATGTCTGTGACAACTTGATGTTTTCTTTTTAACTTCTTCAGCGATAATATCCGATTTTAAATCGTTATATGATAAACAGAATCTTACACTCGTGGTCATTTCATAAGAAATTTACAAAACTCGCCAAAGGCTCGTTTTATAAATTTCATATGAAATGACTTCTCGTGTAAGAGCCTCTATTTACCAAATAGCAAACGTCATAATATGACACGGCCATGAACTTCAATAAAAACGTATACTGGTATGCGATCATGAAACATTTTCTACGCCCGCTGAGTCAAGAAGGGCAGCTGTCAGTTTCTGGCGAAAGAAAGTGCACTGTACTGGTTAACTGCTTACGTATAAGCCTGCCCAGGAAAAGTGTAGATAGGTAAACTGACAAACTCAAAAATGACCTAAATACTGTTGACTGGAACGTTAAAATTATATACAAACAATCAAAGATACTGGTAAGCATATGACTCCAAATAAGTTCTGAAGAGTTAGAACCCTTGGAAGCAAAGGATACACCAAATAAACACTCGGTTTTATCCAGTCTGTACATGACCAGTACTGAAATGTGCCACACCGGCCACGCCCTCTAGAACCGGCTTAAGCAGAGCTCTATTTAATGAACTCAATGATCACAAAGAACCAGAAAATATAATATACACTATGATGATGTACGGGGAGAGTTTTTACGGCCGCCACACAGCACAACACTTGCTGCAATGAAGATAAATAAGAACGTTTAGATTGCATAGCCTGGCAATTATTTTGACGAACAGTCCGAGTTGCTTTGTGCTCTGATTCTTATACAACCAAACTTTAATAACTCGATTACCTTTGATACCATGACATTTGTTCCAGATAGGGCTGGTTCTACTACTGAGGTTTAACTAGGGCTGGCTAATCGTAGCCGAAAGATAATCGATTATCAGTCATGCCATGGTGATATGTAAACGATTAGTAGTCACTGAAGATTTGGTAAAATTTTACCTGTCTGGCTTTCTGTCTGAGCACGACTCCTACCCTATGTTGTACTTTACCATATTGATTTGTACAGATAGGCCAGAGCAAACATTGTCGACCCAGATGAGAACGCGGAGTCTCATCAGAGTCTGCACTGTTTGACACTAATCCAGCTATTTTAGGCACAACTTTGGGTAGTAAATTGTACTTAGCAAATAATCGATTACAAGCATATCAGGCATGATAATCATTTTTGTGGAAATCATCGATCGATTAATCGATTGATCGTTCCAGCCTTAGAATTAATCAATTCATATCGCAAGGTCAAGAGCCATAATGAGGATGACTTAGATATCTTTACTATAATGTTATTAATCAAGTAATTTCATATTGGCCCAGTTACAGGTCCGAGGTCTGCTGTATTGGCACGAGGCCGAAGACCGAGGCCAATACAGCTGACCGAGGACCTGTAACTGGGCCAATACGAAATTACTTGATTAATGACAATTTTATAAATTGACGCAATTAAAAACATGATTTATGATTTTTGAATATTGGTTGACCTTGTGTAATATGGGATAATCAATTAATAACATCTTCTATAAAATAACTGGCTAGTCTGGCCCAGAAAACGTACACTCCATATTTTTTAGTTCTGTGTGTATTCCTTGCTTCCAAAGGATAACCCTTTCTAGAACATATTGTTTGTTTGATTTGGGGTTTAACGCCCCCGTCAGCTCTGTATAGGTCATTTTGGAGACGTTGCTTCCAATTTTGTGGGACTTTTACACGACGTTGAAATGAAATGACATCTCAAGCCCTGTCACCCAATGAAACCAGTAGGGTTTATAAGCACGGACGGTCCGACTCGAACCACTTTGCCTGAGCAGGCTTAGATTCTCAAAGCAGTTTACCAGTACTCGTGTGCGGTCGGTTTCAGCTCTGCGTGGAAGTATCATGCAGCCCATCTATTTCTTCAAGCCCCGATGGGCGGGGGCCGATAAAATAATAGGTATGTGGTGTGGTCATTAGAATCGCCTCATGGAAAAAAATACCTTTTGAAGATAAGCCCCCGCCCATCGGGCCTTGGAGAAATAGATTTCACTGCATGGTGCTTCCATGCAGAGTACTGTTAAACCGCTTAGAAGGACTAAAGTGACGTGAGGAAGAACCTCAAATGCATATACATATTAGCTTTTTGGTTTCGTTTGGCGGCAGGGCTTGAGATGTCATTTCATCTCAATGTCGGGTAAAGGTCGCACAAAATTGGATGCACTGTCTCCAAAATGACCTAAATAATGTTGACGGGGATGTTAAACCTCAATTCAAACAAACGAAAACCTTTTGAAGATAAAAACAGTAAAACTTCCCTAAAATACCCCAATATGTGGACATATGGAGATTGGCTACGATTTGGTTTTACATTGCTACCAACGCTTGCTTTTTTGTACAAATATAACAACTTTTAAAACAAAGTCTAATGATAAAGTTATTGTAATGAGGATGTGGGCACATTTGGGGAAGTAATACGCCGATTTTACGGTCGCAAATTTCGTTTTGCTTCTCCGCTGACTCATCCCTGTAAAAAGAACCTTTCCGACCATAACATTGCAGTTTTCCTCCCTAGATGACAATCTTTAACGCAGTTACTCCCCACCAAATGGTCATTTTCCAGGGAACAGTTGGGGATGTGATGACGAGAAGTGCTGTGTTGGCTGTGGTGAAGTTCAGGAGGAGTTCTTCGCATGTGCTGATATTTTGATTCGACCTGTTTTCAAATTCACAACTCCTACGCCAAAACAAACAACACAAAGGCCAAAACAGAGGGTATGTTCTGCTACTGCTAAATGGAAAGCAGTAGCTGGCATGGATGACTGGTGCAAAGATAACTGTATACAGGGCAGCGCGTGTCCAAAGACCCACTGCGCATGTACAGGTGGTTCCAACAGTGATGTAAATAACGGAGACTCATCCAGTACCGATCAAACCTGCATTGCACGAGGACTTTGGCATGGTAACCGTGGTATGGATCGATGGTGTGCTGACAACTGCCCTCGTGGCGCATGTTTTCCTGATATGTGTACTTGTTTTTAGGAGATTTTAACATTGCCGACTAAGCGATTTCGACATGTACACCTGTGGACAATAACATTTTAAACTCCTATGAAGTACCTTCAATGAATCTCTTTGCATCAAAGTAGAAGTAAAACAAAGATCAGGAATTGATACAATTAACTTACTCCATCCATAAAAGACACCAAAGGGAAAGAAACACAAACACCAAGCGACCAGACCACAATGGAAACCTAAACAAAGGAAGGCCATATGGACAGCCACCCTCCCACAAAATGGCCAGTTTGACAAGCAAATGTCATTCATCGAAGCAGTCTGAAACTTGATCAAGAAATATACATTGATTGGTCTCATTGTGGCAAGCATTTTTCCAGTTTTCGGTCTGATTGACATTTGAGGTGTATTCTGATTGGACAGTGCAGGAGTCTACAACGAAATGTACATCACTTTGTGTTTTGAATTTATTCTTGGCTTGCAGTTGACTGACATAATGTAAGGAAATATTGAATGAAACATCAGATCAAAATGAAATGAAACCCATCGAAGTTTGAACGGATTTATGTCCACAGGTAACAAGGGACCAAAGAAAATTATAGAAAATATCGCTCCATATACATGGTGTCACTTTTGAATAGGGGATCACTTTTACGGGGAAGTATTTGCTCCCTAAAGGGAGCAGATTTAGGGAGCAGATTCTTTCCTTTAAGGGCAGCCCATGTTATGTAGGAGTTGATCTGCGATTCATGCGCAATGAGACCCATTTTTATTGTAGATACATGTATATTTTGTGTATCCTTCTTCGTCTCTCCTTCTTTTCCTTCGTTTGTAACGTGTAGGCTGCATATTGTGTAAATAGTACCATGCCTCTGATGGAGATGGGCTTTGTTTGTTTGTCTGTTTGATTGATTGATTAAAAGTTTATCGTCCCCGTCACCACTGTATAGGTCATTTTGGAGACGTTGCTTCCAATTTATGGGACTTTTACCCGACATTGAGATGAAATGACATTTCAAGCCCTGTCGCCCAAGGAACCCAATAGGGTTTATAAACATGGACGGTCCTACTCGCACCGCTTTGCCTGGGCAGGCTTAGGGCGAGGATTGTGGCCACGTAAAATCGATTTAAGCCCCCCAGTGGAAATCTTCCACTGACCGTTCCAAGGCGGCTCTTCCGTGGCATTTTATTTATGTTGTTGTTTGTTACTTACTGTGTATATCACTTGTGTCTTTTAATTTTGGATGGCCATATGGCCATTTTGTGGGAAAGTAACTGTCCATATGGCCTTCCTTTGTTTAGGTTTCCATTATGGTCTGGTCGCTTAATGTTTGTATTTCTTTCCCTTTGGTGTCTTTTATGGATGGAGTAAGTTAATTGTATCAATTCCTGATCTTTGTTTTACTTCTACTTAGATCCTCGAAATTAGTGGTGTACACCTGTGGACAAAAACTGTTCAAACTCCTATGAATTACCTTTCAATAAATCTCTTTGCATCAAGTTAGTTTGACTCATCAAAGTGTTCCTGTCAATCCCGGTTTATAATCATTATAACACATAACACTGATCAACAGTCAATAGAATATAACATTCAGCCGTAATGACCTTTAAGCCTTAGGTAGTCTACACACACAGGCGTAGAAAATGACATGGATGACATGCTTATAGAAAATAGCATTCAACTAGTCACGACCTTTTCTTAAATGCTTCCGGAGCAAAAGTCATTCTTAAGATGTGGGCGTAGACAATGAAATGAAGCCCGTCAAAGTTTGAACGGATTTGTGTCCACAGGTAACAAGGAACCAAAGAAAATTATAGAAAATATCGCTCAATATATACAAGGGCTGTTCGAAAAGATTTGCTTATTGTCCTCTAGCTCGATATCCATGTGGGGCACGATCAAAACCAATACATACTTGTATAGGGCTATTCAATATCTACACAATGGTGTATAAATGAACATTTTAGACTAAGTGTAAGACATAAAATTTGCCATTTGAATACACGCAGTCATTGACCACTGCAGTAAAAATGGTTGGTAGACGCGTCAACTAAACAGATGAAATTCGGTCTTATATCAAAGCTTGCTCAAACTTGGTTGTTCTTTGAAGAAGCTGGTGACTGAAATTTCTACTGCTGTTGGACCGTCTGGTGTGTCTTATGACACAGTTCGGCGGTGGAAAAAGAAATTTGAGTCTGGTGTAAAGCCCTTCAAACATGCACCGAAATCAGGTAGGCCAAAATATGCAGCCCGTAAAGAAATCGTTTCCAAAATAAAGGAAATCATTGAAGGAGATGCCAGATTTACAGTTCGTGATATTGCACGTGGGGTAGGCATATCACTATCAACGGTTCACCTTATTTTGAAGAAGCATTTGAAAGTCAGAAAGATTTCTGCTAGATGGATGCCACATCTGTTGACTGACGAGCAAAAGAAGCAACGGGTTAAAGTGACCAAAAAGCTGCTTCAGATGTTCCCATAATATGACAAAAAGCAGTTTGCCAATGTCGTCACAGGTGATGAAATCTAGGTCCATTATTTTGAGCCCGTCAGAAAGGTTATCAATAAAATCTTGGTCACTAAACACAGCCAAACCGCAATAATTGCCAAACGTTCTTTGAGTACAAAGAAGGTTTTGTATGCAATCTTCTTCTCTAGTTTAAACATATTTTATTGCTTTTCATTTACAATGAAACAAGCAAGTGGGTTGGGCCACAAGTTCTAGCAACATTAATTACGGCCCTCCCCGTATAAACACAATTCATTTACAAATTTTGATGGTGGCTATGACACAATGCTTCAAAACAAATAAACAACAAGAGTATTAATTATGGTAGCAGAAGAGTGATATAAAATTGCTTTAAGAGAGAGAGAGAGAGAGAGAGAGAGAGAGAGATCTACCGAGCACATTCATCAATTGTCAAACAATTTGCAATTTTACAATGACATAATACAACACAAAACCATGTTACATGTGTAGGGACTACATCAACTTCAATCAAACAGACCTGTATTCTTAATATAGAGATGTACTAAATTAAATAAATGTTGGTTTTCTTCGCTAGACAATTCATCTTTACCAAACAATAAAGTATTGCAGCTGAGAGGATGAAATGCACGTGTTGCCTCAAAAAGAGTCCGACGTTCATTTGAAAAATTGGGACACTGAAAGAAAAAATGATCTGCGTCCTCTCTTCTTCTTCTCTGGTGAAGGAGTCGCAATAAAAGTGCCGGTGAAAAAGGGCAAACGCATCACCGGAAAGTAGCACCAAGACGTAGTACTGAAGAAACTGAAAAAAGTAATATCAGAAACGACGCCCTGCCACTGGTTTCAAACATGTCCGTCTACTACATGACAATGCAACCACTCATACCTTCGCAATAGTTGCGGCGTTTTTGAAGAAAGAAACAGTAACTGTTTTGCCTCACCCCCCGTATTCCCCAGACCTTGCCCCATGTGCTTTCTTTTTGTTTCCGAAATTGAAATCATTCATTTGCTGGGCGGAAATACCAGTCCCGACAGGCACTTGGATCTGCCATTCATTAGTACCTTATTACTGTGCCCAAATCAGCGTACCGTGACGCCTTCAAGAAGTTGGTCCATCAGCTCTAGCCACGGGGAATACTTCGAGGCCATGGAATGAGCACTTTTTGTCTAACTTGAAATTTGAAGTTTCCAGTTAGAAATAAGCAATTCTTTTCGAACATCCCTCGTATAGTGCCACTTTTGATTTGGGGATCACTTTTACAGGGAAGAGCAGTCCATATTATGTAGGAGGCGATCTGCGATTCATGCGTAATGAGACCCGTTTTAATTGTAGATACATGTATATTTTGTGTATCCTTCTTCGCCTCTCCTTCTTTTTTTCTTTCGTTTGTAACGTGTAAGCAACCGCATATTGTGTAAATAGTTTCACGCCTATGATAATGAATTTAAAATGGTGACGGGCGTCCCCGCCCATCGCCCGCCCGTCCCCGCTTGGAGAAGTAGAAAGGGATGCATGGTGCTTCCACGCAGGGCTGAAACCGACCGGACTCGAGTGCTGGTAAACCGCTTACCTCGAACAAACAAACAAACAAACAAACTAAAATTGCTGGCACACGATTTCACTTTGGTCGGTGAACTTGAGAAGGAAGTGTACTCGTACGCAAATCAAAGAAAATTATAGAAAATATCGCTCCGTAGGATCACTTTTAAAATGGGAACGACCCTTACAGGAAAGAATTTGCTACCTAAAGGGAGCACTCATTTTTCCATTAAGAACGATCCATGTTATGTAGGAGGAAAGATGCGTTGGGTGATCTGCCATTCATGCGTAATGAGACTCATGTAGATAGATGCAAATTTTGCGTATTCTTATACGCCTCCTCTGTCTTCTTCCTTCGCAATGTGTACTGCGTTTTTGCAAAAATGGTGCTACACTACCGTCTTGTTTGATTTAAGGTTTAACGTACTCGTTAACAATATTAAGGTCATTTTGGAGGCGTTGCTTCCTATTCTGCGGGACTTTTACCCGACAGTGAGATGAAATGACATCCCAAGCCCCGCCGTACAACGCAACAAATAGGGTTTATGTATGGATGGTCCGACTCTCTCCACTTTGACTGGGTCGGCTTAGACCTTCTAAGGGGTTTACCAGTACCCATTTGCGGTCGGTTTCAGCTCTGCGTGGAAGCATCATGCACTCCAATCTATTTTTCCAAGCCCTGATGTGTATGGGCCTAAAGCTACGCTATTTATAATGTATTTTAATCAGAGACGGCGAATGTTTACTGGTCAGTCTTTAATACATTTCTTGTAAGAAAACACACAAAAATATTTCACTTAATATAATGATTCAGTATGACACGATATTTGACCTCACAATAAATGTAGGTCACAGTGATTTTGTCTCCTGAAGACTTTTTGATATGGAAACACCACACCTTGGAATTATGAGTCAGTGTGACTCGACATTTGACCTAAGATAAATGTAGTTCACCATGACCTATAGTTCATGGTCCATTAATTTTACCTGATATCCTGAAGACTTTTTGATCTATGAACACCATAACTTGGTATAGTGAGACAGTATGACGATATTTGATCTCAAAATACATCTAGCCCACAATAAACCTATATTTCATGGTCCAGTGATTTTGTCTGATATACTGAAGACTTTTTGATATATGAACACCATACTTATGCATTATGAGTCAGTATGACCCTATATTTGACCTCGAAATAAATGTAGATCACCATGACTTGTTTTTCATGTTCCAGTGATTTTACGTTACATCCTGAAGACTTTATGGTACATGAACACCACACCTGGTTTTTGTGTCAGTATGACCTGATAGTTGACTTTAATATAAATGTAGGTAACCATGACCTATATTCATAGCCAGTTGTTTTGCCTTATACCATGAAGACTTGTTAATATAGAAACATCATACTTTGGTATTTTGAGTCAGTGTGACTCGATATTTTACCTCAAAATAAATGCAGGTCACAATGACCTATATTTCATGGTCCAGTATTTTTTGTCTTATATCCTGAAGACTTGTTGATATGTGAACACCATACCTTGGAATTATGAGTCAGTGTTACCCGATAGTTGACCTCAAAATAAATGTAGGTCACCATGACCTATATACATGGTAAGTTGTTTTGTCTTAAACCATGAAATCGTTTTAGCATTCCAGAGCAAAAGGCTCCGGGGGAGCTAATAGTATAGGCAGTTGTCCGTCGTCCGTCGTCGTTTGCGTCCGTGTCTGTGTCTGCCTCTGCGTCGTCAACATTTTCAAACGACATCTCTGAAACCACTTGGCCAAAAGAAACCAAATTACACGTGGGGCCTCTGTAGGAAGAGAGAATGAAAGTTTGTTCGTGAGGACTTGGTCACATGACCAAAATGGCCGCCATGCCCGCATATGGTAAAAACCTTTAAAAATCTCCTTCTCAGGAACTGAATGACCGATGCCGTTGAAACTTGGTACGCAGCATGGGGGTCTCGGGCCCTACCCAGTTTGTTCAAATGATGACCTTTGATTGACCTTGACCTGCTTTAGGCAAGTCAAATTGGTCTCGTAGACATCTGTATGGAAAAATGGCAACACAGTGGATTTTTCTGTGGCATCAAAAATGATATTTGCAATCAGCTGAATGGAAATTTATCAATTTCAAATGTGATGGTCATTTACTGACCTTTTTCCTGAATGGATAAGATTCAGTATTATCTTCTTCTTGACTTAAACTGCTGGGTTGATTGAAACCATATTACATGTGGAGCTCTATTGGAAGGGATGAACCAAAGTTTATTCGTAAGTACTAGATCACATGACCAATGTGGCCGCCATGTCCATATATGGTAAAAACCTTTAAAAATCTTCTTCTCAAGAATAAAATATCCGATGACCTTGAAACTTGGTGTGCAACATCGGGGACTCGGACTCTACAAAGTTTGTTCAAATGACGACCTTGGTTGACCTTGACCTTTTTATGTCAATGTCAAATTCGGTCACTTAGACATTTGTATGGAAAAAAGACAAAACAGCGGATATTTCTGATTGCTTGACAGCCTGTGGCATCAGAAATGATTCGTATTTGCAGTCAGCTGAATAGAAGTTTAAACTAAGCGTTGCGACTGCAACGCTCAGTGTTGATGTTGGACAGCAAGCATTGCAACGCTTAGTGTTCATGTTGAACACAGCGCTTTGTGTCCATGTGAACACTAAGCATTGCAGTCGCAGCACTTTTTGTTCGCAACTGCAACGCTTACTGTTCATGAGAACACTGAGCGTTGCAGACGCAGCGCTTAGTGTTCATATGGGCACTAAGCGTTGCGGCTGTCCATAATATATGCGATCCCAACACTTATTGCTCACCATGTCATTTTTACTTAGTAATTATTCAATTTCGAGGTGCTATTTTTTTCAGATTTCATGTCGATTGCCACTCATCAGAAAGCATTCATATTGGGGTCATCTGAACGCTAGAGGGCCAACTTTCTTGACCCCAGGTTTGATGTCCTGGAATAGGGCTAGACATCAAAATCTTTTTGACTTTTCTTGAGAATAAAAGGCAAAGTCACTGGACCGTTGATTATAGGTCATGGTGACCTACATTTGTCAAATATCGGGTCATACTGACACATAATACCATGGTATGGTGTTCATATATCATAAAGTCTTCAAGATTTTAGGCCAGATCACAAGACCAAGAACTATAGGTCACAGTGACTTTAGGTCAAATGTCGGGTCGTACAGACGCATAATCCTGAATCATTATGTTCTTACGTCAAATGAGCCCCGCCAAGCGAATTTGTGTATTCGAGCATTCCGTCATGACAAATTTTAACTGCGTATGCCCAGCCATTCAGAGGGGCCACGGATATGGCTTTTTGTCTGAAGGTTCCTCTTGATTCACTGCTTGTATGAGCGAGCAGCGAAGGTTCTGGCGAGACTGCGCGGATGCGCAGGCTCGCCTGAACCTTCGCTTCTCGCACAGGCGATAAGTACCAAAATCGCTTGACGGGGCCCAAATAATCATCACGATATAAGGCAAAAGTCACTGGATAATTAAATATAGATATAGTGACCTGCAATTATTTTGAGGTAAAATGCTATGTCATACTGACTCAAAATCAAGAACCATGGTGTTCATATATCAGAAAGTAAACTGGAATTGTGTCAATAGGGTACGGATGCCCCCCCCCCCCCCCCCTCGCCATATTGCATGGAACACAGAAGTGTGACACAAACACACACACACACACACACACACACACACACACACACACATCGCACCCGCCTATCGGGGCTTAGAGAAAAAGATTGGGATGCTTGGCCCGTGCTTCCATGCAGAGCTGAATCTGACCACACACGAGTACTGGTAAATAGCTTAGGACTAAGCCTGCCCAGGCAAAGCGGTGTGGTGAATGCTGTACACACACACACTCAATGTCGGGTAAAAGTCCCACAAAATTGGAAGCAACGATTCCAAAATGACCTAAATAATGTTGACGGGGACATTAAACCACACATACATACATACATACATACATACATACATACATACATACATACATACATACATACATACATACATACATACGTACGTCCGCTCCGGGGAACGGGAGGTCACGGGTTCGATCCCGGGCCGCGACATACCAAAGTCGTTAAAATGGTACTAGCTGCTCCTCGCTTGGCACTCAGATTTACGGGGTAGAGCTAGGACTGGTCGACCCAGTGTCAGGATAATGTGACTGGGCGTGGTATCATGTAATGCGTCTGGGGCATGATACTTCAGTGAGGCAGCACTATAAAAGTGAGCATTGAGCTCCCTGTCGCAACCAGACACCGTCGTGATATGACTGAAAAATTGTTGAAAGCGACGTTAAACCGAAAACACACACACACACACACACACACACACACACACACACACACACACACACACACACACACACACACATATATACCAGGCCCCCGCCCATAGGGGCTTGAAGAAATATATGGGCTGTATGATGCTTCCACACAGAGCTGACTCCGGCCCGCACACTAGTACTGGTAAACCACTTAGAGGATCTAAGCCTGTCCAGAAACCGCGGTGCGAGGCGGACCGTCCATGCTAATAAACCCTATTGGTTTCATTGGGCAACAGGGCTTGAGAAGTCATTTCATCTCAATGTCGGGTAAAAGTCCCTCAAAATTGGAAGCAACGTCTCCAAAATTACCTTTACAGTGTTGACGGGGAAGTTAAACCTCAAATCAAACAAACAAACAAACAAACAAACAAACATACATACATACATACATACATACATACATACATACATACATACATACATACATACATACATACATCCATACATACATACATACATACATACATACATACATACTATTCAACCAAAGCACGTCAAACACGTGAAAATTCTCGATTTTTTATCTTTTTATCCTGTCCTGGCAGATATTTTGCCAGGGTAAGGTACTTGTACAGCATTTACTTGTCGGTGTGCAAGAAAAATGTATCTCTATAACGGTTTACATTCGATTTTATAAAATGGATAGCTGAAGAAAAAAAAAACTGTGATGGGCTGACTTCTCCACAAAGAAATTCCATGCCCGATTTTAGCTTGCATGAGACTAAATAATCTACTTTCCTTGCCTCGGTATCAACCCTCTATACGTCAGCAATACTTGCAATCATGTTGCCATCATCCGGCCTTGTTTGAGTCTAAATTATCCGAATTCCATGTCTCGGTCTCAGCCCTCTATACGTCAACAATACTTACCAACATGTTGCCATTATTCGATCTTACAGGAGGCTCAATAATCTGATTTCCTTGTCTCGGTCTCAGCCCTCTATACGTCAACAATTCTTGCCATCATGTTGCCATCATAGGCTTTGCACGAGTCTAAATAATATGCTTTCCTCGGCTCACTCTCAGCCCTCTATGCGATAACAATACTTGCCATCATGTTGCCATCATAGGCCTTGCAGGAGTCTAAACAATATGCTTTCCTCGGCTCAATCTCAGCCCTCTATGCGATAACAATACTTGCCATCATGCTGCCATCATAGGCCTTGCATGAGTCTAAATAATATGCTTTCCTCGGCTCACTCTCAGCCCTCTATGCGATAACAATACTTGCCATCATGTTGCCATCATAGGCCTTGCATGAGTCTAAATAATATGCTTTCCTCGGCTCACTCTCAGCCCTCTATGCGATAACAATACTTGCCATCATGTTGCCATCATAGGCCTTGCAGGAGTCTAAATAATATGCTTTCCTCGGCTCACTCTCAGCCCTCTATGCGATAACAATACTTGCCATCATGTTGCCATCATAGGCCTTGCAGGAGTCTAAATAATATGCTTTCCTCGGCTGACGCTCAGCCCTCTATGCGATAACAATACTTGCCATCATGTTGCCATCATAGGCCTTGCATGAGGCTCAATAATATGCTTTCCTCGGCTCACTCTCAGCCCTCTATGCGATAACAATACTTGCCATCATGTTGCCATCATAGGCCTTGCATGAGTCTAAATAATATGCTTTCCTCGGCTCACTCTCAGCCCTATATGCGATAACAATACTTGCAATCATGTTGCCATCATAGGCCTTGCAGGAGTCTAAATAATATGCTTTCCTCGGCTCACTCTCAGCCCTCTATGCGATAACAATACTTGCCATCATGTTGCCATCATAGGCCTTGCAGGAATTCTAAATAATATGCTTTCCTCGGCTCACTCTCAGCCCTCTATGCGATAACAATACTTGCCATCATGTTGCCATCATAAGCCTTGCAGGAGTCTAAATAATATGCTTTCCTCGGCTCAATCTCAGCCCTCTATGCGATAACAATACTTGCCATCATGTTGCCATCATACGGTCTTGAATGAGACTAAATAATCTGATTTCGATGCTTCCGTCTCAACCCTCAATACGTCAACAATACTTGCCATCATGTTTCCATCAACCGGCCTTGCATGAGACTAAATGATCTGGTTTCCTTGGCTCGATCTCAGCCCTCTTTACTAACTGTCCTTCTGGCCTTCCTTTGTTTAGGTTTCCATTTTGGTCTGGTCGCTTCATATTTGTGTTTCTTTCCCTTTGGTGTCTTTGATGTTTGGAGTAAGTTAATTGTTAATTTATCGATTCCTGGTCTTTGTTTTACTTCTACTTTACTCTATACGTAAACAAGACTTTGCCATCATGTTGCCATCATGCGGTCTTGCATGAGACTAAATAATCCGTTTCCATATAATCTGATTTCCTTGTCTCGATCTCAGCCCTCTATACGCTAACAACACTTGCCATCATACGGTCTTGCATGAGACTAAATAATCTCATTCCTTATAATCTGATTTCCTTGTGTCAATCCCAGCCCTCTATACGTCAACAATACTTGTTATCATGTTCCCATCATACGGGCGTGCATAAGACTAAATAATCTGATTTCGATGCTTCAGACTCAGCCCTGTATACCTCATCAATACTTGCCATCATGTTCCCATCATACGGTCTTGCATGAGACTAAATAATCTGATTTCGATGCTTCAGTCTCAGCCCTATATACGTCATCAATACTTGCCATCATGTTGCCATCATAGGCCTTGCATGAGTCTAAATAATCTGATTTCGATGCTTCAATCTCAGCCCTGTATACGTCATCAATACTTGCCATCATGTTCCCATCATACGGTCTTGCATGAGACTAAATAATTTTGATTTCCTTATAATCTGATTTCCTTGTCTCGAGATCAGCCCTCTATACGTCATCAATACTTGTTATCATGTTGCTATCATAGATCTTGCATGAGTCTTAATAATCTGATTTCGATGCTTCAGTCTCAGCCCTCTATACGTCAACAATACTTGCCATCATGTTTCCATCATCCGGTTTTGCATGAGTCTAAATAATCCGATCTCCTTGTCTCTGTCTCAGCCCTCTATCCGTCAATAATACATGACATCATGTAAACAAGTCCGTGCAATAAATATCTACTAAATCCCACTTTATATAGGGAAACAAAATGGACTATCAAAGCTAAAATAGATAATGGATACACATCAGAACGTTTTAACGAGCATTCACAATCTATATTTTGAGAAGAAATAAGGAAAATGCTTAAAGTCTTTATCTGAAACGCGCTAGTTCTGACAGTATCCATGCGTTATCGGAATGATTAATTTTAACCATGTGGTCGCAACGTTGGGCAGTTCAGGTGTAGTCAATGTATAAAATTCACCGGGCCAACAAAAAGCTTGTTTGTTTGTTTTTGTCGCTTCTGCTTTAGCAGGAAGACATAGGCGTGCAAGTTTCTGTCCGTCCGTCCGTCCGTCCGTCCGTCCGTCTGTCAGTCCGTCCATTCATCTTTCCGTCAACATTTGACCTGGGTGTTTTGGGAGGACAACTCCTCTTACAATTTTTTAATGATCATTTTGAAACTTTTCAGATGCTTTTGCCATGGTCTGAAGATGTGCGTGGGGTTTCGGGGTTATCCCCCGTTTATTTTTATCAATTTTCCCACTGTTTTAACCTATGTTCCCATGACCAAATACTATTAGAATAGATACCTTGTGAGCGCAACTCCTCTAACAGTTGTTTATCAATTCTTTTGGAACGTTGCAGGTGTTTTTGTCATGATCTGCAGATGTCCATGTGGTTTTGGGGTTATCGTCAATTAATTTTTGTTAACTTTTCCCCTTTTTCAACTTGGTTTTTCAAGGACCATCTACTATTGGAGTTGAGACCTTGCGAGCTCAACTCCTCCTACAAAATTTGTTACCAACCCTTCTGAAACTTTGAAGGTGTTTTTGTCATGGTCTTTAGATGTGCATGTGGCTTTGGGGTTATCCTTGCTTCATTTTATCATTTTTTTTTCCTATTTTACAACTTTAGTTTGTTCCAGGTCCAGTTACTTATAGAAATATACCTTGTGAGCGCCACTCCGCTTACAGTTTGCTAGGGATCTTTTTTGAAATTTTGCAGACATTTTTGTCATGGTCTGCAGATGCACATATGCTTTTGGCGTTATCCTCCTTTAATTTGTATCAATCTTTTTCACTTTAAAGGGACCTGCAAATTATTGCGGGTGTCCAGTAGCAATCAGCCTGTCCGTCCTGTCGTCCGTCCGTCCGCCCGTCCGCCCGTCCGTTTGTCCGTCAACATTTTTTTCTTCTTTTAATATCTTGCAAAGAGGCAAATGCATCAACTTCAAACTTTAAACATAAGGTCGCAAGTTACGTTACTCTAGCTACAATATTGTTAGAGGCATAGCCCTTTGAAAAATTCAAATTTTCAGCATTTTTCGTCTTTTTTTTCTCCATAATTTCAGAACCCTTATAGATGATACTTGCTGTACTTATTGACAGTGACAATACGCACATGTGTAGCAATAAGCAACAACTCTTGCTTTAATAAATCCCTTATCAGTCCTTCATTCTGTCCACATTTTTTCGTGTTTTTTTTTTTTTTGATAACTTGCAAACCGTCAAACGCATCCACTTAAAACTTTAAAAATTAGGTGACAACAACAATACACACTTTCTTGACAAGTTATGCACCTATAGTTGCAATATTGCATGAGTTATGTCCCTTTGTAAAGTTCAAATTTTCAGCATTTTTCATTGTATTTTTCATCGTCATTTCAAAACTGTTACAGATATTCCATTGAAACTTGCAGTACTTATTGACAGTGACAACACCCATCCCCTACACACTCATGCATACATGCACCCCCCCCCCCCCCAAACACACACACTTTCAAACATGCTATCGCGGAGGCCTTTTCACGGCTTTGATGTTTCTAGTTTATCTTTTTCCAGGTTCAATTGCTTTTAGAATAGTTATACCGTGTGAGTGCAAGTCATCTTACTTTTTTGTACCAATCATTTTCAAACTTTGCTGTACGGTATTACGGTGTGTATGCACTTTAGATTTAATTGTTATGTCTTTTCTTGTCACTTTAGTGAGTTTCTAACCTCAGATATTTAGACTGTGGATACTTCTTAAAGTCCTATATTTACTTCTCATATAGTATAGTTTATCAACGACCTTTGAGAGTTCAACGTTCAAGCGTGGCAAGACTATAGTTTATCAACGACCTTTGAGAGTTCAACGTTCAAGCGTGGCAAGACTATTCCATGTTTAAGGGGAAGCAGGTTTCCCATTTCTTTTTTCATGGGATTTTAAAAATTATAAATAAGTTTTTTAGCTCACCTGGGCCGAAGGCTCCAGGGGAGCTTATAGTATAGTGGGTCCTCCGTCGTCCGCCCGTCGTCCGTCCACACTTTTGAGCAGCTATATCTCTGTATCCTGCAGGCTGATCTCAATCATTTCTCATCTGTAGCATGCCACTGGTGGGGCATTGATGACATTAACTTTTTTTTCGAAATCGCTCTAAAAGTTTGGTTCCTATGGCAACCAAAAGGTCCCATAGACTTACTATGGGAAAATGCTTGTCATCACCATAGCGCCTTCAGTTTTGATCAGATGTTTCTGAAACTTATATGTAAGGTGACTGGGGATAAAAACTTGGATGAGTTCGAAAACCGGCCAAGTTGGCCCATTTATCATAGAGTTACGTCCCTTTCATTGCTGAAAATGCCCATTTTCGACCTTGTCATCACCGTAGCCCCTTCAGTTTTGATTGGATCTTTCTGAAACTTATATGTAAGGTGGCTGGGGATAAAACCTCGGATGAGTTCGAAAACCGGCCAAGTCTGCCCATTTATCATAGAGTAACATCCCTTTGATTGATGAAAATGCCCATTTTCGACCTTTTCATCACCGTAGCCCCTTCAGTTTTGATCGGATCTTTCTGAAACTTATATGTAAGGTGGCTGGGGATAAAACCTCGGATGAGTTCGAAAACCGGCCAAGTCTGCCCATTTATCATAGAGTTACGTCCCTTTGATTGCTGAAAATGCCCATTTTCGACCTTGTCATGACCATAGCCCCTTCAGTTTTGATCGGATCTATCTGAAACTTATATGTAAGGTGGCAGGGGATAAAAACGCGGATGAGTTCGAATACCGGCCAAGTCTGCCCATTTATCATAGAGTAACATCCCTTTGATTGATGAAAATGCCCATTTTCGACCTTGTCATCACCGTAGCCCCTTCAGTTTTGATCGGATCTTTCTGAAACTTATATGTAAGGTGGCTGGGGATAAAACCTCGGGTGAGTTCGAAAACCGCCCTAGTCGGTCCATTTATCATAGAGTAACGTCCCTTTGATTGCTGAAAATGCCGATTTTTGACCTTGTCATCACGGTAGCCCCTTCAGTTTTGCTCATATCTTTCTGAATTTTATATGTAAGGTGGCTAGGGATAAAAACCCGGATGAGTTCGAAAACCGGCCAAGTCCGCCCATTTATCAGAATGTTACTTCCCTTTGATTGCTGAAAATGCTGATTTTTGACCTTATTATCATGGTAGCCCCTTTAGTTTTGATCGGATCTTTCTGAAACTTATATGTAAGGTTGCTGTGGATGAAATCTCAGATGAGTTCCAAAACCAGCCAGGTCAGACCATTTTTCATAGAGTAACGTCCCTTTGATGGCTGAAAATGCCGATTTTTGTCCTTGTCATCATCTTAGCCCCTTCATTTTTGATTGGATTTTTCTTAAACTTATATGTAAGGTGGCTGGGGATGAAGCCTCGGATGAGTTCGAAAACTGGCCAAGTGGGCCCATTTATCTTAGAGCAACATCCCTTTGATTGCTGAAAATGCCAAATTTTGACCTTTTCATCACCATAGCCCCTTCAGTTTTGATCAGATCTTCCTGAAACTTCTATGTTAGGTGGCTGGGTATAAAACCTCGGATGAGGTGGAATACCGGCCAAGTCGGCACATTTATCATAGAGTTACATGCCTTTGATTGCTGAAAATGCCTATTTTCGACCTCGTCATCACTGCTGCCCCTTCTGTTTTGATTGGATCTTCACGAAACTTACAAACAAATAAGTCAGACAGAAAAAGCTCTGAGGAGTTTGAAAACTCGTGAGGTTTGCCTATTTATCACAGAGTAACATCCCTTTGATATCACCAGTTAATTGCTTATTTTTGAACTTGTTATCACCATAGCCACTTCAGTTTAGATCGGATCTTCTTAGGAAGTCAGGAATAAAAGCTTGAATGAGTTTGAAACTTTGAATCTGTTAGCTCAGGTGAGCGATACAGGACCAGCTTGGTCCTCTTGTTTGATATTGCCAGTATGTAGAAGTCGTGGCCTAGTAGTTAATATGATGCAGTACGAATCTCAGTTAAACTATATCTCCCAATGTAAAATCCCAACTGAAGGCGACTTACCTCAAACACGGACTAACCCAAAATGAAAAGTGCAGTCACGTCTCACTGCGTTTTGGGCTTGAAGAAATAGATGGGCTGCACGATGCTTCCAAGTCGAGCTGAAACAGATCGCACACGAGTACTGGTAACCCGCTTAGAGGATCTAAGCCTGCTCAGGCAAAGCTGTGCAAAGTAGAAGTAAAACAAAGATCAGGAATTGATACAATTAACTTACTCCATCCATAAAAGACACCAAAGGGAGAGAAATACAAACATTAAGCGACCAGACCATAATGGAAACCTAAACAAAGGAAGGCCATATGGACAGTTACTTTCCCACAAAATGGCCCGTCAAGTCGGCCCGTCCATGCTTATAAACCCTATTGGTTTCATTGGGCGACAGGGCTTGAGATGTCAAAACATCTCAATATCGGGTAAAAGTCCCACAAAATTGGAAGCAACGTCTCCAAGAATGACCAATACAGAGTTGACGGGGACAGAAAAAAGTAAAAGAAAAAAAGTTTAAAAATAATTACACTATGCGAGTGTCTCTTTCATCCCTCGCCCTCATCACCGAGGACTTCAATGATTCTGACCTGTAACTGTAACCACTCAGCTATTTGTTATTCAAGAGCATTTTTGCGTACAGTAAACCTACATTCAAAACCAGGTCTACCATCAAATTATTACGTAAGGTATTTGTTAAGTTTATAGTTCTTCTCGTCAATTTTTGTCATATTTTTAATTTCTATCTTTTATAATTCAAACAATGTGTTCTATTGTTGCGCATGGGAATGAGTTTCAGCTTTTATTTAAGAATTTTGCATTCACTGATGGCATTGCCATCCCTAGATAACGGTATCAGATGGACCGGCCCGTGTAACGTAATGCCGGTTCAGTAAACATTCATCGACCTGGGGTTGGTAACTCGAAGCCATCGTAAATATATCAACTTAAGATGTACTTAAGACATACTTAAGGTGACCACCGTAAAATTTAAGGTCTCGTTATGCGGGTAACTGAAAACCTGTCGTATCGTTGCCATAAAGTTACGACCATCCTACCACTTACGATTTACCTGTGTAATTTTAAATCTCGTGCAAAGCGCTTCGGAAACTTTTGTAAGCCAGGGGTTGGTAACTCGAAGCCATCGTAAATATATCAACTTAAGATGTACTTAAGACATACTTAAGGTGACCACCGTAAAATTTATGGTCTCGTTATGCGGGTAACTGAAAACCTGTCGTATCGTTTCCATAACGTTACGACCATCTTACCACTTACGATTTACCTGTGTAATTTTTAATCTCGTGCAAAGCGCTTCGGATACTTTTGTAAGCCAGGGCATAGCAAAATAAAATAACGCTTAACATCTTACTATAAATGATTATACCGGGGTTTGTTTAACAACAAGGCAGCCTTGTTGGAGCCTTTTCTGCCAAATAAAAAGGCTTGGGTAGCGGTATCATAATAGGCAAGGTTCTAAATAAACTATGGGATGAGAAACATTGACACAACTGGCGACCCCTTCTCTACATTTCCTCCTGATTTGCCATGCCTGAGCTCATATTATCATCAGTTACTTTACAGTGTCTTAAACAAATTGTGCAACAGCCAAAAATATATATCTTTCAAAAATGGCAGAGACAAAAATTGCAAAAAAGAAACGAATACCAAACTATACACAGGAAGAATAAGAAACACGTATCTTGCCGATGAGAATATTGATTGTTTGCATGGTTTGTCGTTGTTTTGAGATTTAGGTCCCAGTCAACACTATATCAGTCATGTTCAGCTACTGACAGCTTTTCTGCAGAGTTGTCATGCAGCCCCTAGTGGGCGCGGATCTTTGATTTGGTGAATCGTGTATACAACCGAATCTTCAAATGCATAGGCTGATCTGCGGTTCCTGTACAGCAGTCCTCAGGACAGGGCGTACAATATAGAAACTTCTTCATGGTAACACATGTTTGCTTTCCCACCTAACCATTTCAATATTTTATCTGTATTATACGTTCATCCCCCCACCTCCCCCACGTGTGAAACACGATATGGGATTAAAACATGGTGTCTCAAGGAAGATTTTGAATAACATAATTCCCACGCGAGGAATCTCCTGGTCCATTGAGAAACTTTTCTGATCGCCATCATTACATGAAAACTTACTTGTGCACGAAAAATAGGAATAGGATGTAGAAATAGGAAGTGAGCAGTCATTACCGCTATTTCTCAAAAACAAGACGATTGTGGTCAGTAGTGCACTTATTGTACAGGCTATACTATCTTTTACCTTATTTCTTTTTTTTTCTTCTTTTCTTCCTTTGTTGACACGACTATTACACTCACAAATAAACAGCTTCTACATATATACATGTTTATCGGATTTGTCGGCCCCTGCCCACGCAGAGCTGAAACCGACCGAACACGAGTACTAGTAAACCGCTTAGAGGATCTAAGCCTGACCAGACAAAGCGGTGCGAGTCCATGCTTATAAACCCTATTGATTTCATTGGGCGGCAGGGCTTGAGATGTCATTTCATCTCAGTGTCGGGTAAAAGTCCCACAAAATTGGAAGCAACGTCTCCAAATTGACCTTTACAGTGTTGACGGGGACGTTAAACCTCAAATCAAACAAACAAATCATCGGAGATGTATAGATCTTTGTTTACATGTATTTTTATACAGGTAATTCTGCTAAATATAGCATATATCTGCCTTAATACAATACCATACAATACATGTATCGCATATCATTACTAAAAGAAACCCTGTGTCCCGAGAAAAAAAGTAGATAGATGTACAACTTCTTTTCTTATGCCTCTATGTAGTGCCTGTTTCTTTCGCATTAGTTAAGGTGAGGTTACGACATGCCTGAGTTGTTCGTAACTTTACGATATGGTTAAGTTGTCTCCATAAATTACGGTACTTTCGAGTTACTCACACTATTCGCTACGAAGTGATTAAGATATACTTAAGGTCGTCGTAAGCCTTAAGAGAGCTTCGAGTTACCAACCCCAGGGCATAGCAAAATAAAATAACGCTTAACATCTTACTATAAATGATAATACCGGGGTTTGTTTAACAACAAGGCAGCCTTGTTGGAGCCTTTTCTGCACAAAAAGGCTTGGGTAGCGTAATCATAATAGGCAAGGTTCTAAATAAACTATGGGATGAGAAATAATGACACAACTGGCGACCCCTTCTCTACATTTCCTCATGATTTGCCATGCCGGAGTTCATATTAGCATCAATTACTTGAAAGTGTCTTAAACAAATCGTGCAACAGCCAATAATATGTATCTTTCAAAAATGACAGAGACAAAAAATACAAAAAAGAAACAAAAAACAAACTATACACAGGAAGAATTAGAAACACTTGTAGACCAAGTTAATGAAAGGAAGACATTGTTATTTGAAAAGTTATGACCGCTATTTCTCAAAAACAAGACGATTGTGTTCAGTAGTACACTTATTGTACAGCCTATACTATCTTTTACCTTATTTCTTTTCTTCTTCTTCTTTTCTTCCTTTGTTGACACGACTATTACACACACAAATAAACATAATAATTACGTACTACTTATATACATGTTTATCGGAGATGTATAGATCTTTGTTCACGTGTATTTTTATACAGGTAATTCTGCTAAATATAGCATATATCTGCCTTAATACAATACCGTGCAATACATGTAACGCATATCATTACTAAAAGAAACCCTGTGTGCCGAGAAAAAAGGTAGATAGATGTACAACTTCTTTTCTTATTTCTTATGCTTCTATGTAGTGTCTGTTTCTTTCGCAATAGTTGAGATGAGGTTACGGCATGCCTGAGTTGTCCGTAACTTTACGATATGGTTTAGTTGTCTCCATAAATTACGGTACTTTCGAGTTACTCACACTAATCGCTACGAAGCGATTAAGATATACTTAAGGTCGTCGTAAGCCTTAAGAGAGCTTCGAGTTACCAACCCCAGTACTATTAACCCTTGTCCTGCTAATCCCGGATATGCCTTATCTTTGAAACAATGTAGATCCAGATCAGATGGCTTCTGACGAAGCCATCTGATCAGGATCTACATTGTTTGCCATCCAGATTGTGAATTTGTTGCAATAATTTGCATCAAGTAATCTGATTGGTTGATAATCGGCAGTGGGTGTGGCATATATGAATATTCAGCAGGACAAGGGTTAAATATTGACGTGAAATTAGTTAAATTCTTGTGACACAGTAATAAGTCACGAAAAACCATTTCATGCTTGGCGAGGCATGTACTTGTTAGGCCACAAATAAAAAAAATCGTTTTACGGTATATTGAGTGTGAGTGAGTGTTTGAGTGTGACGTCTCGACAACAACAAAGGTCATACGGAGACGGTACCTCGGTTTAAATACTCATCCGAAAGTATGGAGAAGCCCGGAATCGATCATGCGATCCCTGGGTTACAAGGCGAGTAACATAACCATTACACCACGGAAGCTTCTTTTACGCTATATATTGAATGATTGTTTTGGGCAACGTTTGTGTGTCACTTTGTGTCGTCTCCCAGGGAAGAGAAAAACAGATAGAAAAGATAGTAGCTAACATGATAGCAAGGGACAGAGAAGAAAGAGGAAAATTGAATGGAAATGTAGAACCAGAAGATACGACACTCACCCTCTACCCTCTACCTTTACGTGCTGCGAGCACAGCAGGCCTTGCCCATCTGTAAGCCAATTCCATTTGGATGCCCCAATGATGAAAGATTCAAGTCACCTTTGTCTTACCCAACCACAGCCTGCGTTGAGGTATAAGAATCAATTTTGGATCGTCTAAGCGGTTAGCTCGTAGGCCTACTACATGCTCTTTCTATCGCCATTAACAAATCCATTGAACGGTGGGTTGGTTGGTTGATTTGAGATTTAACGTCCCCGTCAACACTGTAAAGGTCATTTTGGAGACATCGCTTCCAATTTTGTGGGACTTTTACCCGACATTGAGATGAAATGAATTCTCAAGCCCTGTCGCCCAATGAAACCAAAAGGGTTTATAAGCAAGGACGATCCGCCTCGCACCGCGGTTCCTGGACAGGCTTAGATCCTCTAAGCGGTTTACCAGTACTAGTGTGCGGGACGGATCCAGCTCTGCGTGGAAGCATCATGCAGCCCATATATTTCTTCAAGCCCCTATGGGCGGGGGCTAGCACCGACTCTCGACGACTAGAGTGACCTGGCAGGGACATCATCCCACACGATCCTCGTATAATCAAATTACTGAACATCTGACGCGCTATACAGTGCTCGATCAAGGCTCGACACAGTGTGTGAATATGCTGAAGAAACACATGTATATCGACTCTATCAAATAATTGTTTGGCAATAAATCGCAAATTGTTTTAACTGTAAACAGATCACTTTACAACGGAGGGTCAGGTGTTTTTTTAACTGTAAACAGATCACTTTACAGCGGAGGGTCAGGTGTTTTTTTTCTCCGGGCACACTGGTTTTGATTAACGATCGGCTCGATACAAATGAAATAATTTTGAAAGGGTCATAAAACCAAAACCAAAAGAACTATTACCTTGGGCAGGTCCGAATGAAGCTGTTTGAACACGATGCCGCTAGGCCCGTGGTTCAGATATCTTGCGAGAGATCCGGCAAATATGTAATTTCAATGAAATGCCCATGGATGCTCATTATTCTTGCGTATTTCAAGATTCCGAAGGCAAAATTCAACTAAATGCTAAAAATCTATATATTCATCAAATGCGACCGTAAAACCAAAATGGCCCTTGTCCAGAACATTCTCAACTTTGACGTCAGTTTCGCAATGGCGTTGCTGGCTCATCATTTATTTAAGCAATAAATTTGTCTGCTGTTCAGTGGGTCGCGTGCAAGTAAATTAACCCAAAAGAGGTTCGTGTAAATTCAGCTAGCGACCCGCTGTCGTTCATACCTTCATGAAAAGCAGAAAAAATAAGTTTATTTTCTTTGTATTTACATTCTTTGCCACTCAACACTGGGCTAAAAACTGCTTATAGGGCAAACTTTTAAAGATGAAAAACATTTACACGCTGTGTTCCTGGTGTATGAATGTCATTTGACGTGTCACCAGTAACAATTCTGATTCTGATTCGACAAAGAGCGGGACAGCGTTGACGTCACAAACGCCCGTAGAGACCCATGTTTTAGACTGACGTCACTGGTAATAATGTGGCTCGATGCGTTCAAGGAAGTATGAACTACATTGTTTTCTATAGGTTAACATTACACGTTACTCTTGATATGTAAATATTACAAAATGCTACGTTCAGGATGGCAACATTAGGTCACACAACGTAACGAAAACAAAGCAAAAGACGTATCGTGGTATCAAAAAGCTGAAAATCCATGTTCAAACAGCACACGAATCACGGCTTTTGTGGTTTGAGCGCAGCTTTCACTCCAGTTGACAATGACTTCAACAACACGTGATGAGTATAGTTATTTATGCGAGAATATGTGGTCCCCGCCCATATGGTGCTTCCATGCAGAGCTGAAACAGACAAATCATAAGCAGTGGTACACCGCTGACAAGGTGTAAGACTGCCCAAGCAAAGACCGTCACTAGATAGAAAACAGAAAACATTTTGGTTTGTTTGGGCGGCAGGGCTTGAGATGTCATTTCATCTTATTGTTGAGTAAAGGTTCCCGAAATTTGGTAGCAACGTCTTCAAAATGATCTAAATAGTATTCACGGTGACAGAAAACCCCAGGTTGAACAAGAAACGAATGCATGAAACAAATTTTTATTTCTATTTAGGCACATCCCCCTCCACATTACAGTGCAGTGCAGACACAGATCAAGAAAGTCCCATGATATGCATTGTTTGCATAGACGAAACAATAAATAAACATACTAAATAACAGCAATAATAGCAATTCATTAAATTGCTTAGTGAAGATAGATTGGGTTCAAATGGAAACAGATCGTATTACTTGAGAAAATCCCTAGAATTACGATTCATTTAACCATTATCGGCATCGGATTCAAACTCGGATTAAGTTGGAAACGTCCATTAAGAGTAAAATAAAGACATATAGTTCTTACGTTTTAAGCCGGTATAATCACAAATTTAATTTCCATGTTTGTGATATAGAGGATTTTACATGAGTGTTCATGTATTATTGAATTTATTAAACGAGCTGAGGAAAATGGATAAAATGCGAGGCTTTGCCGAACATTATATACCTTTTCCTCAACGAGTTTAATAAATTCAATAATAGATGAGCACGAATGCAAAATACTTTTTATCATATGACATTTAAAACGCAATTTGTTCACGATTTGTTGACAAAAAATGTCAATATACCGTCATAAGTAAACGCGACGTCATTAATTACGTAGTGCATGTACCGTTAAAGGGCGTAAGGGGCGTTTCTTACTGATTTGCATATTAAATCCACAAGTGGGTTACGGAATTTATTACATGGCGTTATTAGACTCTCAGACGCGACGTCATTTGATTTATTTATGAAACAGATCAGCTCTAAATGTGATTTGTTGAGTAAAGGTCAGTTGTAAAGTAGATCAAATCACGAGCGCGTAGCGCGCGTGATTTGTCTACTTACAACTGACCCCCAAACTGTGATATATTACTTAACAAATCACAAACTAGAGCTAATCTATTTCGATTCTAACAGGCTGAAAATCGGCAATAATGTTGTTGTTTCCTTCAAAATCTCACAACTTTACGCCATTGTTAGAAGAAATCCCGCTAGAATTATCGACTGAAACACACGCATATCAGTAGGGCATCAGAGTGGCCAGCGTAGGTAGATTTAAAAACAAAATTCTCGTGCGTCGATTCGGTGGGACTACTTCCGATTTTGATGCTCCCATTCGACTAACTATTTTGGCATCAAATTACGTGATTGTCGTTTATTTATTAGCTTTGACAAAGATAAAAGCGATATGTATAAATATTGCTGTATTCTATATAAAGACTAAAACCTGAATTAGCATTTTTGTGTGGGCAGACCAAGGGTTTGAAAATGGCGAATTTTCAACCATGTCGGTACCATCGGGAAAAGCAAAAACAGACTATTATAATATTCCTCGCGATAATGCTCACCTATATCATCAATTCCGGCATACATTAATCTGGTTACCTTGAAATTTGTGCTAAAATCGGCGAGGGAGCATTTTTTGTGCCATTTTTTCTACCCACTTCCGGTCGAAACGTGTGTACAAAAGCATTTTTTCTCTCCAAAATCATGGCAGGTTTGGCTAAAAGTTTTAAGTGAAACTCACAGAATTCCCCCTGTATTCGATAACAACGAATGAAAAGCGAGTGGAATAAAAGTCTTGTGGTACCATACTCATCTTCTTCACTGAACAATCCACCTTTCAACCATGTTTGTTTATAATTTACATCAACAATATATGTCAATACACTGAATGTACAGTATATTTACACCAGCATGACACAGCTGTGTAGACAGTTTGGTGTGACGAAATCATATTAAATTACGTCATATTTAATGACGTCAGTAAATCTGATCGATTAAATCAAAGTCCGCATACTACTGATTTTTTTTTCTAACTGACAGATTGGTCTCTCTCTCTCTCTCTCTCTCTCTCTCTCTCTCTCTCTCTCTCTCACTCTCTCTCTCTCGTCGTCATTTCTTTCGGTTCATGGTGCATTCCTTATGCGTATCTGGAAACTTTCATTTTGATTTCTCTCTCTCTCTCTCTCTCTCTCTCTCTCTCTCTCTCTCTCTCTCTCTCTCTCTCTCTCTCTCTCTCTCTCTCTCTCTCTCTCTTGCTAGCACAAAATAGTGGGCCATTGTCGGGCCCGGACAGACACGTTGTATCGCTGTCGGCTCGACGTTGGTCCGACATGCTCTGCTGGCTGGGTCTCTCTCTATCTCTCTCTCTCTCTCTCTCTCTCTCTCTCTCTCGCTAGTATGGTTAGATTACCAAAATAATTCAACTCATCAGACTTGAAAGCATATTAAACAATGTCCCCCCGTAATCCTAAAGCATGCGAGACAAAAATGACTTGATAAGATATCGAAACGCGCATGCGTAATCTTCGTAAACCCAAGCAGAATTGGCTCTCAGTTGGACAAGGATTTTCTAAATGTAACACGCTCGCGACAACTCCCACTCAGTCCTAAGACGGACTGATATGTCCTTGACAAATGTGCGAAAAATAATCTTAATCTGGAGGGGAGCATTTTTTTTGTGCCATTTTTTCCCAACATGTGTATCAAAGTACTTGGACGTCAATAAATTGAGAGGCCGTTGTTTCGCGGCGTCTGCTAAGTCGGTTTAAGCCTTCACACTCTTTATCCTTTCCTATAGACCTCAGAAAAGATTATTCTCATTAACTGTCCTTCATTTTTCTCCAATCTACATCTCGTAACAAAATGTAATGGCCTATAAATTACCGGAAGTTCTTGTGATTTTCTTCCTTATATTTTTTGACAAAATATAGTCCCAACCGGCGGAAGCAGATTGCGAATAGAATCATAGCAACGGTCTTAGATGCCGCCCTACTGTATATATCCTTTTCTAACGTTTTCAATGCGAGAATATGACGTTACACCGTCTAACGTCAAGGAATTCGACTAGTGACGTCACTCGCCACGCCCTTCCTTGCCGTGATTTGTTGTAGAATAAAACACAGTTATTTTCCATTGCGCACTGTGTTAGAATTATTTGTTTACTTTGTTTGTGTACCGGTTCTGATACTCTGTCTGTAATTTGACAATGTAAAATTGCCAAACTAATTGAGAACTTATTGCAAGTGTTGATTGTATAATTCAAATGTTCACTATTATCCTTAGCTGTCTGGTAGGAATTTTAAAATGTTAATATTGTCAATATAATGGCGAATCTCTAAAGAATTGCAGGTGTTCACTTTGTAATCCAAGTTCAACAATTATCAAGAAAAAATAATACCGGATTGTTTGCGCATATATTTTTGGAACACCAACACTGATTATTCAGTCTTCAGAAGTACTTCAACATGCCAGGAAAACTGATGAACTCTATCTTAATAATAACTGTTTTAGCTGTTTTCATACCGCCCTTCATTAGGGGTCATGGGCGTCTTCTTGATCCTCCTGGGCGGTCTACAATGTGGAGAGACCCCAGGTTTCACTCAAACGTCGCTGTTAATTATAATGACAACGAGCTTAACTGTGGAGGATATCACGTAAGTTTTATTACTACTACTGCAACTACAATAAACGGCTTCTACTACTACTACTACTACTACTACTACTACTACTACTACTACTACTACTACTGCTGTTGTTGCTGCTGCTGCTACTATTACTATGCTAGCAGTCATATAACGTGTAGTCAACTTAGTACGTGACATTGCTTAGACGCCCTAGCATGGCCACGGGCTTGAATCACATTATCTGAGGTAGAAAAAAATTTTTTTTTTTCTTCCGCAATGTGTTTTAAGCACCCATGAATTATTGTCACAGTGGTTATCAATGCAGAGACAATGTAATGTTCGAGCCATAGGAGGCTTCAATCACTTTCTTTGTGGTAAAGAAAAATATTTAATACTACATTCCCAGATCAGGTCTAAAATTCATCTAAGTTAGTTTCACCGCCAGCACAGAACAGCGGGCCAACGTTGGGCCGAAAGCGATACGACGTTGACGCTGTCGGCCCGACGTTAATCCGACATTCTTTGCTGGCTGGGAATTGTCGATATTCGTAGAGGTAACGCGCTCAATTTATGATAGGCTGGTTTGGGACAATTCATTATCCCATTTAATAAAAAAAAAATCTAATTTTTGTTTTTGGCGCTAACTTCTTCATTTTCTATTTTGATCAACGTATCCGGCGGGAAACTCAAAAAGGTTTCATGTCCTTGAGTGTAATCAGATGGAGATTGCTGCGATTTCAAATGTGTGCCAAATGTTTCCATAAGGCCCGTCAAAATGGTGTGGTTTGTCGATTTGTCGTCTATTCAGTGCTTGACTGCGGAAAATTATGAGGGTCATTCAAGTATCTTGTAGGTTTACAATGTGTGCATTCGAAAGTGAAACAAAAAGTCGTAATTACTGGTGTAGTACTTTTAAAAGGGAGTCTTTCAGGGTATAGGAAATTTACATTGCTTTCTGCCCATGCTTGGAATTTGATGGAATAATGCACAATAATTGCCTTGGGTATAATCTTTGTAATTATGATGCATTTGCTTTCAAATGTAATTCAGTTTTAAATTTATATCGTTTTGTACGATGTCAACACCAATACAGAGGGTACTCTGATATAAATCTACGGCTCCCGCCCATTGGGGCCTGAAGAAATAGATGGGCTACATGATGCTTCCACGCAGAGCTGAATCCGATCGCACACGAGTACTGATAAACCGCTTAGAGGATCTAAGCCTGTCGGGCAAAGACGTGCGAGTCGGACCGTCCATGCTTATAAACTCTTTTGGTTTTATTGGGCAACAGGGCTTGAGATGCCCTTCCATCTCAATGTCGTGTAAAAGTTCCACAAAATTGGAAGCAATGTCTCCAAAATTACTTATACAGTGTTGACGGGGACGTTTAACCTCAGATCAAACAAACAAACAAACAAACAAACCAATAATCTGATATAAACCTTTTTAGAGTAATCAGAATTTCATATATGTAATACTGAAATATTTTATGAATTAAAGCCATCATTGGTGAGTTAGTTGATATCATGAATGGCTTTATGTGTGTCGTAGCAGTGGCTTGGCATTGAGTTTTCTACATTGGTATCCCCATATTTCAGCTGCAAGCTTTGTATTCATTCAAATTTCATATATACACGTAATGTTATCATGTTCCAATCTTTGTCAAGACACCATTTCAGCATAAAATATATCCACATATCTTAGGAATATATGGATGAAATTTCATGCAAATTGAGGACCGGTAACACGTTGTTAAAACAGACTGAATATTGATAATCCTAATCAGCAAAATGTGAAATTATACAATAATTATGTTTATCATATATGACGTCGCGTCTGAGAGTGTAATTACGCCATGTATTATTTTCGATAATCCACTAGTGGATTAAATATTCAAATTAGCTAGATATGTTTCGTAACGATACGTGTACGACGTCATTAACGACGTCGCGTTTACTAATGGCGGAATATTGACATTTTTGTAAACAATCGTGAATAAAATGCGTTTTAAATGTCATATGATAAATAGAATCTTGCATTCGTGCTCATGTATTATTAAATTTATTAAACTCGTTGAGGAAAAGGGATAAAATGCTCGGCAAAGCCTCGCATTTTATCCCTTTCCCTCAACTCGTTTAATAAATTCAATAATACATGAACACTCATGATCCTCTATTTCTGTCATGCTGTGTATAAAATAAAACTTCACTACTGCTTTTAATGTGGCTGCCTACGGTATGGTATTGCTTGTGTAAGTAGTACATAGCATAATTATAAGTATTATTTCAAAACATCAGTTTACTAAAATTGTCCGTTGTTGAATGCCATAGGCAAAAACAAACTGTTTTGTTAAGAAGTATACAACAAAGGCCTTGATGACAAACCTCATCAAATGTATTCATGGAATCTTGTGCATAGTTTTCTTTCTGTCTGTCTTGTCTAATTTTGTATTGGTGCTTAGGTTGTATTGAGATTTATTATCCAAATCAATAGCATGCCAATCATTTTAGACGAAGCTTCAGATTTTGTGAGACTTTTTTATCCGACATGAGATAAATGACTCTCATGTCTTACTGTTGTATGACTGTCCATTTAAACTGCAAAGGTTTTCTCCAGGAGCAGTCAATAACACTCAACAATACTTTTAATAGGCATATTTTGTGCCACTGAATGGTTTTAAGAATCTGCACCAGGCACCAGTCAACCAATCTTTTTCTTATATTTTTGTCTAACAAGAATTTCATAAAAAATCATATATATGTACAGGTAACAATGTGACTACCGTTCATATTTAGTAAACACGAAAATATGTACTTCATGTCAATTTAATCTCACCTGATAAACTTAGGTGTAAATGGTATAAATGCCTAAAAGTAACAGAATTTCAAAAATAATGAATTCATATGTAAAGATAACAGTGTGACTACTAGATCTCTTTTAGTAAATACAAAAAAAATCACACTTCTTGTACAAATCTCATCCGAATATCACTCAGTTGATAATTGTAAGAACTCTTATTCTTGCACACCGGACAAGGAAATCCGTGATTTTACCCTGGGATAGAAATTTATGTTCCGACCTTGGTGTTCCGACCCCAAATAGAATATAATCGCGTGTTTGATAAATGCACTGGTTGATTACAACCTCATGAGCGGCGTCGTCATGCGTGACGTTACTAAACATTCCTGTTTTGTCATCACAAAATGGCGGACGTCGGAACCGAAGTGACTGCAACATTAAAACTTCGCAATAGAAATGGAAGGTATGCAAGAAAAAGAATCCTATATGGGTGTGAGGGGTGGATAGAAAAATCCGTCCCTCGGCAAGCCTCGTGATGCTGGACAGTGACCCTTGGGACGGATTTTTCAATCCATCCCTCACACCCATATAAGATTCTTACAATATTAAGAACAATTACATCTACTACATTAAAATGCCCATGTAGTTAAAGTGAAATTAATTCAGATTGAGCCACAATTATAATACGCAGTCCAACCAAACTATTAAAAGACGCCCAATACCTACAAAAAGGATGTGAACACTGAAAAAAAAGACGAGTATGATAACAGTGCAAAAGGACATTAAGCTCAGCAATTTCTTGTACAAGTAAAAAAAAAAAAAAAAAAAAACAGATTCAAAATACAATATTTAGTGAACAGCTGAATTATGTGTTACATGTACGTACGCTAAGCCTACTAAATTATTTTAGGTAAATACACTATGATGTAATTTCTATCCAAACACTCCAGTAATCTTTCTAAGCTGTGCGATAAATTGCACAGAAATATAATTATTTATAAACAATAAAGCAAGCACGAACAGTGCTTAAAAAGAACAATGAACCTGCATTCAGCAGAAATGTTCAATAATAGGATGAAAGTTTTACAATCAGAGAAAAATACTAAAAAGTTCCTTACCGATAGATAAACTATACATAAATGGTAACAAACTTAAAACAGAAAAAATGAGACACTATAGAAATGCCAACAATTACAATATCAATACAGAAAAGAAACAATTTCAAGTAGAAGTAAACTGTTGCTCTCCCTGTCTGATAGCAAAATTTGTCTATGTCATTGAACAGCTTTGGTTTAGCCAATACATAATTTTGTGCCGTATTCATCAGTGATATCTCAAAAACTCAATATCAGTGTCAGTTTCAATTACTATACGTTTTTATGTGTGTGCGTTAGGATAAGAAACCCAGTGTACATGAAGACAGAGTATTAAGGCTAAATCTGGCCATTAAACAGTACAGTATGTATGCAAATTTGACTATGTGTACAAGTAACAACCAACCACCGTCTATTGCGTCATTGCACATCATCTCAGGATGGCAAAGGAAATGATGGATCTCCTTGCCCTTCACCTATTTTAAAGCAATTAAACAAAGTTGCACATGTTCACAATAATTTTGCTGCTAAGAGTAAAAGCAACAGCTGTTGTGAAATAGAAGTGAAGGCAATGATCAGGAATCGATACAATTAACCCACAGCTCCCATCAGAGACACCAAAGGGAAAGAAACACAAACATGAAACAACAGACCCTAATCGAAACATCAATAGTGGAAAGCCAAAAGGACAGTTAAGCCTAATTTGTTAATTGGAATATCATTTTATGTAGTGTTTTCTACTATCTACTATTTGGATAGACCACAGTGCATAAGTAGAAGGCAAATATTAGAAATTCATGACATGTTAATGATTTCTAGGCTCACTCAGCCTAAGAAATATTTATTTTGATCTGTATAAACTCATTTTATTAGATAAGTGTTAGGAATTTTGACAGCAATGCATTTCTGTAAGGTTCTTGGTTGATGTCAACAAAAAAAGTTAATTTTGCAAAAACGACCTACACCCATTAAAGGTGAAAAGTTACAATGTTACCGATTTTAAATTTTCATGAAATTAGGCATAACTTAAGAATGTTCTATAAAAGGGTTATCCTTTGGAAGCAAGGAATACACCACAGAACTGAAAAGTATGGAGTGTACAGAAGATACATGTGGTAAGTTTTCCTGATAATATGGTATCTTGACAAAGACTAGAGCATATTTATCTTAGGAATTGAAATCGGATAATATTTTTGAAATTTTGATTAAAAAAGGACATTTTTGATAATTATTTGATCAGAATAAGTACCTTTTAATTTATTCAAAAGGTTTTATGGTATCAAAAGAATGCCTATGGAGTTCTGCATTCAATTTTGAAACCAAATAAAACTTCAGATTGAAGACATACTTATTTAGAGACAGACATTAGCTCATGGAGGGGGTCAGTCAGGGTTGCCTCCTGAGTCCTACTTTTATTTATATAATTCAATAAACACATGCTCATATGTTGTATATGCTGAGTAATTAATAAACTGAGTTTCAAGAAGAAAAAGAATATCCGTGGGCACAGATGAGAGGTGTCCTTTGAACAATATTGATCAAAGGCATAGGATCTGTATTGTCGCTGGCTAAAACCACTTATTTTATTTTTTGGACTGTCTACACTCCAATGCTTTGTACAACGTCCCTTCATTTGGACGCTTCGTTATAGCTCACATATAGATTTTATTTGTTTGAATTTAGGTTTAACGCCCCTAAGCGGTTTATCAGTACTCATGTGTGGCCAGTTTCAGCTCTGCGTGAAAGAATCTATTTCTTCAAGCCCCGATGGGCGGGGTAGAATCCATACATAGATATTGTTTCAACCAGGCTGGCTAGCCATTTGTTTACATATCGACAATGTAAGTGACATAATTAGGCGCCCTTCATGCAGACTGAACAAATTATATGTCTTAATCGCGACGGAAATAAGGGCGAGGATTGTGGCCACGTCAAATCCCCCCAGTGGAATTCGTTTCCGCTGACCGTTCCAATGCGGTTCTTCTGTCGCGCTTTATTTTTGTTATGGTTTGTCTTTGGGTGTTTGTGTCGCTTATATCATTTTATTTTGGATAGCCTGCATGCGCATAATACTCGCAAGATGGTGCTGCAGAATGAACAGATAGATAGATAGATAGATAGATAGATAGATAGATAGATAGATAGCCTATTGACCATTTTGTGGGAAAGTTACTGTCCTTTTGGCTTACCGCTATTGATGTTTCCATTATGGTCTGTTGTTTCATGTTTGTGTTTATTTCCCTTTGGTGTCCCTGATGGGAGCTGTGGGTTAATTGTATCGATTCCTGATCATTGCCTCCACTTCTATTTTGTTGTTATCGAATAATTGTAAAAAAAAAAAAGGCCACCTGATTAGAGCAAGAAATACACCATTCAGGAGGCCGAGTCCTTAACGAGAAATTGGCGGAGTTTTCTCGCTGGATGTATTGATAAAAAAATCAAAAGGTTATCTCCGAAAAACGCTGCAAAAATAAACGATAAAAGATCGACTTTAATACATGTATAAGTATCATATACCACAAATAAAGTGAATTAAGCATCTATGTGGGAGCGCATGAAACTATTTCTTTTTTTTCTCTCTCTCTCTGAAAATCGACTATTTTGTTGGCTGACCAATAGGCAACTTCATTTTGCATATATATTAGCTAGTGGTATGGACCACACATGACATTTTGTAACGTCATGCCGACGTTGGTCCGACGTACGTTGTCTACACGTTGCATGCCTGCCACTGCCCAGCGTCTTTGTAAATAAGCTTGACGCGGAGTAGAGGCAGCCGTTTACGGGTTTTACTAGTTTGAGAAAAGAACAGAAAATTTTGATTAACAAATAAAATAAACACGTCACACCTTAAATAAGACACACCTTGACCAACTCTTATGAGTTGGAAGATCACAGTAACATTTTAAAAAGTCAGAGTAATAAACAACTTTGTAATGCATACTTAATATATAATCAAAGCACTGAGAGTACTGGTGGGTCGATTGTCTTTGAGTGTAGATTAGGAAAATGGTTTCACCCTTGAATTCCGGTACTGTAAGCAAACAATGTAGACCCTGATCAGACGCCGCGTTCTGTGGCGTCTGATCCGGGTCTACACTGTTTGCCAAGCCCAACCCATGATTCCAGCCCAGATTCTACAGCTTACCGTTCCACAAAAACGCTAACATCACTGCGATAAATTCTATAAATAAGTTACATGGATTTCCTACAAATCAGTGATTGTCCCGTGGACAACAGCACTAATTCAGTTTCTGTCCTTTATAACTTTGGGTCGATTGTAAAACAATCGACCCAAAAAGTGGGATTTGAAGGGTAAGCATAACGCTGGGTCGATTGTTTATCAGTCGACCCAAAGTTATAAGGACAAAACTTCTAGTGCTAAAGTCCACGTGGCTATCACTGATTTGTAGGAAATCCATGATTGCACGACCCGCAGAAAAAGCGACCGACTGAAGTCGGTTGAATTTCTAAGAGTGCCCTAAAATCACCGTGTCATTCTGTCATTCGGTCATTCTGTCAGTCTGTCAGTCTGTCTGTCCGTCCGTAACCCGTTTGTGAAAATTGGTGATAATGAGTTAACCGCTTAGTATATTTAAACAATTTTTGGCATACTGATAGATATCAATGAGATCTAACCAATGAACTTGCGAAATATTACATTCCATTTAGTATAGCCTCGCCGAGGCGAAAAATGTGAAAATTTTCGAACTGCTTCTCCTCGGAAACCGTTGGGCCGATTGAAGTCAAATTTCATATGGAGCCTCTATGGGATTGGGGAAACCAAAATTTGCTCATGGGGTCCAGGTCACATGACCAAAATGGCCGCCAAGCCATATATGGTCTGTCTGTCTGTCCGTCCGTACTCCGTTTGTGAAAATTGGTGATAGTGACTTAGCCGCTTGGAATATTTAAACAATTTTTGGCGTACTGATAGATATCAATGAGATCTAACCAATGAACTTGCGAAATATTACATTCCATTTCGTATAGCCTCGCCGAGGCGAAAAATCCGTAACCCGTTTGTGAAAATTGGTGATAGTGACTTAACCGCTTGGAATATTTAAACAAATTTTGGCATACTGATAGATATCAATGAGATCTAACCAATGAACTTGCTAAATATTACATTTTTTTAAGTATAGCCTCGCCGAGGCGAAAAATGTGAAAATTTTCGAACTGCTTATTCTCGGAAACCGTTGGGCCGATTGAAGTCAAATTTCATATGGGGCCTCTTTGGGATGGGGCTAATCAAAATTTGCTCATGGGGTCCAGGTCACATGACCAAAATGGCCGCCAAGCCATATATGGTCTGTCTGTCTGTCCGTCCGTAACCCGTTTGTGAAAATTGTTGATAGTGACTTAACCGCTTGGAATATTTAAACATTTGGCATACTGATAGATATCAATGAGATCTAACCAATGAACTTGCGAAATATTACTTTCCATTTAGTATACCCTCGCAGAGGCGAAAAATGTGAAATTTTTCGAACTGCTTCTCCTCGGAAACCGTTGGGCCGATTGAAGTCAAATTTCATATGGAGCTTCTATGGGATGTGGGAAACCAAAATTTGCTCATGGGGTCCAGGTCACATGACCAAAATGGCCGCCAAGCCATATATGGTCTGTCTGTCTGTCCGTCCGTAATCCGTTTGTGAAAATTGGTGATAGTGACTTAGCCGCTTGGAATATTTAAACAATTTTTGGCGTACTGATAGATATCAATGAGATCCAACCAATAAACTTGCGAAATATGACATTCCATTTCGTATAGCCTCGCCGAGGCGAAAAATCCGTAACCCGTTTGTGAAAATTGGTGATAGTGACTTAACCGCTTGGAATATTTAAACAATTTTTGGCATACTGATAGATATCAATGAGATCTAACCAATGAACTTGCTAAATATTACATTTTATTAAGTATAGCCTCGCCAGGCGAAAAATGTGAAAATTTTCGAACTGCTTCTCCTCGGAAACCGTTGGGCCGATTGAAGTCAAATTTCATATGGAGCCTCTATGGGATGGGGCTAACCAAAATTTGCTCACGGGGTCCAGGTCACTTGACCAAAATGGCCGCCAAGCCATAAATGGTCTGTCTGTCTGTCCGTCCGCAACCCGTTTGTGAAAATTGGTGATAGTGACTTAACCGCTTGGAATATTTAAACAATTTTTGGCATACTGATAGATATCAATGAGATCTAATCAATGAACTTGCGAAATATTACTTTCCATTTAGTATACCCTCGCAGAGGCGAAAAATGTGAAAATTTTCGAACTGCTTCTCCTCGGAAACCGTTGGGCCGATTGAAGTCAAATTTCATATGGAGCTTCTATGGGATGTGGGAAACCAAAATTTGCTCATGGGGTCCAGGTCACATGACCAAAATGGTTGCCAAGCCATATATGGTAAAAACCCTTCAAAAATAGTCTTCTCCAGAACCACTGGGCAGATTTCCACGAAACTTGATAAATGGCATCTGGGACGTGGGCCCATCATAAATTGCTAAAATGGTGACCCTGGGTTGACCTTGACCTTCTTTGTGCCTAGGTCAAACTTTGACACATATGCTTTTGTATTGGAAAATGTGAGAATGCATTTTATCATGCAAACGATTCAGAATACAGTACTAAAGTATAAGATATATTTTTGCTCCTTACGATAAGGCGCATTTATTGGGGGAACCGTTTTAGGCCCAGGTCACATGACCAAAATGGCCGCCATACCCATATATGGTAACACTCATAAAGCTAAAAAACATCCGGCGGGTCGTGCACTTCAGCTGAAGCACTGGTTATTTTATAGAATTTTATCGCAGTGAGATCAGCGTGTTCCGTAAAAGGGATATCTGTAGAATCTGGGCTGGAATCGTGGGTTGGGCTTGGCAAACAGTGTATACTCAGATCAGACGCAGCAGAACGCGGTGTCTGATCAGGGTCTACATTGTTTGCTTACAGTACAGGAATTTAAGAGCCAGACGCCGAAAAACGCAGCGTCTGATCAGGGTCTACACGGTTTGCTTACGGTTAAAGGAAACAGTCTAAGTCCCCGTTCAGACCCATTTTCCCAACAATCGACCCACCAATACTCTGAGTGCTTGGATTTTATCTTCCTGTTTGTTTGTTTGATTTGAGGTTTAACGTCCCCGTCAACACTGTAAAGGTCATTTTGGAGACGTTGCTTCCAATTTTGTAGGACTTTTACCCGACATTGAGATGAAATGACATCTCAAGCCCTGTCGCCCAATGAAACCAATAGGGTTTATTAGCATGGACGGTACTTACTCGGGTCAACGGTTTACGTAATCAACTTAAGTTAACCACTCTTCACAGGGCAGGCTTATTCGTTAGCTGTTAGCCAGTTCAGTCCACACGTTTCCGCCAGAAACCTTGAATCAGCGGAAGGACGGGAATGAAATGTTGAAATTGTTTGTCTGATTTCAAGTTTAACGTCCCCGTCAACACTGTATACATGTAGGTCATTTTGGAGACGTTGCTTCCAACTTTGTGGGACTTTTACCCAACAATGAGATGAAATGACATCTCAAGCCCCGCCGCCCAATTAAGCTAATAGGGTTTATATGCATGGACGGTCCAACTCGCATCACTTTTCCTGGACATGCTTAGAACCTCTAAGCAGTTTACCAGTATTCATGTGCGGTTGGTTTCAGCTCTGCGTGGAAGCATCATGCAGCCCATCTATTTCTTCAAGACCCGATGGGCGAG
The DNA here is from genome assembly GCA_963580285.1 of Lucinisca nassula. NCBI lineage: Eukaryota > Metazoa > Mollusca > Bivalvia > Lucinida > Lucinidae > Lucinisca > Lucinisca nassula. The sequence continues at coordinate 44,093,193 of OY757024.1, read as the reverse complement.
GCGGGTGAAATGTTCAAAAGATTTCATAATCAATCTCCCCGAAAGAATGTTGCCGACCCACCAGGTATCGAACCACCACCTCATAATGAGCATCCAGGACGAATATGTCAAGCTGAACTTAAATTGGGGTCCGACTTCTACCAGTCCGCGACTGGGCTAAGGGTCGAGATGATTCGGTTCCATAGCGGTGTTGATCATTAAATTACGAAAGCCTGGTTTTGTTTAATGCCAGGTTTCTTTATATGAATAGCCTCCCGAGGAAAAATATTCACCAACTGATTTGCAGACATAATTCACCGCAAGGTTTATATCAATAATTTTGGCATGCAGCTGTATATTGACTAGACATAACCAATTTATATACATAAATAGCCTCAATGAGGCAAACGTCTCACCAACTGATTGTAGATGTATAAACTTTCAAACTACTAGGAATAGTTTGATAAGTTTTGACATGCAGATATATATTGACAAGATTTTAGCTCCCCTGAGCCAAAGGCTCCGGGGGAGCCTATCGGATGTTAGCCATCTGTCGTCCGTCCGTCCGTCGTACGTCAACCACTTTCAAATGTCTTCTCCACTGAAACCTCTTGGCGCATTTCAATTAAAGTTCATACTCGTATGCAGCATTCTGATAATGGAAAAAAAACGGTGCACGAATGGTCCAGGTTAAGTGTCCATGCTGGTCGCAATGCCCAAATATGTTAAAAACATTTAAAAAATCTTTTTCTCCAGAACCGATGGAACGATTGTATCGAAACTGTGAATGTAGCATTGGGCGATTGAGTACTACCAACTTAAGTACCGAGTCTTTTAAAATGACAACCCTAGGTTGACACCGACCTATGTGACACCAAGGTCAAATTTTGTTCTTTACGTTTCCCAATGGAAAAAGGTAAAACAATGCGTTTTTCGAAAACCATTGTGATCTATGACATGAAAATAGGCACAAAATGAATGTCTATGAATGCTGAAGATGATGGTTATTCGATGACCTTGGCCTAAGGCCACTTGCACTGCAAGTCCATTAACATTTCAAAATACATTTTCTATGAAACCATTGGACCAATTTCATTTAAATTTTATATGCAGCCTTAGAACAGCGAGGAAACGAAAATCTGTTCGATAGGTCCAAATCACATGACCAAGATGGCCATCATGCCCAAATATGCTAAAACCTTAAAAATTCTTCTCCAGAACCACTGGGCCGATTGTCTTGAAACTTGGAATTTAGCTTTGGGCGACCGAGTACAACCAAGTTTGTAAAATAACCATAGTTTGACCTTGATCTAATTTACGCTAAGATAAAATTTAGTTCCCTAGGCTTTACTATGGGAAAATGTAAAACAATGTATTTAAAAAATATATATATTGTCGTCTATGACATGGAAGTAGGTGCAATATAAATGTCTATGAATGTCAAAGGTCAATGCCATTCGATGATATTTTCCTCAGTTTACTTGGATTGCAGGTGCGTTGAAATATAAAATGACATATTCTCAAAAACTGCAGAGCCATTTTCAGTTTTATATGCAGCTTACTGACAATGGCAGAATGAAAGTTAATTCGAATGGCTCAAGTCACATGACAGAGATGGCCGCCATGCCTAAATATGGTAAAACCACCAAAATTCTTCTCTAAAAACATTTTGACCAATTGCCTTGAAGATTAGTATGTAGCTTCAGGGGACTGAGTATAACATAGATCACCCTAGGTTGACCTTGACCTATTTTGGACAAGGTCAAATATTTGAATGGGAATGAGGTAAGAATGTATTTGAAAGCTACCGTGATTATGAAATGAGAGGGTACTGTATTATGAATGTATGTGCATGTTTAACTGGTATTACTTACAGATACACAAAGTATAGTTCCAGTCATGTGGCTGCTGGCCCTTTGTAAATTTGGGCAGTTTTACCCTCTCAGAAAAGTATCTCAAAATCCATTGGAGCTACGCCTTCTGCATGGATTCTGAAAAAAAAAAATTCTTTCGTGAGTTATGGCCCTTCGTAAATTTGGGCATATATTCCTTGTATGCTCAACAACTATTTATACTGATGCCTTCAGTTATAGCCCTTTGCAATGTCCAGCATTTCAACCGTGTAAGCTAGATATCATAAAAACTATAAGGGGCAAGCAGTGTTAGGTTCAAGAAATTAGGGGCAAAGTGTTTCATAAACATCGGCTCTGGTCTTTCTGCTGACTAGACAGCAGCAGACCTTTCCTTTTGGATTTTTTTAAAGAAGTCAACTTGATAAAAATAGCCCTTAGTGGATCGTCGGGAAAGTTTGAAATACTTGATAAGTTGATAACATAAAACAATACTCTGTTGTACATTCTCTGTCGGGCACTAATTATTAGGCAGTAAACATTGCATTGTTTGCAAATATAGTATATTAAAGGATATCACTAATTCGATTTTGTGATATCACTAATTCTTTTATATTTAATGACATCACTCATTCGATTTTTGATGTCACTAATTTGATTTTATGATATCACTTAATCATGTCTAGTTTGTGACATCACAAAATCGAATTAGTGATATCACAAAATCAATTAAGTGATATCACAAAAACAATCAAGTGATATCACTAATTCGATTTTGTGGTATCACAAAATAAATTTGGTTAAGTGAAAAAATAGGGGATTGTACTTAAATGGCACCGGATCGTACAATACCTCTAATTCTCAAGAATTAAAGTCAGATTGTGTTGCCAACCTCGAAGTCAACAATTACAACAAATCGGACACCTTATTTTTGAAATGAACTTGTCCAAAGCTATTAAGTGAAAAATTTTATTCCAGGTTACAAAGCTCAAAAGCTTTACGTTGCTGATGCCATGAGACTATCACTGATTTGTATGGTCCAGGTAATGGTTTTTACACCTGTGATATTCTTGTCGTTGTGACGTCAAAGTGCTATGAAGAGAGAGCTTTTGATTTGAAATAAATAAATAAATAAAAACTGGCTCTTGTGCTAGAACAATGGCACGCAGAGTAGACCCAGACCAGACGCCACAGAACGCGGCGTCTGATCAGGGTCTTCACTGTTATTTGTTTGTTTGATTGAATTGAGGTTTAACATACCCGTCAACACTATTTAGGTCATTTTGGAGACGTTGCTTTCAATTTTGTGGGACTTTTACCCGACATCGAGATGAAATGACATCTCAAGCCCTGTCGCCCAATGAAACCAAAAGGCTTATAAGCATTAGATGATATAACTCACACCACTTTACCTGGGCAGGCTTAGTCCTTCTAAGCGGTTTACCCGTACCCGTGTGTGGTCCGTTTCACCTCTGCGAGGAAGCATCACGCAGCCCACTATTTCTCCAAGCCCCCGGATGGGCGGGGGCGGTACTGGAACTTGTAGGTTAAAAGAAGCAGTCTTAGTCACTTCAGGACCATTTTCACAACCTTACCTCATAGACAATCGGCCCACAGATGTTGTCAGTGCTTTGATTCTATTTGAGCCCCGCCAAGCGAATTTGTGTCTTCTAGCATTCCGTCATGACAAATTTTAACTGCGCATGCCCAGATATTCAGAGGGGCCAGGGACATGGCTTTCTGTCTGAAGGTTCCTCTTGATTCACTGCTTGTATGAGTGAGCAGCGAAGGTTCTGGCGAGACTGCGCCAATGCGCAGGCTCGCCTGAACCTCCGCTGCTCGCATAGGCGATAAGTACCAAAATCGCTTGACGGGGCCCTTTTGTCATAATCCATTCTACTAACTGTTACAGAATCAATGGGAAGTGAACAAAGGGAAATGTGGAGTTTGTGGGGATCCATGGCAGGGACCACTCGACAATGTACCACCAAATGGCAAATATGCCAAAGGCATCATATCACGTGACTATAACGAGGCATCCGTCATTATCGTGAAATTGGAAGTAACGGCTGATCACAAAGGGTATTTTGAATTTAAACTGTGTCCAAATAGTGATGTCTCAAGACCAGTGACTCAAGAATGTTTGGACGAAACGGTGTTGAGAATTTTGAACGCGCCGACGGCGGAACCAACCAGATATTACACCCATGGAAAAGCCAAAACGTATGAGTTACCTCTTCAATTGCCACCAGGTATCTATGGTAACCAGGTTGTACTACAATGGCGGTATCATACAGGTGAGAGTATTTTCTAGGCTATATTAAGACCACCTTTGGGACTCAAACAAGGACGGATCGTTTACCATGGCTGAGTCGAACCTGTTTTGTGTCTCTTGCGAATTCTTTCCATAGCAACATATATGTTTAAGGTTTGATGTTCCCCTCAACGCTATTGGGTCATTTTGGAGACGTCGCTCCGAATTCTGTGGGCCTTTTATCCTGCATTGAGATGCATGGACAGTTCGACTCGCATCACTTTGCCTGGACATGCTTAGATCCTGTAAGCGGTTTACCAGTACTGGTGTGTGGTCGGTTTCAGCTCTGCGTGGAAGTATCATGCAGTCCGGTCTATTTCCCCTAGCCCCGATTGGCGGGGGTCTGACATTTTTTGTTCTTCTATTTTGAAAATGAATGTTATATGTACTCACTAGAATGGTCCTGCTGAGGCTGTACTAATGAGTACGGACACACATGACATAATATTATTTATCATATGACGTCGTTGATAAGCAGTGGATAACGTCGTGTAATAAATATCGTATGACCACACGTCTAATAACACTTTGGCGGGATAAAGTCCCGTCATGACGACGTCCGTGTCAACCATGCATTTTTGCGGCAATTTGTCAAAATTAAGGCGATAAAATCCAATTTAAAGTGGTCATATGATGAAAAGAATCTTACACTCGTATGTATGTCATAGAATGAAGAAAAGACATCTGACGCTATCATTTACCCTCAGTGGTTCGAACTAACCCTTTATCATATACTTATTCTTGTATTGCCTTTGAGACAACATATTTTGCACCCACTATCCTCACAATGTTAGTGGCAGACATCTTGCCTACACAGTCTAACTAGCTGACTCGAGGGCCGGGACAGAAGTGTGTCCCGCCCTGGAGACAACCTGTCGGCCCTGCAAATATTAATACATGAGAAATGGCATAAAAATGTTCAAATGACAATAATAAATAGCTGGAGAAGCAAAAAAAAAAAAAAGTTTTTCATTCATTTTTGTGTTATTTAGCTCCCCCGAGCCGAAGGCTTCGGGGGAGCTTATAGGATGGTAAGCCTCCGTCGTCCGTCCGTCCGTCGTCCACCGTTTTCAAATGTCTTCTTTTCGGAAACCAGGGACCAATTCCAATTAAATTTCATATGCAGCTTCCTGGCAATGGGGGAACGAAAGTTTGCAAGTATGGTCCAGGTCACATGGCCAAGATGGCCGCCATGCCCAAATATGGTAAAATCCTTAAAAATCTTCTTCTCCAGAACCACTGGGCCAATTGTCTTGAAACTTGGTACGTAGCATCGGGTGACTGAGTACTGCCAAGTTTGCAAATATGATGACCCAAGGTTGGCCTTGACCCATTTTCTGCCAAGGTCAAATTTGGTTCCTTAGGCTTTTCAATGGGAAAAGGGTAAAACAGTGCATTTTTCGAAACATATTGTGGTCTATGACATAAGAATAAGTAAAAAATGAATGTCTATGAATGCTTAAGGTCATGGTCTTGGCTCAAAGTCACTCGAATTGTAGGTCCATTGGCATTCCAAAATACATTTTCTCTGAAACCACTGGGCCAATTTCAATTAAATTTTATATGCATGCAGCCTTAGGAAAGTGAGGTAACGAAAAGTTGTTCGAATGGTCCAGGTCACATGACCAAGATGGCCACAGTGCCCAAATATGTTAAAAAAAAAAAATAAATAAATAAAAATAAAAAAATCTTCTTTTCCAGAACCGATTGTCTTGAAACTTAGTATGTAGCATGAGGTGACTGAGTGCTACCAAGTTTGCAAATATGATGACCCTAGGTTGACCTTGACCGTTTTATGCGAAGGTCGAATTTGGTTCCTTAAGCTTGTTAATGGGAAAAAGGTAAAACAATGCATTTTTCGGAAAATATTTTGCTCTATGACATGAGAATAGGTAAAAATTGAATGTCTATGAATGCGTATCGTCAAGGTCATTCAGTGACCTTGGCTCAAGGTCTCTTGAATTATAGGTCCATTGACATTTCAAAATACATTTTCTCTGAAACCACTGTGCCAATTTCAATTAAATTTTATATGCAACCTTAGGACAGCTTTAGGACACTGGAAAAAAAAAAAAAAAAAAAAAATGTTCGAATGGTCCAGGTCACATGCCCAAGATGGCCAAATATGGTAAACACCTTAAAAATCTTCTTCTCCAGAACCACTCGGTCGATTATCTTGAACCTTGGTATGTAGCATAAGGTGACTGATTACTACCAAAGCAAATATGATGACCCCAGGTTGATAATGACCTATTTTACACCGCGGTCAAATATGACATGAGAATAAGAAAAAAATGAATATCTATGAATGCTAAAGGTCAATGTCATTAAGTGACCGTGTCTCAAGGTCACTTGGATTAAAGTTCAATTGATATTTCAAAATACATTTTCTCTGAAGCAACTGGGCCAATTTCATTTAAATCTAATTTGCAGCCTTAGGACAGTTGAGGAAAGAAAATTTGGTCCAGTTCGCATGACAAGGTGGCTGCCAGGTCACATAACCAAGATGGCCTTAAAAAATCTTCTTCTCCAGAACCACTGGGTCGAATGTCTTGAAACTTGGCATGCCACATCGGGTTACTGATTACTACCAAGTTTGCAAAAATGATGACCCTAGATTGACCTTGACATATTTTACACCAAGCTCAAATACGGTTCCTTGGGCTTTTCAATTGAAAATAGTTAAATCAGTGCACTTTCTGAAAAATATTGTGGTCTTTGACATGAGAATAGGTGCAAAATGAATGTCTATGAATGTTAAAGGTACATGTTTTAGCTCCCCTGAGCCAAAGGCTCCGCGGGAGCTTATAGGATGGTAGGCCTCCGTCGTCCGTCCGTCCAATTTCAATTTAATTTCAAATGCAGCCTCCTGACAATGGGGGAACGAAAATTTGCAAGTATGGTCTAGGTCACATGACCAAGATGACCGCCATGCCCAAATATGGTAAAAACCTTAAAAAATATTTGACTCCAGAACCATTGTGCCGATTGTCTTGAAACTTGGCATGTAGTATTGGGTGACTGATAACTGCCAATTTTGCAAAAATGATGACCGGTTGACCTTGACCAATTATACGCCAAGGTCAAATTTGGCTCCTTAGGCTTTTCAATAGGAAATAGGTAAATCAATGCATTTTTCGAAAACATATTGTGGTCTGTTATATGAGAATGGGTAAAAGATGAATGACTGCGAATGCTAAGGGTCAAGGACATTCATTGACCTTACCCGAAGGCCACTTGTATTGCAGGTCTATAGACATATTAGAATACATTTTCTCTAACAACACTGGGCCAATAGCATTTTAAAATTTTTCTGCAACCTTAGGACACTTTGAGAACAAAATTTATTCGGATGGTCCAGGTCACATGACCAAGATGGCCGCCATGCCCAAATATGGTAAAAAAAAACTAAAAAAATCTTCTTCTCTAGAACCACTGGGCCGATTGTCATGAAACTTAGTTGTAGCATTTGGTGACTGAGTACTACCAAATTTGCAAAAATGATGACCCTAGGATGACCTTGACCGATTTTACGCCAAGGCTAAATTTGGCTCCTTTGGCTTTTCAATGGGAAATAGGTATATCAATGCATTTTTAGAAAAATATTGTGATCTGTGATATGAGAATGGGTAAAAGATGAATGACTGTGAATGCTAAGGGTCAAGGTCATTCATTGTTGAGATCTTCTTAAGAAATCTTCTTCTCCAGAACCACTGGGCCGATTGTCTTGAAACTTGGTATGTAGCATCGGGGGATTGAGTACTACCAAGTTTGCAAAAATGATGACCCTAGTTGACCTTGACCTATCTTACGCCACGGTCAAAATTTGGTTTCTTAAGCTTTTCAATGAGAAATAGGTAAATCAGTGCATTTTTCTAAAAATATTGTAGTCTGTGATATGAGAATAGGTTAAATATGAATGTCTATGAATGCTTAAGGTCAAGGTCATTTGGTGACCTTGGCCCAATGTCACTTGTTTTGCAGGTGCATTTACATAGTAAAATACATTTTCTCTCTAACACCACTTGACCAATTTTATTTGAATTTTATAAGCATTTTTAGGACACTTAGAGAACAAAACATTATTCGGATGGTCCAGGTCACCTGGTCCAGGTCACATGATCAAGTTGTTTGCCATGCCCAAATATGGTAAAAAACTTAAAAACCTTCTTTTCCAGAACCACTGGGCCAATTGTCTTGAAACTTGGTATGTAGCATTGGGTGACTGAGTACTACCACGTTTGCAAAAAGTATGGCCATATATTGACCTTGATCTATTTTACACCAAGGTCGAATTTGGCTCCATAGGATTTTCAATGGGAAATAGGTAAAACAATGCATTTTCCGAAAAGTATTGCGAGCTATATGATATGAGAATATGTAAAAATTGAATGTCTATGAATGCTTAAATTCAATGTCATTTGGGGACCTTTGCCCAAGGTCACTTGTATTGCAGGTCCATTGACATATTAGAATACAGTTTCTCTAAAACCCTTGGGCCATTTTCATTTAAATTTTACATGCAGCCTAAGACTGTAAGGGAACAAACATTTATTCAAATATTTCGGGTAACATGACCAAGATATATAGACCGCATGTCTGTATATGGTAAAAACCTTAAAAAGCTTCTTCTACAGAACTGATGGACCGATTCTCCTGAAACTTGGTATGTAGCATTGGGTGACAGAGTACCAGCAAATCTGCAACAATGATGACAATAGGTTGACAGTGACCTATTTTAGATCAAGGTCATATTGATTGATATGGCTTTTAAATGGTGAAAAGGTGGAACAATACATTTATCGAAAAATGGTGGGGTCTGTGACATGAAAATATATACAAAATGAATGCTAAAAGGTCAGGGTAATTTGATGACCTTAGCACAACGTCACTTGGATTGCGGATGCGTCTGGGCCTCGAAACTAATTTGTAAAGCTAAAATAAACTATTTATTTGCAGATTTTCATACAGAATGTAAAGCGCTGACGTCACGTGAATGTCGTTTTACATTCAACACTGTCTGCTGTCTGTTTTGCTTAAATGCTAAATTATTGCAAAACCCCTTGGTTGTTTTGAATAGCGGTATAAACCAAATACATGTACATGATTAGTGTCTTTAATAATAAAATATTATCGGCTCGCCGCAACAGTTTTACAGGGGCTCGCTGAAGCGCACCCCTGTAAAATTATCTAAGGCTCGCCGATTATATTTTATTATTAGAGACACTAACCATGTATTTACTATAGCTAAGAGGACTTAAGCCTGTCCAGGAACCGCGGTGCGAGGCGGACCGTCCATGCTAATAAACCCTATTGGTTTCATTGGGCCACAGGGCTTGAGATGTCATTTCATCTCAAAGTCGGGTAAAAGTCCCACAAAATTGGAAGCAACGTCTCCAAAATGACCTTTACAGTGTTGACGGGGACGTTAAACCTCAAATCAAACAAACAAAACTATATCTTAGAAGATTCTTACGGAAATAAGCATACGATAAAAAGAATATAACACTTGTTTTGATCTCAGCCCTCGGCCTGTCTCAGCCCTCGCCGTTCCGGCTCGGGTGAGACAGGCAACTCGGGCCGAGGTCAGGGCCGATACCAAAATAACCGTGTAATATTCTTTATTTATTGCACACCAGACAAGGAAATCCGCGATTTTACCCTGGGATAGAAATTTATGTTCTGCCCCTGGTGTTCCGACCCAAAATCGAATATAATAGCGTGTTTGATAAATGCACTTTGTGATTACGACCTCTTATGCGCCGTCGTTAAGGTTGACGTCATGCACGATCCGTGACGTCACTTTACATTCCTGCAGTGTCAATACAATATGGCGGCCGTTGGTAACCGAAGTGACTGCAGCATTGAAATTCCTCGGTAAGAAATGGAAGGTAGTATGCAAGAAAAAGAATCCAATATGGATGTGAGGGGTGGATAGAAAAATCCGTCCCTCGGGATAACTTTCCGGCATCACTCGGCAAGCCTCGTGATGCCGGACAGTGACCCTTAGAACGGATTTTTCTATCCACCCCTCACACCCATATAAGATTCTTATAGTCTCGAAACAATTTCATGGTCTCAAAGGTCTTCTAGCCATTGAAATCGATTATATATTGCTTGATGATCTTACACAAGTGGTCATGTCATACGAAATTTATGCATCGAGCCTTCGGCGAGTTTCGTAAATTTCATGCGAAATGACCACGAGTGTATGGTTCTGATAACGATTTTAAAAAGATTTTATCGCCGACCGTATTTGTTCTGGACGGCGTCATGCCGTTAAGGGCAAGTAACCATAGGTTATTACACGTGTGGTCATATGTGTTTTATGAAATGACGTCATCCAACAAGTAACAGCGACGTAATATGATAGTGTCGTAATACGATTTTAATTAATCTAATAATACATCAGCACGAATGCAAGATTCTATTTATCATATGACATTTTTGTTTGTTTGATTTGAGATTTAACGTCCCCGTCAACACTGTAAATGTCATTTTGGAGATGTTGCTTCCAATTTTGCGGGACTTTTACCCGACATTGAGATGAAATGACATCTCAAGCCCTGCCACCCAATGAAACTAATAAGGTTTTTAAGCATGGACGGTCCGACTCGCACCGCATTGCCTGGGCAGGCTTAGATCCTCTAAGCAGTTTACCAGTAGTCGTTTGCGGGTCGGTGTCAGCTCTGCGTGGAAGCATCATGCAGCCCATATATTTCTTCAAGCCCCGATGGGCGGGGGCTGATCATATGACATTTTAAACGCATTTTAATAACGATTTTTTTTTACAAAAATGCCAATATTCAACCGTAAGTAAATGCGACGTCGTTGAGGACTTCGCACGTGTAACGTTGCGGCTTGTATCTAATTAATTTGATTATTTTATCTACTAGAGTATTATCGAATTCAATACATGTCAGACGCCACGTCATTTGATAAATACAGTTATCACATATTCAGTACTATATTTAACATGATAACCCATGTTTTGCATGTGTGATAATGCTTGTTTCCATTTCCGCTTATCAGCCCGCCCGGTCTGATAACCGGAAACAGTGTATTTTGAACGGACAGCGGTTATCAGCCCACTCATGATGTTGTTGTGACGTTGCCAATTGCATGACGTAACGCGAATAGTTAGGCGTGACGTTACGCGCTTTTTTGCTTGAATCACATTTTTTTTCAAATTTATGAACGTCAAACACAGTAAGAATAGGATCTGAATATGTGATAAACAAATTATAACATGGGGTTTTGGTTATCGCCCTCTGTATCAACCCTCGACCATTATCTGCCCTCAGGCTAAAGCCTTCGGGCAGATAATGGGGTCTCGGGTTGATACATCGGGCGATAACCAAAATCCCATGTGATAATCTCTAATTATCACATACTTGTTTCTGTATTATCATCCATAACCACAATTTTGCATTTGCGATAACAGCGAAACATACCGAAGGTTATGGATACTGCCCCTGATAACTAATTTTTGCCCGCCCGGGCTAATTACCGGAAGTAATGTATTTTTACATTAAGAGAGGTTATCGTGCCCGGCAAATACACTTCTAGGCTGTGTCCCGACCTTTTAACGTAAAAATCGATTTTCCTACTTTTAAAAACATCAGTGACACAGTAATTGCTAACAACTACGTCATCACTAACAACAACGTCATCACTAACAACAACGTCATCACGTGATGTTAACATTCTAGCGTAATCATAAAAACTAATTTATTGTAGGGGTTTCACGACACAACCACTGTGTGTTGTGTTGTGTCGTCTCCCAGAAAAAAAGAGAAAAGTGTAGAAGCAGTAGTGTAGCGGAGTTGAGATAAGGGACACGGGAGACTGAGGAAAATGAATGAAAGTATAGAAACAGAAGAAACAGCAACCTCTCTTACTTTTACAGTGTTGACGGGGACGTTAAACCTCAAATCAACCAACCAACCCCCCCCCCCCCCCCCCCACGAACCACCACCACACACACAAGTACCGCACGCCTTGCACATCTTTAGGCCAATATCAGTAGGGCTGATAAAACGACATCAATGACCCCCAAAATGAACGCTCAACATCAACAACCAGCAACCAGTTGAACGGATGTTAGAGTTAAATCGAGACAGTACATAGGATTTCGTTCAAAAGACGAACCCCCACCCCTTTTGCTGTTTTGTGTGACTCGAGTGTCTGTGAAAAAAGCATGGTCGAAGAAAAACATTTTAGAGGTGTCAATTTAGAAAACGGTCACACTTGTTGAAGACATGAAAAATGTGAACACTGGAAGAGACACGACGGGGAAAGTCAAACAATTTCACAGTTGCGGACAAAACCCCATTTTGTGACCTTGGTTACGGGTAAAACACAGTACTGGGACGTTTGGCGGATCCATCAAAAGTAAATTTGGCGATCTGTCGTTTATAAATATAGAAACGAGATGTGATAAACATATTATAACATGGTGTTTTGGTTATCGCCCGCAGTATCAACCCTCGACCATTATCAGCCCTCGAGCTAAAGCTCTCGGGCTCATAATGGGGTCTCGGGTTGTTACTGCGGGCGATAACCAAAACCCCATGTGATAATCTCTAATTATTATACCTCACGTGACTTTCTCATACAAAACTCCCATAGGCCTGAGGGTGATATTATTAGAATCTGATATGGGGTTCTGTTGTTGATGGGCGTTTCCAAGCCGAGGGATGGCCGTGCTGAGCCGAGGGATGGCCGTGCTGAGCGGAACCGAGGCTATGCCGAGGTTCCGCTCAGCACGGTCATCCCGAGGGTTTGAAACGCCCATCTTCAACAGAACCCCATATTGGATTCTTTTTCTTGTACAACACATTCCAAACATTTCCTTTTTATTTTGTAACAAATAGCAGTACAGACAGTATTTCTTTTCTTCTTTTTAAGATTTCATACAAAAGTCCCGAATTCAGTGTCCTTTAACAATAAATGAGTCAAATAATTATCATTCGTATTGATTTTTTTTTATTTCGTTTATTTTTCCCCAGCTCGCACATGTATATTGTTTACAAAATAAAGGTTCCGGCAGTTGAATATAATTGAAGTGCTCTTATGTTAGTTGCCTGGAACGGAACACCAGGGTCAGAACATATATATATATGCCACGGTAAAATCTCGGATTTCCTTGTCTGGTGTGCAAGAATAAAATCGAATATAATCGCGTGTTTGACAAATGCACTGGTTGAATACGACCTTGTATGCGCCGTCGTTAAGGTTGACGTCACAACACATTACGTGACGTCACTAAACATTCTTGTAGTGACATCACAATATGGCGGACGTCGGTAACCGAAGTGACTGCAGCATTAAAATCCGAGCTAAGAAATGGAAGGTGTGCAAGAAAAAGAATCCTATATGGGTGTGAGGGGTGGATAGAAAAATCCGTCCCTCAGGATCAATGTCCGGCATCTTTCGGCAAGCTGGACAGTGACCCTTGGGGCGGATTTTTCAATCCACCCCTCACACCCATATAAGATTCTTATATTATCACCCTGCGATAATTTCTATTATTACCCAACCTACTATATAAGAAGTTATTAAGCATTTTCGACTATCTAACACCTTTTCGCATGAAATCGGATTGAACCGGTTTTCAGAGAACTATCACACGGAGCACTGAACTATTGTCCGGTGCAGATAGTTTTAACTATCTCATGGTCACGTGATCTTTGATCTACAGTTGGTTCAAATTAAATATAGCTTTGACCAATGCATATATTTTGTTTCAACTTGACAAGTAGTAATTGCTTATTGTGATCAAAATAACTTTATACGAGTTGGGTAATAAAACAACTATTTCATACCTTTTTGGGCGACAGTCAAAACCTCGGGCGATAGTTCATCAGGTGCTCCACAGCACCTCGGGGCTGATAGTTTTGACTGTCGCCCAAAAAGGTATGAAATAGTTGTATACTATCACATGCGCGGAACTGGCTGCGCGAACGGTTCGGGTCTTCTGTCTAGCTGGAGAAGATGAGTCTTAACCAAAAATGGTAACAAAGTAAAGAAATTTTGGTACCAAAATGTTTCTTTTTATTTAATTAAGAAAGCGCATACCCACACTTCAGGGTTTTGGTCAGAAATAACGAAGTTATAAGCAATTGAACTTCTGAATTTCTGTTTCACCACCTAACGTCGCTTATGTAGAAAGCCGACGTTATCCGATAATTTGTCAAAAGTCACTTGTGAGCAGTCCTATATCTTATCATTAAAAATCCCTTAGAGCCATAATTATTAGTTTTGTTCGGTATAATAGAATAAATATTACATTCCTGGGAGGGTGATAGTGAAAAATGTCACCCTTCGGAATATGAATATCAACCTTGGCTGCGCCTCGGATGATATTCATATTCCTCAGGCTGACATTTTCTCGGCTACGCCTCGGTTGATACTCATATTCATCAGGGTGACATTTTCTCGGCTAGGCCTTGGTTGATATTCATATTCCCCCGGGTGACATTTTCTTGGCTAGGCCTTGGTTAATATTCATATTCCCCAGGGTGACATTTTCTCGGCTGCGCCTCGGTTGATATTCATATTCCTCAGGGTGACATTTTCTCGGCTGCGCCTCTGTTGATATTCATATTCCTCAGGGTGACATTTTCTCGGCTGCGCCTCGGTTGATATTCATATTCCTCAGCATGACATTTTCTCGGCTGCGCCTCTGTTGATATTCATATTCCTCAGGGTGACATTTTCTCGGCTGCACCTCGGTTGGTATTCATATTCCTCAGGGTGACATTTTCTCGGCTGCGCCTCGGTAGATTTTCATATTCCCCAGGGTGACATTTTCTCGGCTGCGACTCTGTTGATATTCATATTCCTCAGGGTGACATTTTCTCGGCTGAGCCTCTGTTGATATTCATATTCCTCAGGGTGACATTTTCTTGGCTGCGCCTCAGTTGATATTCATATTCCTCAGGGTGACATTTTCTCGGCTGCGCCTCTGTTGATATTCATATTCCTCAGGGTGACATTTTCTCGGCTGCGCCTCGGTTGATATTCATATTCCTCAGGGTGACATTTTCTCGGCTGCGCCTCTGTTGATATTCATATTCCTCAGGATGACATTTTCTCGGCTGCGCCTCGGTAGATTTCATATTCCTCAGGGTGACATTTTCTCGGCTGCACCTCTGTTGATATTCATATTCCTCAGGGTGACATTTTCTCGGCTGTGCCTTTGTTGATATTCATATTCCTCAGGGTGACATTTTCTCGGCCCCTCTTTGTGTGTCCTCCCATTTTTTTTGCCCACTTCCGTGAAGCCCCCTTTCTCCATGTCCTCCTCCTCGGCCCCAGAGTCAATGACCAGGACTGAATCCAGGTCTTCCACCCCCTCCCCCAATCCAAGGTTTATGGCCTTAGGTAATGGGCGCCCCTCGAAGGACTCCCCCTCTGAGTCGCTTGACAGGTATGTCCTATCCCGCTTCTGACCTGCTGCCTGGCTCTGATCAGTCTGATCAGGGGCCACCTTCCCTTTAGAAGACCCGGGTTTTGGGTTTTGGGGTTGAGGTCATGTTTGACCCCAGGGATCCCGGCAGGGCGAGGGCTTTTTGCCTAGTCTGGCCCTCCCAGTCCTTACCCTGAGGGGCGGGCCCTCCAGGGAGGGGCTCAGAGAACTCTGTCTCCGAGCTCCCCCCTGCAGGGCTCGCCACCAGGTCCGCAACCATATCGCAAACATCCCTGGTGTTGTCCAGGCCCTCCCCCTCCCCAGCCAGCTGTTTTGGATCAGCAGAGTCCACCCCCGGGCCCGTACCCTGGGTCCCTGAGCCTGTCGCGACCTCATCATGTGTCTTTGATCTCATTTTTCTACCAATCAACAATACTAACAATACTAATCAACAATATACTAACAATATACTGACAATATACTAATACAATATACTAATCAAGATGTCACTTTTTTACACTTCTAGAAGCCAATTTTCACAGCTTGGAAAGGTGTGAAAATAGGTATGACACGGGGTATTGTGTCAAGAAGGTAAGATAAACGCAAAAAATAATAACTGAAGAGAGAGATTAATACGTCCTACCTGTCCGAAGACTGAACCTGGAGTGATCTGTTGAGCAGGACTGGGCTGGTCTGGACATAAATTTAGCTTGAAAATGCTGCCAAAGTAAATGTAGGCTACACTGAACCACTTTTCCTCGATACATTTCTCTCGTTTTGCGCGATGACAACATTCTTGTAAAAGCCAAACTTGTTTAAAAATTAAAGTACTTGGCTCCATCCGGAAACCAGCATTTCTATAACAGTGGTCTCCCTTCAGACAAATCGCGGATGAAAAGTAGTTTCAAAAGTATTTAATGAATAAATGTATAAAATTTTTCTTTGCCGGTGACATCCCCTAGAATCCTAACGGTAGATTTCATAACGTACATAAATATTACAATAATGTAAATATGACGAAAAATAACTCGATCTTTCGCTGATAAAAAAGTGCCTTGGCGTATCTAATGTTTTAGCCAGGGTGTTGTTCGGCTCCTTGCCGAAAAACTTTACACAAAGTAACACAACAAATGTATTGTCGAAATGTTAGTATTTGATAGTTCCTATGTGAAAATCGAATGGTGCGGTTTTAAAGATGTATGTTTGGGGTTTCAGATTATATCAATTACCTTGGCGATCCCGTCATGATTACGTCAATACGAACGTGTGAACTTGCGTGTAAACACATCCCCAGATGTTCGGCCATGATGAATTTTGTTTCTAAATTTTCTACACACCACGTGAACGAAAATTAATTATTGGCGTTTGGAGCTGTATTATGAAAAAATATGTCCCGGTGCACCTTCCCTGTGCAATTACTCATACACAAGTGGCAATATATTTTATATTTATTCATAAACAATTTGGTTCTAAGTCTAAAACAAACGAGCATATATTGCAATATTGATTTTACATTTCTCTCGTTATAGTTATTCAGATATTTAAGTGGTTTTGTCATGAGTAAACTTTGCCCTGTTATTTTTTACACTAATAAGAAAAAAATTTCTGAGACCTTCGCTTAATGCTCAAATTCATAATTTCTTTTTTCAAGTGCATATTGTGCTATTTCAGCCATGTTGGGCGCAGAATATCCTTAAATTACATAGCTAGACCGAAGATAATGAGTCATTGTAACTTTGGTATTAGGCAGATGCAATTAATACATTTTATTTTGAACAATTTTTTTTTAAAAGTGAAATGTATGATAAATAGATTATGATATGGTATTTTTCATTTCATACCCCATATCAGCCCTCGACCCATATCAGCCCTCGGGCTGATATGGGAGTCTCGGGCTGATATGGGGTATGATATGAAAAATGCCATATGATATACTCTATAAATACAGTATAGTTATCAACGACCTTTGAGAGTTCAACGTTCAAGCGTGGCAAGACTATTCCATGTTTTAGGGGAAGCAGGTTTCGGATTCCTTTTTTTTACAGTACTTTGAAATTATAAATAAGTTTTTTGATAATGCCATTATGTAGACGTCGTGGCCAAGTGGTTAGTATGATGCAGTACGAATCTTAGTAAAACTATATCCCCCATTGTAAAATCCAAACTGAAGGCGACTTACCTAAAACACGGACTAGTCCAAAATAAAAAGTGCTGTCAGGTCTCACTGCCTTTTGAAAGACTATAGTCGCAGATAAAATTGACTAAGCGGAGCTATTCAGGTGTTGTCAATATATGTCAAATTCGCCGAGTCCACCAGAAGATTCGGTAGAGTGCCTTTTGCACGCTTTCTGCGAGCAGACCAAATGGCCATAAACGCCACAGCTTTGTTTGTGTTACAGTTGAATTCACACATGCAGTCGGGTGACTTGCTTTACCTTTTTTGTTAATAGATCATTCCAAAGGCAGGTGCAAACGATAGCTCCGCCTTGTCAATTTTATATACGTGTTCACAACATACTGGTTATAGTCTTTCAAAAAGCAGTGAGACGTGACAGCACTTTTAATTTTGGACTAGTCCGTGTTTTAGGTAAGTCGCCTTCAGTTTGGATTTTACAATGGGAGATATAGTTTTACTGAGATTCGTACTGCATCATACTAACCACTTGGCCACGACTTCTACATAATGACATTATCAAAAAACTTATTTATAATTTCAAAGTCTTGTGAAAAAAAGAAATCCGAAACCTGCTTCCCCTAAAACATGGAATAGTCTTGTCACGCTTGAACGTTGAACTCTCAAAGGTCGTTGATAAACTTACAGTCTTTGACTCGAAATAATGTTTTGATTTCATAGTCTGGCAACTTGAATTTCACGAACAGTCCGAAAATTTGTTGTGTGCTCGAATTCTTATACAATCAAACTTCCATAACTCGAATACCTCTGGGACAAAGAAAAATTGTTCCAGATAGGGCTAGTTCGAACTACTGAGGTTTAATCATAGAACCAAGCAATGAGACATAATTGGGATAACTAAGATGCCTTTACGACTTCAATATAATAAGAGGTTTTGTTTGTTTGTTTGTATTGGAGCTTAATGGCCTAGTCAATGCTATTTAGGTCATTTTTGAGCCGGTCAGTTTACCTCTCCACACTAACGGGCCTCCGTGGCCTAGTGGTTAAGAACGCTGACTCTTGATCATTAGGTCTCTCACCGCTGTGGTTCGAGCCTCGCTCGGGTCACATGTGAGACGCAAAGTTCTGCAAAGGAAGGTCAGGTCGTTTTTCTCCGGGTACTCCGGTTTTCGCCCACCTCTGATTAACGATCGGCTCGACATGAGTGAAATAATCTTGAAAAGGCCGTAAAACCAAAACCAAAAAAAAAAAAAAGAAATAAAAATAAATGAAATAAAATAAATAAATAAATAGATAAAAAAAACAAAAACCTCTCCACACTTTTCCTCGGCGGGCTTATACGTAAGGGGTTAACCAGTACAGTGCACATTCTTTCGCCAGAAACTTACAACTGCCCTTCTTGAATCAGCGGAAGGGAGAGAATGACCAATCTCCACGAAAGAATGTTGCCGACCCCGGCAGGTATCAAGCCCGCGTCCTCCTGATCACCAGTCAGACGCGCATCCGACTCAGGTACCGAGGCCGGCCCATAATAATAAGAGCGCGTAAGAAGCACATGATGGAGACCTACCCATCACGAAATCACGCCTATATAATTTTGACCCCCTCTAACCCCACTTTTATATAGTAAAACTGGGGTTTTACAGGGATATACCTTATTTTTCTTATTTCTGCTCAAAAATATAGATTGTGGGTACCCGTTAGAACCGCCTCGATGAGGCGGTTCTAACGAGTACCAACAATCTATATTTGGAGCAGAAATAAGAAAAATATCACAATTCTTCATCTTAAAATGTTCGTATTTTCGGCGGTAAAATTGACAATGTATTTGTAAAGGCGTGTTCTCGTAATGTTTCGTGGATAAAAACAGCAGATTCTCCATGAAATAGCTCCCTGTCGCAACCAGACACCGTCGTGATATGACTGAAAAATTGTTGAAAGCGACGTTAAACCCGAATTCACACACACATCTCCATGAAATACCCTTATATGTGACCATCCGGAGATTGGCTATGAGATTGGCTATGATTTAGTTATAAAGCTAACGCTTGCATTTTTGAATAAATATAACATCTTTGAAAAAAAAAAAACAAAAAAAAAACAAATGCATTCGTGCATAGAAATGTGTATAACTGTATTAAGTCACATTTGGGGAGGTAAAATGTCGGTTTTACGGACGCAAATTTCGTTTTACTGCGCCGCTGACGCGTCGCCGTAAAACAACATTTCTTAAGTCCTCACGAAAACACGCCTATATAATTTTGCCCTTGAACCCACTTTTATATATAAAACTGGGGTCTCCGGGAGTAAACCCTATTTTTCTTATTTCTGCTCTAAAATATAGATTGTGGGTACTCGTTAGAACCACCTCGATGAGGCGGTTCTAACGGGTGCCCACAATCTATATTTGGAGCAGAAATAAGAAAAATACCTCGAGGCGGTTCTAACGAGTGCCAACAATCTATATTTGGAGCAGAAATAACAAATACCACAATTTTTCATAATAAAATTTTCATTTTTTCGGCGAAAAAGGTGGCAATGTATTTTGTATAGGCGTGTTTGCGTAATGGACACCACCGTTGTCCTCTCCAGATGACAAGTTTATCGTGATAATTATCTCGAATGGTTATTTTCTAGTTTATCGTGACAATTATCTCAAATGGTCATTTTCTAGAGAACAAGTGGGGATGTAATAACAACAACAGATGCTGTTTTGGTTGTGGAGGTCAAGAGGAGTTCTTCGCATGCGCCGATATTTTGATACGACCTATTTCCACTTTCACAACTCCTAAGGCAAAACAAACAACGCGATCTCCCTCATCACAGAGGCCAAAACAAACAACGCGTTCTCCCTCATCACAGAGGCCAAAACAGACAACGCGATCTCCATCAGCACAGAAGCCAAAACAAACAACGCGATCTCCCTCATCACAGAGGCCAAAACAAATAACGCGATCTCCCTCATCACAGAGGCCAAAACAGACAACGCGATCTCCCTCATCACAGAGACCAAAACAAACAACGCGATCTCCCTCATCACAGAGGCCAAAACAAACAACGCGATCTCCTTCACCAGAGAGGGTATGTTCTGCTACTGGTATATGGAAAGCAGTGGCTGGCATGGATGATTGGTGCAAAGATAACTGTATACATCGCGGCGCGTGTCCAAAGACCCACTGCGCATGTACAGGTGGTTCCAACAGTGATGGGGAATAATCAAACTGTATTGCACAAGGACTATGGCATGGTTACCGTGGAATGGATCAGTGTTGTGCTGAGAACTGCCCTCCCTGATATGTGTACGTGTTTTTTTTAGGATTTTTTTTACATTGCTGACGCGTCGTCGAACTGCCGACATCAAAATTAGTGACGTAGCAAGGAGGAAGTGTACCAAACCAAAGAAAGTTATAGAAAACATCGCTCCATAGCGATACTTTTAAAAGGGGGACAAGTCTTACAGATAAGAATTTGTTCCTTCTTTATGACCTTTAACCCTTGTCCTGCTGGGCCGGATATGCCTTTTTTTCAAACAATGTAGATCCAGATCAGATGGCTTCTGAAGAAGCCATCTGATCAGGATCTACATTGTTTGTCATTCAGATTGTGAATTTGTTTCAATAATTTGCATCAAGTAATCTGATTGGTTGATAATCGGTAGAGAATGTGGCAGATTAAAATATTCAGCAGGACAAGGCTTAAAACCAACCAATGTAGGAAGAAAAGTGTATTGGGTGATCTGTCATTCATTCCTATGGAGAGAATGTCTATTGTAAATAAATGCATATTCTTCTTCACCTCTTCCATCTTCTTCGTTCGTAATGTGTACGCCACTGCATTATGCATAAATGGTGCTACGCAACTGTTTTTTAACATCCCCGTCAACACCATTTAGGTCATTTTGGAGACGCGTTTCCTGACATTGAGATGAAATCGCATCTCAAACCCTTTCGCCCGGTGATACCAACAGGATTTATATATATGGACTGTCCAACTCGCTACACTTTGCCTGGGCAGGCTTAGACCTTCTTAGCGGTTAACCAGTGCTTGTGCGGTCGCTTTCAACTCTGCGCGGAAGCACCAAGCAACCCAATCTATTTCTCCAAGTCCCTATGCGGGACCCAAAGCAACACTATCGATAATGAGGTGAAAATTTACTGGTCAGTGTTTAATATTCGACCAAGAGTACATTTCTTGTGAGAAAACGCCCAAATAATTGTGCAAAAGATAGTTGAAAATATTTCACAATGGGGAGTATTTCCCCCTACTTTGCAACAAATGAAAACCTTCAATAGGGAGAATGTGATTCATTTTTATACGCCCGTTTGAAAAACGGAACGTATTATGGTTTACCCCCTGGCGTCCGTACGTCCGTCCACCATTCCGTCTGTAAACTTTTCGTTTCCGGATAATCCTCCTACAGTTTACATCCGATCAAGCTGAAACTTCATACATAGTTAGACCGTGGTGTGGGATAGCGCATATTGTTTCGATGTTACGGTCCATCAAATATTAATAAGAGTTATGACCCTTTGATTTTTTTGTAAACTTTTCGTTTGCGGATAACGCCTCTTTTTTATCCTTTTTCCTCAACTCGTTTAATAAATTCAATAATACATGAACCGACTTATGCAAGATCCTCGATATATGTTTGTATTTCTTCATGCATTTTATTTTTTTTTTTTTCAGCTGAAAACATAGTTGATATGTTAGTCCCGCATTGCATGGTCTAATCAAAGATTCTTGCATAAATACCTATGCGCATGGCTGTTTGAAGCCATTGTCAAATGGACCGAAAGCCGTGCTCAAACAGCAAAAACCATGTTCAAATCATGAAATTCGCGTGCTGTTTGAACATGAATTTTGAGCTTTTGATATCACAGGACGGGCCTTGCTTTGTTTACTTTACGTTGTGCGACGTAACATTATTGCCCTGAACGTAGCGTTTTAGGGTTCTATGATGACGTCAGAGGGTTACTGCATGACAACGTCATTGTAAACAACATTCTGAACTGGCCGCCGTTTTGGTTTGCGTGTCGCATTGGAATTTATATGATGCTTTTCGTCAAAATTTGCTGTCGGAATCGTAACTTATGCAAGAACAACGATCATCCATGGTTATTTCATTGCATTAACATTTGCCGGATCCCTCGGAAGTTATTTGAACATTCGGCCTAGCGGCCTCATCACAAAACAGCTTCCTCAGGACTCGGCGAATGTTAATGCATGAGAAACGATGGTTGATCCCTATATTGTACATCAAGCTTAAGACTAGCAGAAAAAATAAACATTAAAAAATGCTTTATTTTTAAATAGCCAAAGGGCCAGTGGTCCTGAACCGCTTACAGCTCATCTGAGTGCTGAATATGTATATGGAGCCCTTTGGTTTCTGAGAAAGATTTTGAAGGGTTTTTGCCATAGTAGCCATACTGCATGGTCTTGTGACCTTAACTATTGTAGCCATATTGGTCACGTGATTTAACCATTTGAACAAACATTCGTTCCGCCACGCCATAACGGCTTCATATGATATCCGACTTAAAACTGCCAAGCTGTTCCCCCCTCCCCGCCACGAAAATTTTATTTTGACATCTAAGTCACCTGAACCAAGGACAATGAGTACCCTTGACCGGTGGTACTCATACGTCGCCAGTAACTCGTTTAGCTGATTGCAAATACTATTGAAGTTCCCGGTCAATACTTGTTTTAGCAGTCTCCCTGCCCGTCTCCCTGCCATTTATCGTAGTGTGGGCCTCTGGGATCATTGATTTCACTGCCATTACGCAAACATGCCTATACAAATACATTGCCACTTTTATCGCCGAAAAAATGAAGATTTTAAGATGAAAAATTGTGATATTTTTCTTATTTCTGCTCAAAATATAGATTGTGGGCACTCGTTAGAACCGCCTCATCGATCTATATTTTAGAGTAGAAATAAGAAAAATTAGGTAAACCCCCTGAAACCTCAGTTTTACTATATAAAAGTTGGGTTCAAGGGGGGTCAAAATTATATAGGCGTATTTTCGTGTGTGTGTGTGAATTCGGGTTTAACGTCGCTTTCAACAATTTTTCAGTCATATCACGACGGTGTCTGGTTGCGACAGGGAGCTCAATGCTCACTTTTATAGTGCTGCCTCACTGAAGTATCATGTCCCAGACACATTACATGATACCACACCCAGTCACATTATCCTGACACTGGGTCGACCAGTCCTAGCTCTATCCCGTGAATCTGAGTGCCAAGCGAGGAGCAGCTAGTACCATTTTTAACGACTTTGGTATGTCGCGGCCCGGGATCGAACCCGTGACCCCCCGTTCCCCGGAGCGGACACTCTACCAACTGAGCTATCGGGGCCGGTAGGCGTATTTTCGTGATGGGAATTTAGAAAAATATTTGAGGGTCACTGATGAGGCCTAACTGGATGAAACTAGCTAGTCTGGCCCAGATAGATCTTGTATACTCCATGATTTTCAGTTCTGCGCTGTAGTCCTTGCTTCTTTTGGGTCGACCAAAGTTACTAATGACAGAATCTGAATTAGTGCTGTTGTCCACATTTTGGGAAACCAAGGTTATGGTTATTTATTGAAAATGGTCGCGCTAATGTTATCGATGTTACATGTATTGAGTGTTGCGTGTTGCTGGACGCGTTTGGCAAAACACTGTATACGCAGATCTGCTCAGCCGTCTGCTCAGGTTATACACTGTTTGTTTCAAACACTAGTATTTAGGTATAAGTCTCAGCTGTCAATTTAATGATATTCTTCATTACAATTTCTGTTCCATAATCGAAAGGTTGTACGGTTTTGAGGATTGTTTTTATTTCAGTTAGTTAATTGTGGAAATGCCTCAAAATTAAAATTCAGTGTTTGAAATAGACGACGGTATGTCCATGTATGTTTGGAATAGATGACAGTATTTGTACCTGAGTGCAGGTTAGGAAAATGGTCATGACGGGGACTTGTACTGTGTCACGGGTATGCCCTTAATGCAAACAGTGAAAACCCTAATCAGACACCGCGTTCTGTGGCGTCTGATCTGGATCTAAACTGTTTGCCAAACCCAACATATGATTCCAGTCCTGATTTTACAGATAACTCTTATATGGGCCCCGTCAAGCGATTTTGGTACTTATCACCCATGCGAGCAGCGAAGGTTCAGGCGAGCCTGCGCATCCGCGCAGTCTCGCCAGAACCCTCGCTGCTCGCTCATACAAGCAGTGAATCAAGAGGAACCTTCAGACAGAAAGCCATATCCCTGGCCCCATTGAATGGCTGGGCATGCGCAGTTAAAATTTGTCATGACGGAATGCTCGAAGACACAAATTCGCTTGGCGGGGCTCAATTATGTCCCAACACTCTGACCT
Source organism: Lucinisca nassula (assembly GCA_963580285.1). Lineage (NCBI taxonomy): Eukaryota > Metazoa > Mollusca > Bivalvia > Lucinida > Lucinidae > Lucinisca > Lucinisca nassula. The sequence goes on along the minus strand of OY757024.1, from coordinate 44,068,139 downwards.
CAGAGTGGAACAAATAACACGCCTTTTTTAGGTCTATTGTCAATTGACCTAAAGTTACTAAGCATAAAAGCTGTTCATTGCTATAATAATGGCCCCCATCCATTGGTGCTTGAAGAAATAAATGGGCTGCAGGATGCTTCCACGCAGAGCTGAAAACTACCGCACACGAGTACTGGTAAACCTCTTAGCGGATCTAAGCCTTCCCAGGTAAAGCGGTGCGAGTTGGACCGTCAATGCTTATAAACCCTATTGGTTTCATTGGGCGACAGGGCTTGAGATGTCATTTTATCTCAATGTCGGGTAAGAGTCCCACAAAATTGGAAGCAACGTCTCCAAAATGACATATACAGTGTTGACGGGGACGTTAAACCTCAAATCAAACAAACAAACAAATTGCTATAATAAAGTCCACGTAACTATCGATGACATGTCGGAATAACTTTTATAGAAAATAGCCGCAGGGAGGTAAGTGTTGTTTAAGAGGGTTATCTTGGAACCTTAGGTTGGGCTTGACAAACAATGTAGACCCAGATCAGACGCTGCATTAAGCGGCCTCTGATCAAGATTTTAGGGCTAAATGAAACAGTTTAAATCACAATCCAGGACTGTTTGTTTGACCGACACTCAGAGACAATCGACCCACCAGTACTCTTAGTGCTTTGATTTCAGAACGGAATGTGTGACGGCCATAAAACGTCTCCCTGTCCTTCATCATAGTGTGGGTTATATTTTCTAGTCCTTTAGGGTCGGAATTTAGAAAATATTTGAGGGTCACTGAAGAGGCCTAATTTGTCGAAACTAGCTAGTCTGCTGTAGTCCTTGCATCCGAAGGATTACCCTTTTTCAGAACATTTAAGGGGAATGGGAACACCTTCAGGGGAGGCAACTCTTGCAAAAGTATTTATTGTCTCCCATGTCAATAGGGGTCAACTCTTAAAGGAAAGAATTTGCTCCTAAGGAGCAAATTCTTTCCGAATTTGCTCCTAAGGAGCAAATTCTTTCCTTTAAGAGTTGACCCATTTTTTCTGCTGGACAGAGCTTATAGAAAACCGAAATGGAAGTTCCGAAAGTTGTCTCCCTTTGAAAAATGGCGGAAAAATCTGCCAAGTGTTCACATTCCCCTTAATAGTTGTCAAAAACAAACAATTTCCACGTTCTTTATGGTACCAGAGAAGAAGATTTTTCAAGATTGTTGAAGATTTTTTTTTACCATATATGGTCATGGCGGTCATCTTGGTCATGTTATCTGGGCAAACTGAACAAAATTTCATTTGTTCTATCCCATAGAAGCTTCTTCAATTTGCCCAGCGCCGGTTTTTTTTTATCTAAATCTTAAGTTTTAATTTTGATATCTGAGTGCTTCCCGGAGAAGCTTCATCAATTTGCCCAGCGTTTTTCATTTTTTTTATGTAAATATTAAGTTTTAATTTTGATATCTGAGTGAGCTTAGTCAAAAGCGAAGGAGTGCCTTGACCTTATGACACACATGTAGCCTCGTAGTTGATAGCACGTGCAACTTCAAGTTCAAAAGCAACCGTTGAATAGTTACCGACAACTTTTCCCAGTACAAAAGCTTATGCCACCAAATGACCGTAATGTAAATTAGGTCAAGGTTAAAGCAGTGTCTTTATTTCTAGCTTCATACCAAGTATCTCGGCCCCCGCCCATCGGGGCTTGAAGAAATAGATGGGCTGCACAATGCTTCCACGCAGAGCTGAAACCAACCGCACACGAGCACAGGTAAACCGCTTAGAGGATCTAAGCCTGCCCAGGCAAAGCGGTGCGAGTCGGAACGTCCATGCTTAAAAACGCTATTGGTTTCATTGGGCGACAGGGTTTGAGATGTCATTTCATCTCAATGTCGGGTAAGTCCCACAAAATAGGAAGCAACGTCTCCAAAATGACCTATACAGTGTTGACGCGGACGTTAAACCTCAAATCAAACAAACAAAACCAAGTATCAAGGCAATCGGGTCATTAGTTCCGGAGAAATGGGGTTGTATGTGCTTATGGTTGTGTATTATTATTAATATTTATTTAAGGGTAATGGATACACCTTCAGGGGAAGCAACTCCTGCAAAAGTGTTTTTGTCTTCAATGTCAACAGGGGTCAAATTCTTTCCTTTGAGAGTAGACCCCTTTTCAGTGGGACTGAGCCTATAAAAAGTGAACAGGAAGTCCCGAAAATTGCCTTCCTTTGAAAAATGGCAGAAAGAGTGAACAGAAAGTTCCAAAAATTGTCTCCCTTTGAAAAATGGCGGAAAAATCTGCTAGGTGTTCACCTTCCCCTTAATTTTCTTAAATTTTGCCTGAAGCACCTTTAACCATTATCCTGGTGAATACGTTAATCTGCCACACCCAATTCTGACTTTCAACAAATCGGATAACTTGGTATAATGTATTTGTTCAATTCACAAACTGCATGGCAAGCAGTGTAGATCGTGATCAGATGGCTTCTACACACATCTGATCTGGAGCTCTGTTTGCAAAGATACATGTAGGGCTGTCGTGTCCAGCAGGACAAAGGTCAACGGAAAACGCATTTGCGTTCACATTACAAACGGCAATTAGGCGGTTCTAACGAGTCCCTAAAAGCTATGTTAGAAGCAAAAATAATGGAAAAGATTCCACCCTTGTCACGTTAAACCCCCTTTTTCTCTATAAGTGGACATTACAAGTTTGTAATTTATACTGAACTGTTAACGTGGTGAATATATCTTTTAATAAATCAGACGTACAGTCGAACTTCGCGGCCCCCGCCCATCGGGGCTTGAAGACATATATGGGTTACACGATGTTTCCACGCAGAACTAAATCCGAACCGCATACAAGTACTGGTAAACCGCTTAGAGGATCTAAGCCTGCCCAGGCAAAGCGGTGCGAGTCCATGCGGTTTCATTGGGCGCATGGCTTGAGATGTCATATCATCTCAAGGTCGGGTAAAAGTCCCACAAAATTGGAAGCAACGTCTCCAAAATGACCTTTACAGTGTTGACGGGGACGTTAAACCTCAAATCAAACAAAACAAAAAAAAAAAAAAAAAAAAAGTCGAACTTCGATGGCTCGATTCCCTTTGGAACCATGAAAATTTGTTCGAGATCGCATTAGTGGTAGTTCGGGCCTGGGAGGGTTCCAATTGGTGGCACACCAGGAAGCATAATTGAGATAATTGTGGGATAACTTTTCGGTGCTCTACATTATAAATGTACAGTGAAATTCCGTTATTAAGACCACCTAAAATTAGGACTAATTCTGCTATTAAAAGCTTATTTGATGGGGTACACTTAATCTTTGTGTTTTCTGACTACATTGCCCTCTGGTCAGGGACCACCTTTGGGACTGTTCAAAAGTGGTCTTAAAGATCACTTTTGAACAGTTCCAAAGGTGGTCTTAATACAGAATTTTACTTTATGTTGTGTGTACTTATTAGAATCGCCTCATCGAGGCGATTCTAATGACAGCACATAGCATACATTTGCGAGATAAAAGAGGAAAAATCTCCATACATTTTCCCTATATCGTATTTGCAGGAATTTTCTGCGGACTAAACTGAAACGGGTTCGACTCATCCATGGTAAATGAGTCATCGGGGTTCTAGCCATGGAAGATCTACTGTGAGAAATAAAATCAATCATTTTATTTTATATGCTTATATGTTTCTTGTAATAATCACAGAAAAATGCCGAATGGTACATTTCATAACTGCGAACCTGCAAGAAACATAAATTATGGTGTTCGTTAGATCCGCTTCAATCCGGTGGCCCAAACGAGCACGAAAACCAAAGCATCTTATCTGTTTTTGAGCAAAATTAAGAAAAGCAGGTTTTAGTGTGTTCCTTTCATTTGTTAACCATTTTTATCAGTTACCCCCTATATTAATTGCATTGTAACACCTCGACCTGTAAAAGATATGCTATCTCAGGACAAGTGAGCTTTATCAGATCAACGTGACATTGCACTTCTATGAACTGAACTGCTGGAAAAATTGGCAAAAATGTAAGAGTGTACAAGGAGATTAATACCATTTATCATATGACGTCGCGTCTGAGAGTGTAATAAATACATATTATTACTACAGTAACTTGATCTGACGCATTGTATCACGTCGAGTGGATGTTTCCAGATCAGCGTATCACACGAGACGCGCAGCGTCGAGTGTGATGCGTAAGATCTGGAAACATCCAAGAGACGTGATACTGTGCGACAGATCAAGTTATTTTAGTGATAATACGTTTATTATATACCTTTTTTCGCTTTTAATAAAGTCTTTTGTCAACGTAAATTGGCGGGAAACTTTGACGTTACATTCTGTGTGTAAGTGACGTCATCATTTCGAACGTTTGGTTCCGCGTTATCGATGGCTGTTTTCTAACGTCGCAACAAATGCCGAGACTCAGGGTTTGCAGGAGTGTGATACGGAATCGGAAAACGCGAGTGCGTGATACGGGATTCTGTATTTTTGTGTCGGAAAACTGATAGTAGACAGCAGTATTTCTTGTAGGTATATAATAACGTCATGTATTATTTTCGATAATCCACTGGTGGATTAAATATGCAAATTAGCTAGATACGTTCCGTATCGTTACATGTACGACGTCCTTAACGACGTCGCGTTCACTAATGGCGGAATAGTGACATCTTTGTAAACAATCGTGAATAAAATGCGTTTAAAATGTCATATGATAAATAGAATCTTGCATTCGTGCTCATGTATTATTGAATTTATTAAACTTGTTGAGGAAAATGGATAAAATGCTCGGCAAAGCCTCGCATTTTATCCCTTTTCCTCAACTCGTTTAATGAATTCAATAATACATGAGCACTCATGTAAGATCCTCTATATTCGTGTCATTTGATGGCTTAAAAACTGGAAGCAACGTCTCCAAAATGACCAATATAGTGTTGACGGGGACGTTAAAACCTCAGATCAAACAGAAAGGTGTAGATACGGACGAGACCATCTTATCGGGGTATATCATCTGTAAAGAACTGGAATACCCATATCACCAGTTTTACGGCGACCTAGGTTTTGTCAAGAGAAATGTAAAAACCCAGAATGCTTAAGTACGCCCCGGGTTGAATATGGTTCTACAGTATGGCCTCCATAAACTAAACATTATATAAACAAAATTCAGATGATGCAGAGAAGAGCTGCAAGATGCGTGAAAAACAACTATCCCCATATGAATGTGTTACCACCATGTTAAATCACCTTGGTTGGTGATCGTTAGAGAACAGACGGAAAAACACATCTGATCATGTTATATAGGATTTTCCCACACGTGGGACAAGAATATCTCTTTGTATGACAGTGTGTGATTTCATTGTCTCACATAGCTGTCTCACCCTAGGGTTTATTAGCTGTCTCAATCTGTCAATCATTACTTTATATAGGAAACTTTATACCGTATAACCTCCATTAAACAGTCATCATAGGAAAACTCCAAAACTGGCTGTTTAATGGAGGTGGCTGTTCAACAGAGGAAAATGTCTGAAAAGATGTGTGGCTTGTTATCGACAGAAAAAATAGTGATTATTGAAGACTAACTCAACATGGATGTACTAAAAGAAAAATAAACGATGGAGAGGTGTCATCTGACACCTCTCCACAGACTTTCGGATGCGTCTTTAAACCGAGGTCCCGTCTCCGTATTACCTTAGCTTTGGTGGGACGTAAAACTCAAATACTGACTCATTGACACCTCCCAATCATTTATGTTTTTTTTCACTTGCTTATATTGTACATATGCATATATCACAATGGTAGTTTTGAGAAAAAATAATTTTGAAATAAATAAATACACCAGAAGAGAAATTCCTTTTTTTACATCCGATTGTTTGCTATTTAGTTAATTCTGGCTGTTTAATAGAGGGAATTTAGATTAGGTCAAGTGACTGCTGGCTGGAGGAGAGAGGTGGCTGCGGAGCAGATGTTAAATATATAGTAAAGTGCTGTCGGAGGAATTATTGTGGCTGCTGAAGAGGTGGCTGCTAAACAGAGGTGACCATTAGTGGAGGTTTTACTGTACATTGCGACGGAACTATTTTCCCCCAAAACTGTCTCCTGCTGTATGTTTAATGCTACCCAAGCAAAAATGCAGCGTGGCATCAAACTGCTGTCAAGTGTTAGGAGCAAAATCATGAAATATACATACACTGTTGTAGAAATCAACAAACAAATGTACCACTTCCGCAGTGTAGGACCAAAATGTACAGTGTTTGGGATTGAATGTGACCTGCTATTCTGTACAGTTTGTCACTTGCAGGATTAAAATGAGTGTCTGTTTATTTATTTATTTATTTTAAAGGTCATGGTAAAACCGTCATATCTTACAAATTGTTATTATTGTCAGTGGATTGTATAAGAAGCACGTGGGTTGGTTGCCAGGTTTCTTATGATCTTTAGGAACGCCTTATCATTCAAACGTGCTAAAATGCAAATGATTTTGTCTTAAAACGATCGCTCAGTTTTAGAATCCTCCGAAATAAAATGTTATTTTCCAAGCGGAAAAAGAATACAAATTATATTTCTGTGAAAACATGCCATTGTTTTGTAACACACTCGGCTGCAAGCTTCTTTATCCAGCGTTTGAAATGACGCTACTTGAATAAATAATTGTACAGTCACTTGTATTGTCGTTGTACAGTGATATGAGATCTAGGACAATTGGTTTTGTAGAGTGACCTGAAAGGTCTGCGTTTTATTGTGAAGAATTAAAAGAGAAGTTTTACACAAAATACACCGAAAGATACACCCTTTCGACTTTAGAGATATTGAAATTCAACCTTTAGATGACGAGTTCGGTCTTCTCAAAGGTTTGGACCGGTTGCAAAATTAAATTCTTTATTGCATGGGTCCCTACTGAGGATCATCTCTATGATGAAGGGTATTAAAAAGGCTTTTTGAGGTCGACTTTGTTTTCGAAGGGAACTTATTCTGAGGGTCAGTATAAAACGCAGCACTTTAGTGCAGCTATATTAAAAGTATAGGAAAATGCAGCCAATAATGAAATCATAGGTAATGCAGCTATTATAGAAAAAGGTATTAAATGCAGCCGCATATGCAGCCAATATATATTGTAGTATTCATTTTTCGCTTTTCAGTTAAAAAAATATCTTATTTTTTTCTCATACATCTGCTCAAAACATAGATTGTGAGAACCGCCTCAGCCAGGCTTTTCTAACCAGTACCCACAATCTATGTTTTTGAGCAGATATATGAAGAAAAATTTATACCCCTGAAAGCCATATTTAGCTATATAAATGTTGGGTTTAAGGGAATCAAAATTAAATAGGCATGTTCTCGTTATGTCTTGATGAACCTGGGACTCTCCATCTTTGTGTTGTGTGAATAAAGATTTCAGATTAAACTGATGCTAAAAATGTGCCATTGTCTCATTGTGTGCATCACGTGAGCAAGTTCTTGAAATGACCCCCACCCCTCACACAAACACACACTAAACCCCACTTTATATAGAGAAAACTGGGGTTTAGGGGGGTGGTACATTATTTTTTTCTTATATCTGCGCTTAGACATAGGTTGTGAGTCCTCAATAGAACCGCCTCAATGAAATTTGATAAAGTTTATCTCCTGTATGTAATACGAGTGTTAGACAGCCCATTACGAAAACACGCCTATACAAATACATTATAAATTTTAATACGGAAAAATGAAATGTTTCAGATGAAAAATTGCGACTTTTGTCGTATTTCTGCTCAAAACATAGATTGTAGATTGTATCGACGAGACGGTTCTAACGAGTACCCACAATCTATGTTTTTGAGCAGAAAAAAAAAACAACAAAAAATGTATACCCCTGCAAACCCCAGTTTTACTATATAAAAGTGGGGTTTAAGGGGGTCAAAATTATATAGGCATGTTTTCGTGATGACTGCACATCAGGGCTTGAAGAAATAGACTGTCCAGGCATATAATCCCTATTGGTTTCATTGGACGGGACATGTCATTTCATCTCACTGTTGGGTAAAATTCCAACAAAAGTGGAAGCAACGTCTCCAAAATAGCCTATATAGTGTTGACGGGGACTATAAACTTCAACTCAAACAAACAAAACGATCGTTTGGCCTTAGATGTGCAAGTCTTTATACTCACACTGGTAATCAGGAAAAACGCAGTTGAATTTAATAAGCAGGAATAGCGAGGCGGTAACAAAAACCCACACTCTGTTTTTTAAGCAGAAAGCACAGGCCCTCTCCAACATGAAATGTGTTGACAGGGACGTGGAACCTCATTACAGCAACAAAAGTCAAAACATGAAACACAAAAGTCAAAGAAAAAACGCAATATTTACACTCCTTGCTCATGAAATACCTTTATATGCTGTGTTGCTTTACCTTTGCCATTAAACTAGATTTTCTCATGCATACAGGTTTTGTGTATGCATACAGGGTTTGCTATTTGATATGGCTCAGGTTTGGTACCACTAATCAAACCCTTATCAATAGTAGAGTAAGCTACCTGTTTTTTTCTCTTCCAAAAGCTTCATTTTAAAATGCTGGAATTGTTTTTATTATTTTGCTTCCCAACCCATGTAAAAAAGTGGTATGACGTAGATCCGATCTGGTCTTGTGTAAATAAATTAATGGAATCTGAAAGGCTTCTATCTGTTTTTCAAGTAATACCTTTATACCAAATGTTCTTGTGAAAGGACCTCTATTTCTCCCTACTCAAGATTTTCAGGGTGAATTGGTTGTATTGGTATACTTAAGTGTTGTAAAGACGAACTATGCTTGTTTTGTATTTGGATCCATTGCACTTCGTATAATACCATCTATTGCTAAGTTGTTAACACAATTATGAGTGTCAACTGTAGCATTTAATTAGGTCAACATTTGAAATGTATTTGTTTCCCTTTGCCCGACCCTTTCAGAAACAAGAAGGCCTGTCGGTTTGTGAAATATATTTTTAGCTCACTAGAGCCGAAGGCTCCGGGGAGCTTATAGTATAGGCATTGGTCCGTCGTTCGTCGTCGTCGTCGTCGTCGTCTGCGTCTGCCTCTGCATCGTCAACATTTTCAAACATCTCCTCTGAAACTACTTGGCCAATTGAAACCAAATTACATGTGGAGCCTCTATGGGAAGGGGGAACGGAAGTTTGTTCGTTAGGACTGGGTCACATGACCAATATGGCCGCCATGCACATATATGGTAAAAACCTTTAAAAATCTTCTTCAAGAACCGAATAGCCGATGATCTTGAAACTTGGGTATGCAGCATCGGAGTCTCGGGCCCTACCAAGTTTGTTCAAATGATGACCTTTGGTTGACCTTGACTTGTTTTACGTCAAGGTCAAATTTGGTCACTTAGACATCTGTATGGAAAAATGGCAAATCAGTGGATTTTTCTGATTGTATGTTAGCTAGTGGCATCAGAAATGGTATTTGCAATCAGCTGAATGGAAGTTTATCAGTTTCAGAGGTCAAGGTCATTTACCGACCTTTGTCCAGGACGGCTCAGATTCAGTATTTTTATCATCTTGTTCACTGATACTACTCGGCCAATTGGAACCAAATTGCATGTGGAGCCTCTATGGAATGAGGGAACGAAAGTTTGTTCGTGAGGACTGGGTCACATGAACAAAATGGGCCGCCATGCCCGTATATGGTAAAAACCTTTAACAATCTTCTTCTCAAGAACCGAACAGCCGATGATCTTGAACCTTGGTCTGCAGCATAAGGGACTCTGTTCCTACCAAGTTTGTTCAAATAATGACCTTTGGTTGACTTTGACCTGTTCTAGGTCAAGGTCAAATTTGGTCACTTAGACATTTGTATGGAAAAATGGCAAAACAGTGGATTTTTCTGATTGTATATTGGCATCAGAAATGGTATTTACAATCAGCTGAATGGAAGTTTATCAGTTCCAAAGGTCAAGGTCATTTACCGACCTTTGTCCAGGACGGCTCAGATTCAGTATTTTTTATTTTCTTCTTCACTTTAACTTTTTGGCCAATTTAAACCAAATTACATGTGGAGCCTGTTTGGAATGAGGGAACGAAAGTTTGTTAGAGGACTGGGTCACATGACCAATATGGCCGCCATGCCCATATATGGTAAAAACCTTTAAAAACCTTTTTCTTAAGAACCGAATGGCCGATGATCTTGAAATTTGTTATGCAGCATCAGGGGCTCTGGCCCTACCAAGTTTGTTCAAATGATGACCTTTGGTTGACCTTGACCTGTTTCATATCAAGGTCAAATTTGGTCACTTAGAAATTTGTATAGGAAAATGGCAAAGAAGTGGATATTTCTGATTGCCTGGTAGGCTGTGACATCAAAAATGATATTTGCAGTTAGCTGAATGGAAGTTTATAAATTCCAAAGGTCAAGGTCATGACTGACCTTTGTCTTGGATGGCTCAGATTCAGTATTTTTATCTTCTTCTCCAGTAAAAGAGCTTTGCTGATTGAAACCAAATTACATGAACAGCCTCTATGGGGGTGAGGCAATTAAACATTATTCGTGGTATTGTTGTCACATGACCAAGACGGGCACATTGCCTGTATATGGTATAAACCACATGACATCTGGTGAGCGTAGTGGCCCATGGGCCTCTTGTTTATTCTTGTGAGAACAAATATTCATTGAAAAGTACGAGAAACCAAACATCAAAACCAATTAAAAAGTTGACATTGACGGCTGCTAACAACGTGTTGTCAGTAGCGAAATCGCTGCTGACAACCGGTTACGCAGGTAATTGGTTGTCAAGAGCGAAATCGCTGCTGACAGCCAGTCGAAATATGGGTGTTGTTCATGAAAATTTTATTTGTTCTATTTATTTATTGGCAGTGGCTATTTGATCGGGACTGTTCAAATAGCGTTGAGATTATTTGACCGATCCCGGTCAAATAGCTATCAAGTACTCAGAGACTATTCGACAAGGGTTCAGGAAAACTCAGCCCAAAGACAAGTCGCCCCAGGACAACTCGGCCCATAAAAATTTGACCCAAAACAACTCGGCCAAAGTCGTCCCAATTTTTTAAGACAACTCGGCCCAAATCGCCAGAACCAGAAGACATCACGGCCCCCAAAAAATCAGACCATGCACCTCTTTATGTATTAAAATAATTTGATGGTGGCACCTTTATTGCTCTGTGTCTGATGAATTCAGATAGCCCAACAAATTCGATCACAAGCAAAGGATAAATAACCTGTACATGTAGTCCCGTAACCTCGGACCGAATGTGCATGTATACTGGTCCGTGACGTCTCAAATTGAATGAACCACATAAGTAGCTCTTTCACCGGCCCCGGTGGCTCAGTTGGTAGAGTGTCCGCTCCGGGGAACGGGAGGTCACGGGTTCGATCCCGGGCCGCGACTTACCAAAAGTCGTTAACAATGGTACTAGCTGCTCCTCGCTTGGCACTCAGATTTACGGGGTAGAGCTACGACTGGTCGACCCAGTGTCAGGATAATGTGACTGGGTGTGGTATCATGTAATGTGTCTGGGACATGATACTTCAGTGAGGCAGCACTATAAAAGTGAGCATTGAGCTCCCTGTCGTAACCAGACACCGTCGTGATATGACTGAAAAATTGTTGAAAGCGTCGTTAAACCCGAATTCACACACAAACACACACACTAGTAGCGCTTTCCGTTAAAAACTAGAAGCGTTTCGTTACATTTTGTAAACTTTTATATTTTTTCCATTTCTTTTTTTAATAAAAGGTTAAAAAATGTATCCAGACCACAACACGAGGAGGCGCTTCAAGTCATGGCCCAAAAGTTTTATGTGTTTAGCCTTTTTCTTCACAATTTGAAAAATTCAGCCACACCTTTTGACACTTTAAAAATCATATTGGAAAGTTGCCCATAATTTTACATACTCCAAACAGAAATCACACTAAATTATATGTATCAATTAGAATTGTCAATTTCTATTTTACCTTCGTCACTTTTAAGAAATTATTTGAAAACTGCAAACAGACACTTATATATGTAGACATCACCGAAAATATTTTCCAAAGATATTACGCCCAGGTCCATATATTCCACCACACTTCTTCAGCAAATCATTCACGCTGACAGTCCCTGCTTCATAATCACTCCAGAGGCGAAAAAGTTTCCCTTGTATATCTCTACAGTTCTTTCTCTGGTAGCGTCGCAATTTTCCTTCTGATACCATCTTGACTTGAGTTGAAAGTAAGCTTGCTTGTAGAGGAGACTAATGAGAAGATAGAACTGTAAATTTCCCTTCTGCGCCCGTCTGTTGATTCTGTAATGCCATCCCTCGCAGTCGTTGTTCGTTCGTATAGTCTGGCCGAATATACACCACGACTGGATCTCCCATACAGTACTAGACAACCCTGTGCCTTCAACATATCTTATCAGTGCCATCACTTTTCGCTGTCCGCTTTCTCTCTCAGATTCCGGAAGGTTGGATCGATGTGTTCAGCAGATAGGAAGGGGAGAGCGAAGACCTTTCTGATGAACTTGTATACGTCGTCTCGTTGCGCGTACGCTACCTGAAACATACCAATACCAGTGCTTCAGCTGAAGTGCACGACCCGCCGGATGCTTTTAGCTTTATGAGTGTTACCATATATGGGTATGACGGCCATTTTGGTCATGTGACCTGGACCTTAAACGGTTCCCCCAATAAATGCGCCTTATCGTAAGGACAAAAATATATCTTATACTTTAGTACTGTATTCTGAATCGTTTGCAGGATAAAATGCATTCTCACTTTTCCAATACAAAAGCATATGTGTCAAAGTTTGACCTAGGCACAAAGAAGGTCAAGGTCAACCCAGGGTCACCATTTAAGCAATTTATGATGGGCCTACGTCCCAGATGCTATTTATCAAGTTTAGTGGAAATCTGCCAAGTGGTTCTGGAGAAGACTATTTTTGAAGGGTTTTTACCATATATGGCTTGGCGGCGATTTTAGTCATGTGACCTGGACCCCATGAGCAAAGTTTGGTTTCCACCATCCCATAGAGGCTCCATATGAAATTTGACTTTAATCGGCCCAACGGTTTCCGAGGAGAAGCAGTTCGAAAATTTTCACATTTTTCGCCTCGGCGAGGCTATACTAAATGGAATGTAATATTTCTCAAGTTCATTGGTTAGATCTCATTGATATCTGTCAGTATGCCAAAAATTGTTTAAATATTTCAAGCGGTTAAGTCACTATCACCAATTTTGTAAACAAAGCGAGCGACCCGAAGGTAACCGGTCATTTCGTACCCAAGTCATTTCGTACCCTAATCATTTCGTACCATTTTGGTCATTTCGTACCTGCTTTTTGGTCATTTCGTACCCAATAACAACCATTTCGTACCCAAGTCATTTCGTAACCGTTTTGGTCATTTCGTACCGGGTACGAATTGACCAAACTGGGTACGAAATGACTTTAGCATCAAGTCATTTGGAAATATCGTACCTGGTACGTACTGTGTTGTTTTGGACGGACAGACTGAGGGTTGGACGGGGCTAATAATAGTTCGTCTGCCATTACTGACAATGACCAATCTTAATCATAGATGAGAAATGCTTCTGGCTGCTGCTTCGCTGCTCGCCCATCGCCACAGGACTTTTTGAGTTTCATGCATATGTGTGCATGCAGTGACTGTGTGTATATGATTATGATGGCGCTGTGAATTGGATTGTAGTGCAAGAGCGGTGCGCAGAGTCAACCTCACTCTCTCGTCACGACCTAGCTGGATCCTGGGGCAAGACAGTGTCAAGTCATCTGGAGCTAAGCCCGGATGCAGTGGATGACCATGACTTCTTCAGTGCCTTGTCATGCTCTTCATGCTCCACGACACGCTGCTGCATCGCCAGTTGGATAGTTGAATCAGATATTTCTTCCGCCTCAGCTGCCGAAGGAGACTTTATATAGCTGGAACAGGCACATCCAGATTAAGCAGGTTTTTGCTTGGAGTTGCTTCTTCTAGATTGAATGCCGGTCAGGGCTTGAGAGCTCCATCTACCCCTTGAAGTCGCAGAGCAACCACCATGAGTTCCATACCTTCCATGTGCACAGCCGGAATGACCAAGCACCAAGACAGGGTTTCGTTGGACGACCACAGCTGTGCACAAAGTAACGCGAGGCCAGTCTGCCCAATCTGTCCAATAAGGACAGACAGTATTCAATTAAAAAAAAAGTTAGTGACCTGCCACTGGCTAGGTTTTGTTAAGGGACCTAAAATCCCTAGGTGGATTGCCAACCAAAGTAGAAGTAAAAAAAAGATCAGGGCATGTTACCAGTATTAGCTATGAATCGGACATGACACAGAGACCGGACGTGGCAAGTGTAAATACATGTACATGTATACAGTTAATAAGGAACTTGCTATCGCAAAAAACATTCAATATATTTTTGATTTTATAAACACCATTTTCTGGACCATAAGGGATAGATGGACAGACGGGCGCATTACAGCGGCTCAAGAATTTCTGCATTTAAATGGTTTTCTTATCAATATTTCGCGTCTTTAATTATGATAACTAACTTGCTAATTGGTCACACAATAGGACGACAATTGTCAAAGCCTTTTTTTATTTTGGCGGTCGGATGGGTGGATGGATGGATGGATGGATGGAGAGCGATCAGTACATGGATCATAGGCATGGATGAGTACAGAACAGAAAAGAAGACCAGATCACAGCTTTCTGAAGTCTTGTTCAATGGTGTACGCTCCGACGAACTCAAATGTGGATGTTTTCGAGTAGTTGTTTTCTATTTATCAATGGTAGTGATATGCATCTGTTAACTTAACGAGTCATGTGATGATCACACACAAACCTCACTTAATGTAAACCTCACTTAACATACAGAAAAGTGGAATTTCCGAAAAGTATACTTTGTGTTTTATTGCGGTCAAAACACATGTTGTGGGAACTCTTTGTTGTAGTCTCCAACGAGGACTCAGAACCTATAGTTGAATTACTATGGGTGTACATTGTGTTCTGTGTTGATTGTGGAAACTCTGTGGAACAGTTTCAAACGGTACTCATAAACTATGTTTGCCAGTAGTAGGCATTAACAGAACGCATAATGATGCAGGGCGACTTTTTTATTTTTGGATACTCACCTACTCGCATTGGCATAAACTAAAGCTGTTTATATTGGAGTTTGACGGCCCAGTCAACATTAGTTTAAGTCATTTTGAGCCAGTCATTTTATCTATCCGCACATTGCCTGGGCTGGCTTATACGTAAACAGTGCAACTACCCTTATTGAATCAACGGAATGGAGAGAATGACCCTAGAAAAGATTTCACGATCAATCTCCACGAAAGAATGTTCCCGACCCCGGCAGGTATAGAACAGCGTCCTCCTGATCACCAGTCAGACACGCATCCGACTGAGCTACATGTACCAATGTAAAATACATTGTATGATATTGTATAAATCTGTTTGGATTGTTACACGGTGTCAGTACGTTCAATATTATGTTCAATTTTGTTAAAATAAAAAATAAGTAAAACAAATATCTTCTTTTTAACTAGAGCCCCTCTAACTCTAAACCAAGCCATTACGCACCAAAGATACCCGTTACTTGTAAAATCAGCTTTAAAACAATTCAGCACACCAAAGTCAATTCGTACCTGTGTTTGATGAACTGGGTACGAAATGACCAAATTCGAGTCCCAGAAAAAAATAAAAGTGGGTACGAAATGACCAAAGTGGGTACGAATTGACCAAAATGGGTACGAAATGACCAAAATGAAAAATAAAACGGGTACGAAATGACTAAAATGGTACGAAATGACTTGGGTACGAAATGACTAGGGTACGAAATGACTGAAAACCGACCCGAACACTTATCGACAATAAATGAATGCAATAGATTTCAGCACGCGGTATATATGTATCATCAATGCCACATTTAAACATAATATATGAATGACGATATACCTGAATTGCTGAACCTGCCGCCAAAGAGCTGGACTCCAATGGCCACGAATATCTGGGTTGTCGAAGACACATCTGAGACCTTGCCATATCACTACTTCAAAATCTGTTACGAATCTCTCAACGGATGGCTGAACTGGAAGCATATGAAGAACCGCCTGGAAAACCTGCAACATACAAAATAATTTCCACTAAACTAAAATATACCACTGTTTATAAGGCTGCATTGTCAATGTAAAACAAAATCCTCTGACTTTATTAAGTGACTATCCTGTATTGTTTGGAAGTCATCCATATTAACACCGAGGTCAAAAAACAATAATCCTGTTTTTAATGGTGTCAGTTAATAAAATTGTCAATAATACAATAATTCCGTATTGTCCCAGTTACCAGTCCAAGGCCTGCTGTTTTGGCATTGGCGTTCGGCCTCGGGTCTATACAGCAGACCTCGGACCTGTAACTGGGCCAATACGAAATTACTTGATTAATAACATCATAATATTACAGTCATATGCATGTCACATGTGAGACGCTAAGTTCTGCACCGGAAGGTCAGGTGTTTTTCCTCCGGGGTCTCCACTGTTCGCCCACCTCTTATTGATGATCGGCCCACAATAAGTGAAATATAAGTAAAACCAAAAGTCATGCGCAACTAGAGTTATCAAAGCACTGACAGGACTGATGGTCTCAGAGTGTAATCTGGGTAAATGGTCCGTTCCTATTTTCAATACGCGGTTCCCATCTATCTGTCAATGATAATCACATAA
Organism: Lucinisca nassula; assembly: GCA_963580285.1. Taxonomy (NCBI): domain Eukaryota; kingdom Metazoa; phylum Mollusca; class Bivalvia; order Lucinida; family Lucinidae; genus Lucinisca; species Lucinisca nassula. The sequence goes on along the minus strand of OY757024.1, from coordinate 44,051,489 downwards.
ACAGCAAGGGAATCTTTGTGTCGTATTTGGACGCACAATAAATGCATCAGTGCAGGCGCATACTAAGTAAATATAACCCTTCTCTTGCTGAATATTCAGATTAGCCACACCTATTTTTGACTTTGAACCAATCAGATTACGTGATGTAATTTATTCTTACAAATTCCTAAATTGAATGCCAAACAGTGTAGATCCTGATCAGAAGCCATCTGATCTGGATGTGCACTGTTTGCAAAGATAGGGGTTGTCGTGAACAGCAAGATAAGGGTTAGGACTTGTGACAACTAGTAACAAAAGTCTTGTCAAGACGGTGATTGAATTACCTTTTTATAATCCCGTTTACTCTTCCCTGACATCAAAACAAACATAAGTGGTAACTGCTTCATATCTTCGCCAGACTTCACAAAACCATGGATGGATAGTGGCTGATAGAACGGCTTGTTCACTATCTTGAATGTTCCATCTATGTACCAGGTTTTCGCTTTACATAGGAGTTCCAGCTGTTTGTCGGTGGCGAACAGGAAATGTTGTCTGTCTGAATGGGGAACGTCTTGTCGAAAGAACAGTTTTGGTATCTTGAAACCAATGAAATCACGATCAAGCTGGAATAATAATAAACAAACGGATAGGTCGTGTCCCCGAAAAATGTGTTTTTTGGACATTCGGTTATCACAAACTCATCATCATCCGAATTCGTACAATTTGACTATCATGGTTGAGGTGATTAGCCAGATTTTCACAATATAAAACTCGTACTAAGTTTAGTGAAAATCCATTGACAGTTATTCCAGTTATTGTTCGGAAATGAAAATAAAGACGAACCAACGGACGACCTTCATGATACTTTAATGTGTGTGTGAATTCGGGTTTAACGTCGCTTTCAACAATTTTTCAGTCATATCACGACGGTGTCTGGTTGCGACAGGGAGCTCAATGCTCACGTTTATAGTGCTGCCTCACTGAAGTATCATGTCCCAGACACATTACATGATACCACACCCAGTCACATTATCCTGACACTGGATCGACCAGTCCTAGCTCTTCCCCGTAAACCTGAGTGCCAAGCGAGGAGCAGCTAGTACCATTTTTAACGACTTTGGTATGTCGCGGCCCGGGATCGAACCCCAGACCTCCCGTTCCCCGGAGCGGACACTCTACCAACTGAGCTATCGGGGCCGGTTGGGTGATACTTTAATACCCCGTCACTATCGTGCAACGGGGTACAAAGCATGTTTGAACAAATGCGGGGGCTGCTTCGTTCGAGGATAAACAAAAGTTATCTTTTCCTGAAACGCGGCTCGGTATACGAGAATTGATAAAATATAGCAAAACAGTGAATCTTATTCAACCGTTTAGTAGCAGTGTGTTTAGACTTATCTAAGTCTAAATTTACACTTTCTGTCTTATTTTACATCGCCAGTTTTGTATTTATGGCCACAGGCAAGACCTTGAAGGCCAAAAGTAGCTAATTAATTGCACAGTTACCTCGAAATCCATATCTTTAGGATCTTCTGGCCTTTGTTTTTTTTTTTTTGTCTAATTCGGTTTCAGTTACACAGAAAGTTCTGGTAGGCTGGTCTTGAGGCCTCTGGTTCTCGCGGGTCAGCGTCTTCTTCAAGTATCTGGTCTATAATGACATGTGCAGGCTCAAGTACATGGGCCTCTGCAACCTCTTTTACCTGAAAGACAAAATGGATGAACAAACTTATGTAAAATCCAGGTATCGGGGTAGTTTTTCTCTTTCACAAACGCAAGTAAATACCCTGTGCCTAAGATCCAGTCAGTTAGTATGAATGTCACCCAGCCTGATTTTGGGTTGCTTTTTAGGTATTTTACGGCCCAGTCAACAGTTTATAGCTCATGTATGAGCTGGTCAGTTTCCAATATACAAATTAAGCGTGTAGCTACTACAGTGCACATTTCTTCACCGCCTGAATGGCGATAATTACAGTAGATAATCCGCATGAAGTCTCAGGCCTTTTTTATTTTCCCAGTCAGCACTCAACAATGGACCAACGTCGGCCGACAGCGATACGATGTATCGCCATCGGCACGCCGTTGACCCGTCATTCTTGCTAACTGGGTTATTAGACGCCGCTTTGAATAGGCAATTTGTAAGTGTATGTTGATTTTGCTGAAAAAATGTGAGCAAAAGCTGCTCACATTTTTGTCTGCAAAAATATTAGTATATATGTCATACGTCATAATTATATGTCTTCATGTCACTGATTCGTTTAAAACGGATATAATTACATGTAATTAAAATTGTAGAATACATTAGCCATTAAAGTGTAACCCACATTTTTCTGGATTTCAACGGTTCTCAAAATACCCGGTCTAGCAGTATGCAGATGGTCTTTGTGCTGTACGAAGTCGTTTCCACGCTGTTGGATGGTTACAAGGCACGTCACCGTCTTGTTTCTGACGCCACATCGCCACTCAACTGTTCCTCCTTTGAACAAATGCCTCCTTTGTTCTTTCTCTTTAAAGTGAATGCAAACCCGTCACTAGACACTAACTTCCTGTACCACCCTTGACGACTTGGAATGTTACTTCTGCCTCATCAGGTTCTTCCATGTGTAGTGTGCTGTCTGCCAGCGACCTGCTATACATTACGAAAACACGCCTATATAAAACATTGTAACCTTTATCGCCGAAAGGATGAAAAATTTTGATATTTTTCTTATTTCTGCTCGAAATATAGATGGTGAGTACTCGTTAGAACCGCCTCATCGAGGCGGTTCTAACGAGTACCCACGATCTTTATTTTACACCAAAAACTAGGAAAATAAGGTTTAACCCTGCAAACCCCAGTTTTAATATATAAAAGTGGGGTTCGATGGGGTCAAAATTATATAGGTGTGTTTTCCTGATGAAAAATATCATAATCTCCATCAGGAAAACATACTTATGTAATTTTAAACCCCACTGTTATTCAGTAAAACTGGGGTTTACATGGGTATACACTAGTTTCCTTATTTCTGCTCAAAATCATAGATTGTGGGTATCCTTTATAACCTCCCCACCGAGGCGGTTCTAAACAATACCCGCAACCTATGTTTTGAGCAGAAAAATCCACTCTTTAGAACCGCTCCGCTGAGGATGTTCTATTAAACGAGTATCGTAATCTTTGTTTTGAATGGAAATATGAAAAATATCAGATTTTTTAATCGGAAAATTTATTTTTTTTTTTTTTTTTGGTGGTAAGTTTTCAATATATTTGAAAAGGCAGGTGGAGAGTTTAGCCTAAACTTCTGATTAGCCGATTATTGCATAGCGTCTCAAAAATACACACAGTTAAGACCCAGATCAGATACCGCAACGATTATTTTGCTCTCAGTACATACTTTCGCCCCCGCCCATCGGGGCTTGGAGAAATAGACTGGGCTGCATGATGCTTCCACGCAGAGCTGAATCTGACCACACACGAGTACTGGTAACCCGCTTAGAAGGACTAAAAGTCTCACAAAATTGGACGCCATGTCTCCGATATGACCTCAATAGTGTTGGCGGGGACGTTAAACCCCAATTCTAACAAACACATCAGTAAAGACTTCCGTAAAACAAGGCATTAACGGGTTAGACGTGAAATTTGTTTTTTTTCCTAGCCATTTTCAGGTTTAAAATCTATACAAAACAAGACACACACACGGAGAAAATGTCTGACGTGGCATTCAGAGCTACGTTTACGCAGAAACTGACGTCAGCGGTTCGAGCGCAGAAAAATTCCTGTGTGACAATTGTTTTTGTTTTAATTTCACGGGAAATCACAATAATTCGTTGAAACGCATACATTATAAATCGGCCCCCGCCCATAGGGGCTTGAAGAAATATATGGGCTGCATGATGCTTCCACGCAGAGCTGAATCCGGCCCGCACATTAGTACTGGTAAACCGCTTAGAGGATCTAAGCCTGTCCAGGAACCGCGGTGCGAGGCAGACCGTCCATGTTGATAAACCCTATTGGTTTCATTGGGCGACAGGGCTTGAGATGTCATTTCATCTCAATCTCGGGTAAAAGTCCCACAACGTCTCCAAAATGACCTTTACAGTGTTGACGGGGACGTTAAACCTCAAATCAAACAAACAAACAAAATAAATTATAAATATGCTACACTTACTCTTCTGCAAGCTGTCTAGGACGGGTGTATGGAATGTTCCCAATATCAAAGGAAGTGTATCTACGACCGATTGTACCACGAATGTTTCATTCTGTCGGGTTCTGACTGCTGGAGCTGAAGCATCTAATGTCTGAAATATATTGCATTTCTGAAAGCATAGCGTTTCAGGAATAATAAACATAATCAAGATCGCACCCTCGGAAAAACAAACAAACAACACTGTTGCATTGCAATGGTTGTTTGTTTGTTTGTATGAGGTTTAACGTCCCCGTCAAGAATATATTGGTCATTTTGGAGACGTTGCTTCCAATTTTTATGGGATGTTTTATGCATGGACGGTACGACTCGCACCACTTTACCTGGGCATCCTTAGACCTTCTAAGCGGTTTACCAGTACTCATGCGCGGTCGTTCTCAGCATGCATGGAAGCTTCATGCAGCCCAATCTATTTCTTAAAGCCCCGATGGCTTAGGCGGCGATATGGTTGTAATATGATCTTTATGAAAATACAAATACAAGTCCCGAGGAATGCATGTTATCATATTTTAGCTTTATTGTTATTTTTGTTCTTGTTGTAATTCCACTCGCGCTTCGTATTCGTGGAACTGATTTCAGAGCATTTGATGAATGTATTTACATCGAAAGGGCAAACATCTTATTATTCCTTTATCAATGAAATTTATTAAAAGCCGAGGAAATAGTAATAAACTGTGTCAATCGGGGGAGGGGGGATGTGAGGGGTGGATGGAAAAATCCGTCCCGAGGGTCACTGTCCGGCATCACGAGGCTTGCCGAGGGACGGGTTGACAGTGATCCCGAGGGACGGATTTTTCTATCCACCCCTCACACCCATATAGGATTCTTTTTCTTGCATACCTTCCATTTCTATTACGAATTTTTAATGCTGCTGACACTTCGGTTACCGACGCCCGCCATTTTGTGATGACACAACAGGAATGTTTAGTGACGTCACGCATGACGACGCCGCGCATGAGGTTGTAATCAACCAGTGCATTTATCAAACACGTGATTATATTCGATTTGGGGTCGGAATACCAGGGTCAGAACATAAATTTCTATCCCAGGATAAAATTACGGATTTCCTTGTCTGGTGTGCAAGTACGGTTCAGTTAAGGCAGAGAAAGCTTGACTTACAACGTTCTCGATAGATCGGTCTACATCGATGTCAATACTTTCATTCAGCTCGACCTGTTGGACGGAGTATGTTTGGCGCGGAGGTAAGTTGTAAGTAGAGTCTGCAACAGGCACGGCGATGAAGCTGGAGATGTTGCCGATTGTTTCACTCTCCACTGGTTCTATTTACAAGTCTCAGTCCTGAAAATATAATTAACATATAACTGATAGTTTCCTGCTTCTGCATGGAAGCATAAGTTGATGGTAAACATCAGAACCGCCGAGGCGCCACACTTTTATCGCCGAGGCAGTTCTAACGAGTTCCCAAAATCTATGCATCATGAAAACACGCCTATATAATTTTGACCCCTTCAAACCCCACTTTTATATAGTAAAACTGGGGTTTACAGGGGTATACATTCTTATTTCTGCTCAAAACAGATTGTTGGTACACATTAGAATCGCCTCGCCGGGGCGCTTCTAACGAGTACCGTCAATCTATGTTTTGAGCAGAAATATGAAAAATATAAGAATTTTTACCCTGAAAAATTTTATTTTTTTGTCGGTAAAAGTTTACCAATATATTTGAATAATGTTTTGAGATGATATGCTAAATATCTGATTTTGTATCTGAAACATTTGTTTTCTTTCCCTTTCTTTTTTTTTTTTTTTTTTAAATTCCAATTCATTTGTATAGGTGTGTATAGGTGGGTGTGTATAGGTGTGTATAGGTGTGTAAAGGCGTGTTTTCGATGGTCTACGTCTGCCAAGGAAAAGTGATGCGAGTCGGACCGTCCATGCATACCCTATATGTCGGGTTGAAGACTGTCCCACAAAAAGACTCATCGAGGCGGTTCTAACGAGTACCCACAATCTATAAATTGGGAAAATAATGTTTACCCCTGCAAACCCCAGTTTTAGTATATGAAAGTAGGGTTCGATGGGGTCAAAATTATATAGGTGTGTTTTTCTGATGAAAAATATAATAATCTCCATCAGGAAAACATACCTATGTAATTTTAAACCCCACTTTTATTCAGTAAAATGGTGTTTACATGGGTATACACTAGTTTCCTTATTTCTGCTCAAAATCATAGATTGTGGATACCCGTAAGAATCTCCCCACCGAGGCGGTTCTAAACAATACCCGCAACCTATGTTTTGAGCAGAAAAATCCACTCGTTAGAACCGCTCTGCTGAGGATGTTCTAACGAGTATCGTAATGTATGTTTTGAACGGAAATATGAAAAATATCAGATTTTTTTAATCTGAAATATTTTTTTTGGGTGGTAAGTTTTCAATATATTTGAAAAGGCAGGTGGAGAGTTTAGCCTAAACTTCTGATTAGCCGATTATTGCATAGCGTCTCAAAAATACACACAGTTTAGACCCAGATCAGATACCGCAACGATTATTTTGCTCTCAGTACAGACTTTCGCCCCGCCCATCGGGACTTGTAGAAATAGATTGGGCTTCCACGCAGAGCTGAATCTGACCACACACGAGTAATGCTAACCCGCTTAGAAGGACTAAAAGTCTCACAAAATTGGACGCGATGTCTCCACAATGACCTAAATAGTGTTGGCGGGGACGTTAAACCCCAATTCTAACAAACACATCGGTACAGACTTCCATAAAACGAGGCATTAACGAGTTAGACGTGAAATTTGTTTTTTTTTTTTTTCCTAGCCATTTTCAGGTTTAAAATCTACACAAAACAAGACACACACGCGGAGATTATGTCTGACGTGGCATTCAGAGCTACGTTAACGCAGAAACTAACGTCAGCGGTTGGAGCGCAGAAAAATTCCTGTGTGACAATTGTTTTTGTTTTAATTTCACGGGAAAATCACAATAATTCGCTGAAACGCATACATTATAAATATGCTACACTTACTCTTCTGCAAGCTATCTAGGACGGGTGTATGGACTGTTCCCAATATCAAAGGAAGATGTATCTACGACCGGTTGTACCACGAATGTTTCATTCTGTCGGGTTCTGACTGCTGGAGTTGAAGTATCTTATGTCTGAAATATATTGCATTTCTGAAAGCATAGCGTTTCAGGAATAATAAACATAATCAAGATCGCACCCTCGGAAAAACAAACAAACAACACTGTTGCATTGCAATGGTTGTTTGTTTGTTTGTATGAGGTTTAACGTCCCCGTCAAGAATATATTGGTCATTTTGGAGACGTTGCTTCCAATTCTATTGGACGTTTTATGCATGGACGGTACGACTCGCACCACTTTACCTGGGCATCCTTCGACCTTCTAAGCGGTTTACCAGTACTCATGCGCGGTCGCTCTCAGCATGCATGGAAGCTTCATGCAGCCCAATCTATTTCTTAAAGCCCCGATGGCTTAGGCGGCGATATGGTTGTAATATGATTTTTATGAACATACAAATACAAGTCCCGAGGAATGCATGTTATCATATTTTAGCTTTATTGTTATTTCTGTTCTTGTTGTAATTCCACTCGCGCATCGTATTCGTGGAACTGATTGCAGAGCATTTGATAAATGTATTTACATCGAAAGGGCAAACATCTTATTATTCCTTTATCAATGAAATTTATTAAAAGCCGAGGAAATAGTAATAAACTGTGTCAATCGGGGGAGGGGGGATGTGAGGGGGGGATGTGAGGGGTGGATGGAAAAATCCGTCCCGAGGGTCACTGTCCGGCATCACGAGGCTTGCCGAGGGACGGATTGACAGTGATCCCGAGGGACGGATTTTTCTATCCACCCCTCACACCCATATAGGATTCTTTTTCTTGCATACCTTCCATTTTTATTACGAATTTTTAATGCTGCTGACACTTCGGTTACCGACGCCCGCCATTTTGTGATGACACAACAGGAATGTTTAGTGACGTCACGCATGACGACGCCGCGCATGAGGTTGTAATCAACCAGTGCATTTATCAAACACGTGATTATATTCGATTTGGTGTCGGAACACCGGGGTCAGAACATAAATTTCTATCCCAGGGTAAAATTACGGATTTCCTTGTCTGGTGTGCAAGTACGGTTCAGTTAAGGCAGAGAAAGCTTGACTTACAACGTCCTCGATAGATCGGTCTACATCGATGTCAGTACTTTCATTCAGCACGACCTGTTGGACGGAGTATGTCTGGCGCGGAGTTAAGTTGTAAGTAGAGTCTGCAACAGGCACGGCGATGAAGCTGGAGATGTTGCCGATTGTTTCACTCTCCACTGGTTCTATTTACAAGTCTCGGTCCTGAAAATATAATTAACATATAACTGATAGTTTCCTGCTTCTGCATGGAAGCATAAGTTGATGGTAAATATCAGAACCGCCGAGGCGCCACACTTTTATCGCCGAGGCAGTTCTAACGAGTTCCCAAAACCTATGCATCATGAAAACACGCCTATATAATTTTGACCCCTTCAAACCCCACTTTTATATAGAAAAACTGGGGTTTACAGGGGTATACATTCTTGTTTCTGCTCAAAACAGATTGTTGGTACACATTAGAATCGCCTCGCCGGGGCGCTTCTAACGCCGTACCGTCAATCTATGTTTTGAGCAAAAATATGAAAAATATAAGAATTTTTACCCTGAAATTTTTTATTTTTTTGTCGGTAAAAGTTTACCAATATATTTGAATAATGTTTTGAGATGATATGTTAAATATCAGATTTTGTATCTGAAACATTTGTTTTCTTTCCCTTTCTTTCTTTTTTTTTTTTTTAAATTCCAATTCATTTGTATAGGTGTGTATAGGCGTGTTTTCGATGGTCTAAGTCTGCCAAGGAAAAGTGATGCGAGTCGGACCGTGCATGCATACCCTATATGTCGGGTTGAAGACTGTCCCACAAAAAGACCTAAACAGTGTTGAAGGGGACGTTAAACCCCAATCAAACAAATAAACATTATCCTTCTGCCTACGCCGAGACGCGTATCAATTTGTTAACTTACCGAACATTCCAAAAAAGGTGCCCACAAAATGATCTAAACATTGTTGACGGGGACGTTAACCCTTTCCCACTCAAGGGATTTTGTGAATTTCGATGATTTTCACAGTGTTGCACCTGACAGCAACTTCAACAAGCCATTGTTTCATAATGGATGGTCTGTTTTACACCAAACTCGGTATGAATGTCCATTGGGCTGTCAGCTTTCAAATGAAACCTTTCATGACTTGATCATTGTTGCCATGGTAATGAGGGGGCATCTCAAAGTTGGCAAAAAGTGTGATTTCACATGAAATTTTGACCAAATCTTAAACTTCACACGGCTATCAAGGCAACAATTAAGGGGTTTGGTTGGCACTGGCCATTTAAACTGTTTGCAGCATGTTTTGTCAGCATCAATTTTGAGGCATTTCCCCCCCCCCCCCCCCCCAAACACCCTCAAATATAAATTTTAGCGACCGGTTGCGCCATACACCAAAATTTTTCGGATGTGATGCAACCGCCCCCCCCCCCCCACCCCTTAAATCCCCCCAGAATATTTTTAGTGGGGAGGCGCGCGAAATAAATAGGGTCACTTTTTAGACCAACAAATCGTAAATTTGATTGATTGATTGATTGATTTGAGGTTTAACGTCCCCGTCAACACAGTAGAGGTCATTTTGGAGACGTTGCCTTCCAATTTTGTGGGACTTTTACCCGACATTGAGATAAAATGACATTTCAAGCCCTGTCGCCCAATGAAAACAATAGGGTTTATAAGCATGGACGGTCAGGCTCGCACCGCGGTTCCTGGAAAGGCTTAGATCCTCTTAGCGGTTTACCAGTACTAGTGTGCGGACGGTTTCAGCTCTGCGTGGAAGCATCATGCAGCCCATTTATTTCTTCAATATGTTCTATAAAAGGGTTATCCTTTGGAAGGAAGGAATACACTACAGAAGCGAAAAATATGGAGTGTACATGTTTTCTGGGCCAGACTAGCTAGTTTCGGCCAATTAGGCTCATCAGTGACCCTCAGATATTTTCAAATTTCCACAATGGAATCAATGATCCCAAAGGACAAGAAAATATAATCTACACTATGATGTAGGGCAGGGAGACGTTTTACCGCCGCCACACATTCCCACACACCAGCTGTAGTGAAGTTAAATATGTTCTATAAAAGGGTTATCCTTTGGAAGCAAGGAATACACTACAGAAGCGAAAAATATGGAGTGTACATGTTTTCTGGGCCAGACTAGCTAGTTTCGGCCAATTAGGCCTCATCAGTGACCCCTCAGATATTTTCAATTTCCACAATGGAATCAATGATCCAAAGGACAAGAAAATATAATCTACACTATGATGTAGGGCAGGGAGACGTTTTACCGCCGCCACAATTGGCGGGCGGCGGAAACAAATCGTAAAGCAAACATAACTATCACAGGGGTAGGAAATGCAGATTTTAGGTGCTTCTGGGGTATGAATGGGGGGGGGGGGGGGGGGGAAGGTGGGAAAGGGTTTAAACCTCAATCAAAACAAATAAACATTATCCTTCCGCCAACACCGAGGACACTTGTGTCGGAAAGTTCCTAGACAATATGTGCCAATTTGTTAACTTTCGAACATTCCAAAAAAAAAATAAAACATGCCCACAAAATGACCTAAACAGTGTTGAAGGGGACGTTAAACCGCAATCAAACAAACAGTATCCTTCTGCCTACTCCGAGACTCTTGCGTCGGAAAAATTCCTAGACAATTTGTGCCAATTTGTTAACTTGCCGAACATTCCAAAAAAGGTGGCCTTGCCTCATCGTAAGGTCTCATCTCTCTCATCGCTGTGGGGTAGTGAGTTCCAGTATAGGAGGCTCAGCAATCCGTCCCATCTCTCTCATCTCTCTCATCGGCTGGGGTAGTGAGTAGCGCTAGGAATATTAGCAATGCGCTAGGAAAAGAAAAAACAGTTTAGCAAATTCCACCTCGAAAACAGACCTACATAATCCCCTATCCATCGAAACCACACTTTTATATGACAAAACTAGGGTTTGCAGGGTTTTAAATTAATATTTCTTATTTCTGCATTAAAAAAGTGTGTGGGCACTCGAAGAACCGCCTCGCCGAGGCCGGCTCTAACGAGTACCCACAATCTATGTTTTGAGCAGTAACATGAAAATTATCGTTTTTTTTCTGATAGTTTTCCTTTTTTGGTGGTATAATTTTCATTCTTTTCGTAATCATCGCACTTTCTTAACCCTTTTGTACCAAACGCAATCTTTCTCCTTATACATGGCAGGAGTCCATTTCAAAATATAGGGCCGCACCGCCCATTGGGGCTTGAGAAATAGTTGGGCTGCATAATGCTTCCACGCAGAGCTGAAACCGACCTCACACGAGTACTGGTAAACCGCTAAGAGGATTTAAGCCTACCCGGGCAACCCAGTGCGAGTCCGTGTTTATAAACCATATTGGTTTCATTGGGCGACAGGGCTTGAGATGTCATTTCATCTCAATGTCGGGTAAAAGTCTCAAAAAATTGGAAGCAACGTCTCCAAAATGGCCTATACAGTATTGACGGGAACGTTTAACCTCAGATCAAACAAACAAACATTGGTTGTGTTTTCTTCAAAATTTATTTGAAATTGGCTCAACATTTTTGCAAACAGTATAGCCCCTGATCAGACGCCGTGTTCTGCGTTCTGCGGCGTCTGATCTGGGCCTGCGCTGTTTGCCACTTACCCCTTTGAGGGTTTTCGGTACCAAATGGGTTAAAACAACTGCAGCCTCGAACGGGTATCGAAGAATAAGATCAGACTGCGTGGATGCTCAGGCTGAACGAAGTTTTTACAGTCGCAAGTTATACAGCTCTCCGCGTGACACGCCTCAAAGTGAAATTCTGGAAATAAAAAGCGTCGCTTTCAGCGAACTCGAGTAACGGACGGGCGGCTCATGCAGGAGCAGTCCGATAATGATCTACAATGTTTGCCTATTCATTCTGTCCGAGACTGGTATGTGGACATTTGCCAGCGTATACGGTTCCGGGTCGTTTCGCCCGTGGGTCGTTTCGCCGGGTCGTTTCGCCCTGAGTCGTTTCGCCCTGATTATGGGGGTGGGTCGTTTCGCCCTTACCTGGTGGGTCGTTTCGCCCGTGAGTCGTTTCGCCCGTGGGTCGTTTCGCCGCAATTCTATTTTAAGGGAGCTACAAACGGAATGCATGAGTAAATGGGCAGATGGATTAATAAATAAATGAATAAATTGGTGAATGGAGTTGTGCGTTGGTAGATGGACGGACGTACGGATGAACGGACGCATTTTGAATATACGGTTATAGATAAGTTAATGAATGAATGATTTGGTTTGTTTGATTTGAGGTTTAACGTCCCCGTCAACACTGTAAAGGTCATTTTGGAGACGTCGCTTCCAATTTTGTGGGACTTTTACCCGACATTGAGATGAAACGACATCTCAAGCCCTGTCGCCCAATGAAACCAATAGGTAATGAATGAATGGAGAGTATTGTTAGATGGACAATCGGAAATGAATGAATGAATGAATGAATGAAGTGATGCATGTGTAGATGGACGGACGGACGAACGGATCTGAACTGTTCATTGTGACACGTCAAATGACACCTACGGATGGGTGAGTATGGACGGGCTCGTTTCAGAGTTCGGATAGAGAGATAAAAAGTGAAAAAAAAAAAACACATTATAAACTGTGTATGTGATCTTCACAAATCCAAACAACAGTGTCAAAATGTGTTAAGTATGTGATATATGGGTACTCGCTAGAATCGCTTTGCCGAGGCGGTTCTAACGACCACCCACATTCCATGCCTGGAGCAGAAATAGCAGACTATGGGTACTACCCACAAAACACACAACGAACATGCAGCACATTGTTTTTCATATTTCCGCCCAAAAAAACACACACCGTTGGTGATCGTTAGAACCGCTTCGCCGAGGCGTTTCTAACGAGCACCCGAGCAGAAATGTGAAAAATATAAGAATCTTTGATCGGAACAATTTTGATTTTTTTTATTTGGTGGTACAATTTTCCAGTATTTGAATAAGCATGTTTTCGTAATGCAAACTATTAAACAGACCAGTACGGTAACACAGCCATGCGACATAGTGCATGTTTTCACATCTCTAAAATGACTATTTTTATTAGGAAAATCTGTGGTATTTTTTCTTATCTATACTGCAAACATATGTTGAGGCGGTTCTAACGAGTACCCACAACCTTTGTCTTGTAGCAGAAATAATTAAAATAATGTATACCCCAGTAAACCCCAGTTTTCTCCATATAAGGTGGGGTTTAGGGGTAGCTATGTTGCTCAAACCTGACGTAGAAGCCGTCAGTAGGTCGTCCAGCTGCACCATACGAGGGCAAAACCATGCATGTTTTTCGGAACTCCCAATACCCCCATCAATCCCTTTACATACCAAAACAAACATAACCTCAATCAACAGGGCTTGAAAAAAATAAGGGCGAAACGACCCACCTAATCAGGGCGAAACGACCCACGGGCGAAAAGACTCAGGGCGAAACGACCCAGGGCGAAACGACCCACGGGCGAAACGACTCATGGGCGAAACGACTCACGGGCGAAACGACCCGAGACCGCGTATACGAGAACTAATATAAACGAACAGTCCACAAACACGGACTTTTCCCTTAGTTTGATACAGGTTACAAGCAAAGATGTAAAAGACCATGGCAATTAAACTTACTAAAACCCATCAAACCTGTTTGTTAGATTTGAGGTTTTACGTCCCCGTCAACACTGTATAGGTCATTTGGGAGAGGTTGTTTCTAATTTTTGGGACTTTTACGCGGCATTGAGATCAAATGACATCCCAAGCCTTGTCGCCCAATGAAACCAATAGGGTTTATAAGCATGGACGGTCCGACTCGCACTGCTTTGCCGGGGCAAGCTTAGATCCTCTAAGCGGTTTACCAGTACTCGTGTGCGGTCGGTTTCAGCTCTGAGTGGAAGCATTTTGCATGCCAAATATTTCTTCAAGCCCCCAAGGGCTGGGGCGACATCAAAACCTGCGGGACCGGATGAAATTTCCCATTAATTATTGAAGTTGATATCTAACTGTAATCATTTTCCACTTGCCTTACTTTTCAATAGATCTCTTGAGTTTGGTCTAGTTCCACACCAATGGAATATGGCAAACATCTCTCTGCTATATTCAAGGAAAAAGGGGATGACCAAGACTCAACCAACTATAGACCCATCTCAGTTACTAGCTGCCTTGGCAAAATCCTGAAAAAAATATTTTTCAAATATCTGTATAATTATTTAGAAGTAAACAAAATCCTAATAGACTATCAATCAGGCTTCCGATCTAGAAACTCAACAGTCAACCTGCTTCTTGAACTGTATCAAATTATTGAAAACTTAGACGAAGGGTTAGAATTGAAATTCATTTTTTGCGATATAAGTAAAGCATTTTACATAGTTTGGCACCAAGGACTTTTACATTAACTTAGAAACTATGGTATCAATAGAAATATTCTCAAGCGGTTTACAAGTTATCTATCTGACAAAACAGCGTGTAAAAGTGAAGGCTTTTCTTTAACTTGGCTACCTACCTGTGCTGGAGTACCACACGGGTCGGTACAGGTCCCTATCTTTTCTTGTTATATATTAATGACAACGTAAATAACACCGACACAAATATTCCATTTCTTGCAGATGACATCTTTATTTACTCCATACAGGCCTTGAAGGATGACTTGTATAAACTGCAAAGTGTTTCGAGGATTGTTGCGTTATTCTTAATCCATCTAAAACTACATGTACCTCAATGTCATTTACTCAAAAAAGACATTCACAGTCACTCGATGTTAAATTTGATAATAAAACACTAGATGCCAAACACCATTCCTACCTTGGTCTAACACTTACCTCTGATGCACCTTGGTATGAAGATAATAAAAGAACCTATTTTAAAGCTGCATATAGACTGAACATCCTTAAGCATGACTTAGATAGAAAATCTCTCTATACATCGTTCATTAGATCTACCTTGGAATGTGGTGACATAGTCTGGGACAACATCAGGCAACAAAATCAAATTTTTCTCGAAAATGTTCAACTCGATACATGTAGAATCATCACAGGTTTGCGTAATTTACTGTACAATGAGTTAGGCATATGCCCACTTGCTGAAAGGAGAAAACAACATAATACAGTTTTATGAAATTTTAAATAATGACGTCCCTAATTACTTGGATACTATTCTGCTCAGATTCAATGAGCAACAGTCTGAGTGTAAAATTAAAACGCCCAACGCCCAAAACTAAATCAGACAGTTTTTTTTTATCTGAACAACAAATCTTTGGAATAATTTATCACCTGAACTAAACAACGCAACACCACTATATTCATTTAAGAAATTGCTAAAACGAGAAATAACCGAACCTCCTAAACATTTTTCTTTTGCAACAAGAAGGTACAACATTATTATATGTCAACCGAGGAATGAGAAAAGTCAGTTAAACAGTGATCTATTTAAAGACCATCTTAATGACTTACCCTTCTGTAATAACTGACATGATAACATAAAGAAAACAACAGTATTCTTTTTAATCTGAATACACTAAATTTATAGAAAAAGAATGGAAATGATCAATAATCTTCAAGCATGTCATTTTTATACAGTTATACAGTAATATTAAACTAACTGCAGCCTGCCTTGTATCAGGCATTATTTCCTTTTCTGATGAATATAACCTTTAACTCATAAATATTGTTGCAGACTTCATAAGGGACACACACAGAGTTGATGGTCAATAACAATTTCATCACACCCATGATATTTCATTGAAGTATGCTCCTACCCCCAACTTGGCCAGCAGGAATAACATTCAAATCTAAAACCCGAAACCTAGTGTGATTGCCTCGGTGAGGCTGTGCTAATGCACCTCTTCCATGTTCTTACGTCAAACAGTTGGGGTTGACAGGGTGGTCTATTCATGTTATTGTTAACAGTATGGTGCATAAAATACAAGACTATGTTTATTATGATTATAGCGAGTAGTCCTGTCTTGATAAAGCTAAATGTTCACACAAGAATATTTAAGCTAAAGGACAAAATTTAGTAATGTATTACAATAGTTGTCCATAGTATTGGGACTGAAGGCTTAAGCGAACAGTGCAGACCCATATCAGATTGCTTCTGAAGGTGCAGTCTGATCAGGGTCCACACTCTTTGCAATTCTGTCTCCATTTTTGACCATGTACAAAATCCACGTATCGATTATTTTTTGCAATGCTAGTCAGCTCCCTGTGACGTCAGAGGGCTATGTAGAAGGTAATATCTGGACTTGGCTCGTGTACGGGGCATGGGGCATTGGCTTATCAATCGACCCAATGGCAATCTAGACTGGGTTCGTGTACGTGGTATTGGCTTATCAATCGACCCAAAGTAACTAAGCACAAACGGGAACACGATTCCCGTCTGCTTTTTCCAACTGACTGTCGCTGACCATGTATAACATTCAAGTACCGGTTGTTTATAGCATCGGTATTCACCTCCCTGTGACATAAGAGCGAAATCTTGACTGAGCTTGTGCATTGGTGTTACATGTGGGTTTACGGCGTCCCGCAAACCCACATGCTGACAAGACAACCGAGCATGATCCCTGACAGGTGTACGGGCAGCTGTGGGGTAAGGCACAAGAAAGATATCAAATTAATGACATGCATTATTTACAGTATCTATATACAAAAATAATTACACAAAACATCACATTTATTTGCTTCTATAGCCCACTCACGACCCGTCCCGAAGGCAAAACAATGTTCTGTGCTCGGACCGGGGTGACGTGAGTGTCTATAGAAGCAAATGACAAACACAACAACAAAATAAGAAAAAGAAAACACAAAAACGCGACTGGCCAGATTACAAGTTCACTTAGGATGAACCCCCTCTCGCGCACTGCTGTCAACTAGTCTGTCGACCTTGTTGTCGACCACAAATTGATTTATATTATTTATCGATTGAATATGAACTTGGAAGTCCCGGTAACTTCTTCGTTTGAATCGACTCTAGGTTGTTTTCCACGACCTGTTTAATATTGTTGATTCGACTCAAGGTTGTTTTTCACGAAATGTCTTATATGGTCTCGACGGTCTGTTATTGGGTCTGTCCGCCCTTGCCGGACACTAAACCAACGGCGTCGCACCAGTACCTGCTCCAATATTGCAGGGAGCAGCAGGTCACCATACATCGTTGTGCCGTTCTATATTCATCCTCTGTCCCGCCACGATGTTGTGTTCATTTATTCGCACTTGACCGGCTGCTCAATAATGTTCGTTTTTCAGGGTATTTATATCTATGAATACTACCGGAAAATCATGCATACTCGTGTTAGCTCGCTAACACTGAATACATCTCATATATTGCTACAAGCAAAGGGTTGAAAAATAGCATGATAGATTTGTGTGTCCCTGACATGCTGAAAAGTAAATCAATTTGATTATTTATTATACAATTTGTGAATATGTTCTTTGGCAGTTACCAGTTTCTAGTAATGTTGTTTTTTTTTTCAATACATAAATTCTAGTTTCTAGTAATGTTGTTTTTTTTTCAATACATAAATTCTAGTTTCTAGTAATGTTGTTTTTTTTTCAATACATAAATTCTAGTTTCTAGTAATGTTGTTTTTTTTTTCAATACATAAATTCTAGTTTCTAGTAATGTTGTTTTTTTTTCAATACATAAATTCTAGTTTCTAGTAATGTTGTTTTTTTTTCAATACATAAATCCTAGTTTCTAGTAATGTTTTTTTTTTTCAATACATAAATTCGCACTGTCACTGTACCATGAGGCAAAGTTCAAAGGTCATCTATTCTGGTCAGTTGTAATTTCCGGTTTTGAAATATGTAGGTCAAAGCAATGGCTGCCTCCAACGCACTATTGCTTTTTTGAAAACCAAATTTGTCAGGATGGAAAGGGAATAAAACAAACAAAAGATAAAATACATATTTTATTTGTCAGGATGGAAAGGGAATAAAACAAACAAAAGATAAAATACATTTTTTATTTAGTTGTAGGGCGTTTAATCATTATACAAAAGAAAGTCACTGAAACTGGTCACTCAACGATACACTGCAATCGACGAGTGAAGGGTACTCAATCTAACTGACAACCAGCAGTACATGCTGGGTACTCATCACCTTGCCAACCGATAACGAATAAAGGGTACAATTTTGACAACCAACGGCGAGTACAGTGTAAACGCTCAAGTCCTACATACTGGACCGGCGAGCACAAGGTGCACCCTCAAATTTCGTATGGAACCTCACGATCGTTAAAAACAGTGCTTAAAGACGCACGTGACGTCTGATCCGAGCCTTTGACAATAAATAATAATTACATTGATAATATTTCTTTATAACCGTTCGTTGCATCTGATCAGAGACTTCAATGAAGGCAAAAATGTACAATACCACCATTACTGCATTATCCAATTCTGCGACTGATCAAGACCCTAAAGCCAATAAAACGCTTAATAGCGAGTGATGTTTGTGACCTTAAACTGTGCCGGATCAGAATCTATATTAATTACATTTCTAAAAATTCGTGCATGCATGCGTGTGTGCATGCTCTGCGTGCGTGCTCATGAACAAACCGCGGCCGTCATACACGGTATATAAATCGTCACGCGGTTTTTATATAAGGGTTTACGGCGTCCCGCAAACCCCAATGCTGTCAAGACGAGCGAGGGTGATCTCTGACAGGTGAACGGGAAGCTGTGGGGTAAGGCACAAGAAAGATATTATATGGAAGACATAAATTATTAACAGTAACTATTTACAACAATCAACAATACGAACACTCAACATTACATTTATTCGCCTCTATAATCGTTTCACGGCGCAAGCCCCGAAAGCAAAACTACGTTTTGTGCTCGAGACGGCGAAAATTATAGAAGTAAATAACGAAATAAACGAACAACAACAACAAAAAAACGAGACTGGCCAGATATAAGTCCACTTGGGGTAAACTGCGTCGACACGCTGGTGTACTGAGAATTTAAACCATGTTAACTTGACTATCACCGTCAACTTGATTATCAATGTCAATTATCACTGTCAACTTGACTATAAGTTGACTATCACAGTCAGCCCGACTATCACCAACAACTTGGCTATCACCAGCAACTTGGTTATCACCAGCCACTTGTCGTTATCTTATGGTCACGACGCTCTTTGTAACGGTGCTGCCCGCCTCTGCAGGGCATCTGGTTGGATACGTCGTACCAGTATCTGCTCCTATCGACCAGGGAGCAGCAGGTCACCACACGTCATTGTGCCTGCAAATTACGATAATCGACAAAAATACAGTTCACAAAACGTGATTAGTGCCCCGGAAAAAACGCGTCTGGCCAGATATAAGTCCACTTGGGGTGAACTGCGTTGACGCGCTGGTGTACTGAGAATTTAAATCATGTTTACTTGACTGTCACTGTCAACTTGATTATCACTGTAAAGTATCACTGTCAACTTGACTATAAGTTGACAATCACTGTCAACTCGACTATCACCAACAACTTCGCTATCACCAGCAACTTGGTTATCGACCTTTAAGCAAACTATTTAGAAATCACCCTTATATCGGCCGACTGTATGGTAAATAATTTCCCCAACATACCACTCATGCATTCATCGTATGATGTGCACGATTTGTGCGTGGAGCGGCATATTTTGCCTACCGTATTTCACCTAAAATATTTCAGTCGCGCTGCCTTGCCATATACCTAATAAAATAATTTAGATGTGCATAAGCACCAGAAAGGTTTCCTATTCCATCTCGTAACACGGTTATCTGCCCCTGCAATGAATGGTACAGAAAATGTAACGCACTTATCTACCCTTACAATGACCGGTGAGCTATGGAAGAAACAGATCCAGCGCTTGGGACCCATTTCTCATCTGCACAACACAAAGAGCCATCCCTGTACGCTGTACAGGGAGAAAATGGCAATAATAACACGAGAAGAACATCACATGAAAGAGAAGCGCTGTATCTAGAAAAAAAAAACAGAGTTAATAAAACTATTTTACTCACTGCTGACCCTACAACTTCGCCTATGGAAATGTTCTGACCCACAGACGACGCTAAAAGTCCGTAACTTATATAGGGATTTGTCAGGCCAAGTAATTCGATCATGCGATGCCCATACAGCACTTGCTCACATAAAAACGATTTGCATGATCGACCTGTTGCCTGTATGGAATATTGCACAGGCCAACCAGATGCGAATATCAAGAGCTGCGACTTCATTCAAAGGGTTGGAAAATACAACCTTTTGACTAAATCTGTCTTATATGAATTTATGAAACTGCCCATAAAAGCAAATAAATTTACTGTTATTCAGAAAAATATGAGCATGCCATTATACTGGCAGAGCATATCAACCGTTGGATATAAAATCTAGAACCGTGTCTGGTACAAATAGGCTGTAAACTGGGTTATATGAACTGAACTATAAAAAGATTAGACTGCTACACAGTTCATCTATTAAAAATATTCATCTGTTCCGTTTGAAATAGGTGGTCTGTGAAGCAGTCTATAAGAAGATACCACATGGCGTAATAATCTACTATGTTAACACGGGGTACTATGTTCTCACTGGTGATTGGGTCATATGCAGTAACATCGAAAGTAGTGCCGAAATCACTTCTCATTTCACTGGAGCTACGCTGCAACAGCTACGCTCCAAAAACTCAATGATCAATACATAGGTTGTGGGTACTCGCTAGAACCGCCTAAATGCGGCGGCTCAAATGAGCACCTACATCTTATGTTTTCGAGAATAAGTGAGGAAAAAAAATGAATTCCAATTTTCATTCAAAAAACTTCACTGTTTTGGAGAAATGAAAGAATACACTTTATCGTCTGAGAATGTAATAACGTCGTGTAATAAATTCGAAAAACCACTAGTGGATTAAATATGCAAATTAGTTATATATGCCCCGTAAGATTACATGTACGGCGTTTACTAATGGCGAATATTGACATTTTTGTTGATCAATAGTGAACAAGATCCGTTTTGCATGGAATCTTGCATTCGTGCTCATGTATTATTGACTTAATTAAACCTGTTGAAGAAAAGTGATAAAATGCTCGGCAAAGCCTCGCATTTTATCACTTTTCCTCAACACGTTTAATAAATCCAATTATACATGAACACTCATAAAACTCAAGTAGGATCCTTCATATGACGCACGAATATTATCGTAATAACAAATACCTCACACCTCCAGCCAAGACACCAAAGGGAAAGAAATCCATCACGAAAACACGCCTATAAAAATGTGACCCCCTTAGACCACACTTTTATACAGTAAAACTGGGATTCGCAGGGGTATACATTACTTTTCTTATTGATTTTTCGTTGGTAAGTAAACTTACATAGTATTTGTATAGGCGTGTTTTCGTAATGCCGAACATAAATCAAGTTAACCATAATTAAAACGTCATAAGTGCAAATATCAAAAGGGCAGTTACTTTCCCACAAATTGCCAAATGGCTATCAAAAATAAAGAGTTAGCAGTACATAGTACATGCGAAGACGAGGTATGACGATAATAAACCACACTAGACAGTAGGTAACAAGCAAATTCCACAGAGAATATATGTCCCCCACCTTATTTTCATTTGTGCTGTTAAAAAATAAGTAAGTTAACCAGACAACCATTGGTATAACTTAACGCGGAAAGTGAAAAACAAAATAAATAAAAATAAAATAAAGGATTCTGTTAAAGGCACATGCACATTTTCAGACCATGATCAAAACACCTGTAAAGATTCTAAAGGATCGGTTTTAAACTGTAGGAGGAGTTGCAGTCACAATGTACCTACTACATATCCAGTTTCGTATTATAGATGTGCAAAAAAAAAACTCTAGTTAAAAACGTGAAAAAGGTGAAAAGAATTATTTTAAGATTCTGTAAAAAAGCAGACCATAATTCAAGCAACTTTTAAGTTTTGGAAGGATCGGTATTAAACTATTGGAGGAGTAGTCTAAGTTAAAAGTGTGAAAAAAAAGTTAAAAAAGATAATTGAAGAATTCTGGAAAAAACATATGCATAACTTCAAACCACGCTAAAGGCACCTGTAAACTTTCAGAAGGATCAGTATAAAACTGTAGGAGGAGTTGCGCTCACAAGGTACCTACTATGAATTCGGAATAATACAAAAAAAGTCTAAGTTAAAAATGTGTAAAAAGGGGAAAAAATAATTCAAGGATTCTGACAAAAGTACATGCACAACGTCAAACCATGATAAAGACACCTATAAAATTTCAGAGGGATCGGTTTAAAACTGTAGGAGGAGTTGCGCTCACAAGGTACCTACTACAAGCTCGGAACCACGCACCACGGAAAGCCGAATACTATGTCCCCTCGCTTTTCTTCGAAAAGGCGGGGAACAAAAAAGCTCTGCTTAACGAAAACACGCCTATTCAAATTCATTGCAAAGTTCACCGCCGAAAAAAAAAATTCAGATGTAAAATTCTGATATTTTTTCCAAATTCCTTTCAAAATATAGATTGGGGGTTTACGTTAGAACCACCTCATCGAAGCGGTTCTAACGGGTATACACAATTTATATTTTAGATTAGAAATAAGAAAAATAAGGTTTACCTATGTAAACCCCAGTTTTACAAAATAAACGTAGGGTTCAAGGGGGTCAGAATTATATAAGCGTGTTTTCGTGATGGGGTCTAAAATAGATTTGACATGACCACAATCCACGCCCTTGATTTTGTCTTAATAATTCGTTCATGCTGCGTGAAAAATTTCACTTTCATCGCCACAACTCCGAGAAAATAAAACTTGTCAAAATACAGCATCATGATAATAAATCCGTGCGACAGAGTACATTCATTCATATCGCCAAAACGGTTAATGTTCTGACGAAAAGTTTTGATAAGAGTGCCGAAAAAAAAAACCTGACGGTAATCGCCAGTCTTTCAGTATCATCAATTTGTAAGCTAGAGTGACCTAATGGGTAAGATTATTAGGGGTTAAGAGCGCTGACCGCTCGGGTCACATGTGAGACGAAAGGTCAGGTGGTTTTTCTCCGGATACTCCAGTTTTCGCCGCCCTCGAAATCGGGGGCTAATTATCTTCTCTAACATGTCTTAAGGTATCAATTATGAAAGCATTCGCTACAATTGTTTTATGATGCTCTTAAATTATTATTAAAATATCCCATTTTCTAAAATATATATATATAAACAAAAAATATTTAGAATATGAAATTCCAGATGGGCCCTATCAATGATCAACTGCTTCTAAACAACATCTAATTAATTTTATGACAGCATCGTAAACAATTGTACCCGGGGACTGGGACGAGGACCCTGCTTTCGTAGTCCCCACGGACCGGATGCAGGCTGGAAACAGACATGCTGGTGCATTGGCAACTGAGAGCAGTTGCTGGCAACAGAGGGCTGTTGCAATGGCTAAGCAGACTGGTATTAGCCATAAGACCCAGCAGGCACTCAGCGTTAAAATGACGTCCTATCAACATCGATGCGATGAGATGACATCACTCCGACGTTGATACGTCATTTTAACGTTGAGTGCCCACTGGGGACAGACAAATTCCTTGATGGTGTTCCGTTTTCCAATTCTGACCTCAGAATCCCTGACGTGAAGAAAGACCGTCATCAGTAAAGAGAACCCATTTGTAACTATGACACAGGAATTACTACATTACTTCAAGTAGACCCTCACTGCGAGCTTCGGCGAAAAAGGTAATTAGGAAGTCGCATGCAAGGAAGTGCCCAGCCTCTTTGCAGACATGCACATCTGCAGAAAGCCAGAATGCCTCTGGCTGGTAAAGAGACAAAATAGTCGAGCCCACCCCACCGGAGTCCAACAATTGGTTTTCTTTTGGTCCAGCAGTTATCATTTAATGCTGTGGAGTCCTCGTCGTTTTCGTTTAATTAATGTTCTCGGGAATGATGCACTGATGAGTTACAAATCCTTCATGCGGACTGAACAAATTGTCTAAACCACGACTTAAGCAAGGGTGAGGATTTAGGCTGTGTAAAATAAATAAATGAAACGTTTTTACTGACCTTAGCAAGGCGGTTATTCTTTTGTGGTGTATTATTGTTTTAGTTCGTCTTTGCATATTTATATAGCTAATGTCTCGTCTTAACTTCTGACTAAAACAAATAAACAACAAATTGGTGCAGATTGACGCGCCTAATTGACAAAGAGTACGTAGTGATCGTTGAAAAAAAGGCGTTGTGGAAATAATAATTCGATATTTTCTGACATTACCGGAGGACTGTGTGTGACAACATATTAGATTTATACATAAATGTCTGATTGTTAACGTTTGCAGAACACGATGTTTCTCTAAAATATGATACATTCATAACGCGCAATTTGTTGCAGAGTGGAATTTTGTTCAAACAGGCGATCATTCGTCACCATTGGATCAAACTGCCTGATCCGATCAATACAAAATTATTTTGTGAGATGTACACTGTATAGTCTTTCAAAACGCAGTGAGACGTGACTGCACTTTTAATTTTGGACTCGTCCGTGTTTTAGGTAAGTCGCCTGCAGTGGGTATTTTTTACACTGGGCGATAGTTACCGTCATATTCTTAAACTTGCGCGCTGTTTAAGCAGATTGACCACCAGTCGAGACAGTCTAGTAACACGTCTCCCATCTTGGAGATCTAGGGTTCGAATCTTATACAGATGTTATTTTTTTTTTTTTACTTTTTCTTAACATTTTTTCGTACCTATAAAATTGGGGCACAGGAGATGTTTGTTTGTTCGATTGATTTGAGGTTTATTGTCCCCGTCAAGTCTGGAGAAGTTGCTTCCAGTTTTGTGGGGTTTTTACCCGACATTGAGATGAAATGAGATCTCAAGCCCTGCCACCCAATAAAACTAAACGGGTTTAATAAATATGGACGGTCCAATCCGCACCACTTTGCCTGGGCAGGCTCGGACTTACTAAGCGGTTTACCATTGCTCATGTGACGTTAGTTTCAGATCCGCTTGAAAGCATCGTGCAGCTCGAACTATTTCTCCAAGCCCCGATGGGCGGTGCCATCACATTAGATGTATATTAATTTTATTGAAAGGATGGAACGAGCACAAGCGAATCGTTGTAGCTCGGATTCAAGAGGTATTATCAAAAATGTTACTATGATTGAACGTACGTTCACAGCCGTCAGTGAAGGCCAATGCGCTGTTGAAATGAATCTGAAAGAGTTTCGTTTGTTTGTATTGGGCTTTTACGGCCCAGGCATCATTATGTCATTTTTGAGCCGGTCAGTTTACTTATCCACATTTATCCTAGGCAAGCTTATACGTAAGCGGTTAACCAGTACAGTGCACATTCTTTCCCCAGAAACTAACAACTGCCCTTTTTGAATCATCGGAAGGGAGGGAATGACCATCGAAAAGATTTCATGATTAATCTCCATGGGAAAGAATGTTGCTGACCCCGGCAGGTATCGAGCCCGCGTCCTATTGACCACCAGTCATACGCGCATCCGACTGAACTACCGAGGCCGGCATCCAAAAGATTTGCAATGACATAAAAATATAATTGTTGAACATAAAACAAAGGAAACAAAACATTAAGGATGTAAATGTAAAAAATAAAGAAAATAACTTTAAACATAAAAAAGATAAAATAAAAATTAAACATTAAATATAAAAAATGTGCCACTGGGACATGAACCCTCGCCAAAAAAATTTTAGTGTGACTCGAAGTACATCGCATTAACCACTCGACCATGACTTTTAGGTAGAAACTGTACAAACATTGATTTATATCTTTAAAATCCCGAGAAAAAAAGGTATCCGAAATCTGCTTCACCTAAAAAATGGAATCGACTCGTCACGCTTAAACTTTGACCTCTCAAAGGTCGTTGATGAACTATAGGATAGGAACTGTCCACATCACGGTAACTGAGCACGTGACATATCTCTACTTGACTATACTACACGCCGTTGTTAACGACAAGACAAATATTCCGATATCTCGGAATGTTAAATATTTTAAATTTGGATAGCCTTTCGGCCATTTTGCGCTAAAGTAACTGTCCTTTTGGCTTTTCACTTGTGACTTTTTTCATTATGGTGAATTTATTTTTAGTTTGCATTTCTTTCCCTTTGGTGTATTTGATGGGAGGTGTGAGGTAAATCTATTACCATAACACACCAGTGCGACATAATGTTTTTTTATTCAGATGAAAATCTGTGCTATTTTTTTTATTTTTACTTCAAATATAGGTTGTGGGTGCTCGTTAGAACCATTTCATTGAGGCGGCTCTAACGAGTACCCACAAGCTATGTCTTGGAGCAGAAATAGGAAAAATAATGTCTACCCCCGTAAACCCCAGTTTTCTCTACATAATGTTGGGTTTAGGGGGTGTTCATTTCACGGACTTGCTCGCAAAGCAAAATACACAGAGCCTGAAATGCAAAGTTGAATTAAGCAAAACTAGCAGCTTGTAAATAGAGGATCTTTCACGAGTGGCCATTTCATATGATTTTTATGAAACGAGCCCTTGGTAAATTTCATAGAATTCATATGAAATGAACACGAATGCAAGCTTATGTTAATCATATGACCACTTTATAAAGGATTTTATCCCCTTTGAATTTGACATTTTGTTTTCGCAAAAAAATGCATTGTTGACATGGACGTCGTCATGACGTTACCTAGTCCCGCAAAAGTGTTATTGAACGTGTGGTCATACGATATTATTACAGGACGTTAACCACTGCTTATCAGTGACGTCATGTAATAAAGTAAAGTATTAGTAAGAACAAGAATTCCAATCACGAAAACACGCATATAATTTTGACACCTTGAAATCCCATTTTTACAGTGAAACTGGGGTTTACAAGGGTATACAATTTTTATGTTTCTCTTATTTCTACCAAAAAAAAATTGTGGATACTCGTTATCACAGTCTCGTCGACGCGTTTTAAACGAGTACCCACAATCTGTTTTTTTTTTTTTTTTTGTTTTTTTTTTTGTTTTTTTTTTGGCAGAGGTACGAAAACTTTCAGAATCTTTATCTGATCATTTTCATTTTTTGTTGGTAGGCGTTTCACTATGTTTGAAAAGACGTGTTCCCATAATGCACCGTAGGTTATGTCCTGTCTGTATGGACTGACTGTTGCCGCAAATGCTTAATTTTTTGGTTGTTTGTTTAGGAGTTTAACGGCCCAGTCAACACTATTTAGCTCATACCTCCACATTTTTCCTGGTCAGGCTTTGCGTAAGCGGTTAACCAGTACAATACACGTTCTTTCACCAGAAACTGACAACTACCAGTTTGTTTGTTTGTTTGTTTTGAAGTTTGACGTCCCCGTCAACACTGTATAGGTCATTTTGGAGACGTTGCTTCCAATTTTGTGGGACTTTTATCCGACATTGAGATGAAATGAGATGAAATGACATCTCAAGCCCTGTCGCCCAATGAAACCAATAGGGTTTTTAAGCATTGACGGTCCGACTCATGCGCACCGCTTTGCCTGGGCAGGCTTAGCGGTTTACCAGTAATCGTGTGCGGGTCGGATTCATCTTTGCGTGGGAGCATCATGCAGCCCATATATTTATTCAAGCCCCGATGGGCGGGAGCCGGACAACTACCAGTCTTGATCGAATCAGCAGAAGGGAGAGAATGACCGGATACAAGATGTCATGATCAATCTCCACGAGAGAATTCTGCCGATCCGGGCAGGTATCGAACCCGCGTCCTCCTGATCACCAGTCAGGCGCGCATCCGATGGAGCTACAGCGGTTGCTTGATGATTGAAGGAACGCTGGTAGACCCATATCCCGATATGCATTACAAAAAAGCCTCTAAAGCCTCAGTCGGATGCGCGTCTGTCTGGTTATCAGGAGGGCGCGGGTTCGATACCTACTGGCGTCTGCAACATTCTTTCGTTGAGATTGATTACGACATTTTCTACGGTCATTCTCTCTCTTCCCCTGATTCAAGAAGGGCAGATGTCAGTTTCTGGCGAAAGAATGTGCACTGTACTGGTTAACCGCTTACGTATAAGCCTGCCTAGGAAAATTGTTGATAGGTTAATTGACCGGCTCAAAAATGACCTAAATAGTGTTGACTGGGCCGTTAAACATCAATACAAACAAACAAAACATGGATTGTGGGGACTCGTTTGAATCGCCACGGCGAGCTGGTTCTTACTATTAACCACAATGCTTTTGAGGTGGTTCTTACGAGTAATCACAATCTATGCTTTTGAGCAGAAATGAGAAATAATGAATGCACCTGTAAACCCATTTTTCTATTGTATAAAAGTGGGGCTTTAATGGGTCAAAATTATATAGGCGTGTTTTCGCAGGATAAACAGAAATTTTAAGCAAAAGTAAAATAAAAAAAGTCTGAAATGCAAAGCTGAATTAAGTAAACGTAACAACCCGTAAAACAAAGCATTAATTAAGAACTAGAATTCCAGCGAAAATATGTCTCGTTTGTATGCACTTCAACCTTAGGATGAACACTAAGGTTATAGCAAAGGTGAGGGCTTGGCGACCAAACATATGGATGAACAAATGGAGGGAAAGCATTTGTGACAAATATTTATGAATGACAAAACAAATACATATTAATGACAAAACTAATACATAAATGACATGCAATAAATACATATAAATGTGACAAATTTTCAATCTAATTACTGGCAAACATGCATAAACACATTTAAACATTAAGATGAAACATTCAAAACGAAGCAACTTTGGATATAACTAAAAACAAGGCAAACAAAAAGGTGAATTTAACACCGACTGACGAAAAAACATATTCATGACAGATCAACTCAATGAAGACCTCGTCGCAAACAAACGTCCGAAATACCAACACAAGAACTACAATCCAAATACACACATATCTAAGAACTACTAAAGCAAAACCGACCTTTCAAAGACCAACGCAAGCAACAAAACCACTTAAAACATGCCTGATCAACAAACAAACAAATCACCAAATAGTCGTGGAAAAGTCCAACAGCAGAAACCTCTATAAACCAACTTAAAAAGCCAATGAAGCAAAAGAAATACAAACAGAAAAGACCATATAACGCACATAAACTGTTATTCAAGTAAGCACCACACCCCACGCCCCTAAAAAGACGGAGATACGACTAAAGTAAGATTCAGTAATGAACAAAACGGCAAACACCAAAAGAACCCATAAAATAACAAAATAATAACACACGTGAAAAAAAAAGACACATACCAACTCAACAATGAACACAACGACAAATATAAAAAGAGCCAAAAATGACCAACTAATAACACAAATAAACCAAAGTAGTCAGGAGAAAACAGCTCGCCAATGGATTGCGAGCTCGTACCTCGTAGATATTGCAACGGAGTGTCTTTCAGATATAACCTATGGCGCACACAAGGGTAGTCCGAAAACAAAAGAAAACTAATCAGAGGGAATGAAGTCCAAAACTGAGAAAAATGGAGCATTTTTGTTTTGTATCTGACAAGGTATCTTGACCTTATACTCAAGATTGGTCAGAATATTCCGGACGAACTGACGGCCGGCCGGAAAACGCATTCTAACGGGCGTATAAAAACTTTCGAACCCCGCAATTTACAGTTTCGTGATGTAGTCCTTGCTTCAACCCAGTTGTAGAACATAATTACTCCTTTGGCAAGACCAGGCCATCTCTGTAATTTTTAAAAGCCCTGGAGCAGTGGGTGCTAGATGAGAGAAACAAGAGATCGGAAAGAACGGATAAAAGCAAGTCGAGCAGAACAGAGACAATAATGAGACCGGCTGATCTGAACTATATAGGTATTCGGGGTAGCTAACATGCATTACGTATCTTAGATAGCGAAAATTTATATTCTTGAAAGGCCATAACACTTTAATTATACATAACCTAT
Organism: Lucinisca nassula; assembly: GCA_963580285.1. NCBI lineage: Eukaryota > Metazoa > Mollusca > Bivalvia > Lucinida > Lucinidae > Lucinisca > Lucinisca nassula. The sequence continues at coordinate 44,021,365 of OY757024.1, read as the reverse complement.
CAGCATATATACTGAACTGAAACAAAACAAATATATGTAAATCCACCTGTGCTCAGCGCCCCGTGCCATTAGAGGCTTTTTCAACAAAACTATGGGAAGTCAAGCAGTTGTATAGGGGAAATTTATATTCTTCTAGGACAGAGCACTTACCACTACTGCAGCACAAAAAATGAAAAACAAAACCCTACCCTCCGTACGCACTGCCCCGCATCGCACCATGGCGCATGTTGTACAACACGGTAACCCCCACCATGAAACGGATCGTACTTGTCGCATGACACTTACCAGAAGCAAGCCAGGACCTGACAGATGGCATAACAAAAGACGGCTAGCCTGTGTACAGGGTATTACCTTATTCCGGAAAGGTTAAAATAAAATAAAAAAAAACAGACATAGCCCACTGACATATGTACAGTATTGCATTACACAAAAACAAAACACAAAACCGTCCGTTCGCAGCGCTTATGCCACGGGAGCCTTCTTCAACAACAAAGGAAGGCCAGCGTTTGTATAGGATAAATGTATATTTTTGATTGGCCGTCGCACTCAAATCAGATATAACCTGCGAACGTGTGTAAAAAAAACTCATTCATTCATAGCGCCCCAGGTCATAGGAGCCCTCTTCAACATACCATTGGAAACCTAGTCTTTTTACAGAGAAATTTATATTCTTGAAGGGCCGTAGTTATCAAATCAAACAATCAACCAGCATATTGGCAGGGCAACAACACAAAAACACGCATCCATGCGCAGCGCCCCATGACATTGGAACCTTCTTCAACATACCGTGGAAATTTTAGTCTTTGTACAGGTGAAATTTACATCCATGAAATGCCATAGCACTCAAACAGATGTCACCTACTACCTTATATACAATACCGCAGCAAATAATAAAAAACAAAAAAAAACAAAAAAAAAAAAAAACGTCAACCCTTCGTGCGCAGTGTTCCGCACCACGCCAAGGCGCACGTTGTACAATGCGAAACCATCCACCAGGATACACGTTGTAATGGTTCTGCATGGCTGTTCCCAAGTAGCAAGCCATGTGCAGCGCCCCGCACATTGGGCGCCTTCTTCAGCACAAAAGAGGAAGATGTGAAATTTATATGCCTGAAGGGCAGTGACACTTATAACCTACCAGCATATGTATAGACTGCATCACATAAAATAACATCCATGGGCAGAGCCCCATGCCTTGGGCGCCTTCTTCAACATACCATAAAAGTCTAGCCTTTGTACAGGGAAAATTTATATTCATGAAGGGCTATAACCATGAACTCATTTGTGACCTACCAGCGTGTGTGTACAGGGCTGCAACGCCTAAAACATCTATCCGTGCGCAGCGCCTCGTGCCAAAGGAGCATTCTTCAAGATACCATGGAAAGTCTAGCCTTTGTTCAGGAGAAAATTACATGCTTGAAGGGCATTAGCACTCAGATCAGGGGTAACCTACCAGCAAATGTACTGCAGCACAAGAAAATAATACCGGTTTATGTGCAGCGCCATTTTCAAGGTAACATAGGAAGGCTAGCCTTTGTAGGGGGTGGGAGGATTTATATTCTTGAAGAGCCATGACTTTCAATTTGACATAACCTACGAGAATATTACCAAATAAACCCATTAATGCACTGCGCCCCATGCCAAAGGAGGTTTCTTCATCATACAACCTGAAGTCTAGCCCTTGAACAGAAGTAATCAATATTCTTGGAGGGCGCACGCATGTCAGATGTTACCTACCAGCAAATATAGAGTAAACGCATCTGGGCGAAGGGTCCCATGCCAAGGGAGCCTTCTTCAACGTACAATGGGAAGTCTAGCCTTTGTTCAAGGGAACTTTATATTCTTGCAGCACAAAACATTAAATGAAAAATAAAACCAAACCCTCCTCTTTTATAACATGGGAAGGCTAGCCTTTGACAAGGGACATTTATGTTCTTGTAGGGCCATAGTACCCATATTAGACACGACCTACCAGCTTCTGTAAAGTACTGCAGTTGAAAAAATATAAACAAAATCCACACGACCGTACGCAGTACCCCGTGTCATGGGAGACTTCTTCAACATATCCTAGGAAGCCTAGCATTTGTATGGGAGATAATTATGCCATCCAAATCAGACATATCGGCAAACGCATACAGCTGCATCAAAACCAATATACGTACGCGGGGTCCTGTGCAATTGGAGCCTTCTTCAACATACCGTGTAATGTCGCGACTTTGTTCAAAATGAGTTTATATTCTTTGAGGGCAAAAGTACTCAAATCAGACGTAGCCTACCAGATTATGTTCAGTACTTAAGCACAAAAAAAAAGAAAAATGAAAATCCACCTTCCGTGTGCAGCGCCGCGCACCTGGCCATGGCACACGTTGTCAACGTGACACCACCCACCGTGATACAGGTTTAATTAGTTCCTCATTGTCTAACCTGACCTGAAAAGCTGGAAACAACACAAAGCAACGGTGTCCTTTATACAGGGGAAATCTATATTCTTAACCTAACAGCAACATAGCACTGCAGCATACAAGCCCACCCTCCTTGCGCAGCGCCCCGCAACATTGGACGATTCTTCAACATAATAAGGCTAGCCTTTTTTAGGGGAAATATATATTTAGATGGCCGTGACGCTCAAATCAGACATGTTATACCCGCATGTGTACAGGGCTGCAGCACAAGAAAAACACCCACCCTTGTGCAGTGATCCGTGCCATTGTATTATATTCTTCAATGGCGATAGCACTCATATATCAAAAATTAGCTAAAGTACAGTACTACAACACAACGATAAAACAAAAAACACACCCTCCGTGCGCAGTACTCCCAAGTGCGCCATGGCGCTACTTGTACAACGTGACACCACCCAACATGATACATGTAAAGGTTGGACTGATTCTGCATGGCTCTTGTCCAGAAGCAGGACAAGTCCAATCTAAACAAAACCCGACAACCTGGAACCCTTCTTCAACATAACTTAGCAAGGCCACCTTTGCACAGGAGAAATTCATATTCTTGCGAGCCAGACAAGGAAATCTGTGTTTGACCCTGGGATAGAAATTTATGTTATGACTCTGGTGTTCCGACCCAAATTCGAATATAATCGCGTGTTTAATAAATGCACTGGTTAATTGCGACCTCGTATGCGCCGTCGTTAAGATTGACGTCACAGCACGTTACGTGACGTCACTAAACATTCCTGCAGTGTCAACACAATATGGCGGACGTTGGTAACCGAAGTGACTTCAGCATTAAAATGAGCGCTAAGACTTGGACGGTATGCAAAAAAAAAGACACCTATATCGGTGTGAGGGGTGGGTGGCAAAATCCGTCCGTCGGGATCACTGCCCGGCATCACTCGGCAAGCCTTGTGATGGCGGGCATTGACCCTTTAGACGGACTTTTCCATCCACTCCTCATACCCATATAAGATTCTTATATTCTTAGAAGAACCTTAGTACTCAAATCAGACATATCCTACTGGCATATGTACAGTACTATTGCACAATAAAGAATATACAAATCTTATATGGGTGTGAGGGGTGGATGGAAAAATCAGCCCCTAGGGTAACTGTGTGGCATCACGAGGCTTGCCGAGTGATGCCGCACGGTGATCCCGAGGGACAAATTTATATATCCACCCCTCACACCCATATAGAATTCTTTTTCTTGCATACCTTACAATTCTTAGCGCGGATTTTTAATGCTGCAGTCACTTCGGTTACCGACGTTCGCCATATTGTGATGACAATACAAGAATGTTTAGTGACTTCATGTAACGTGCTGTGACGTCAACATTAACGATGGTGCATATGAGGTCGTATTCAACCAGTGCATTTATCCAACAGGCCAGAATATTCGATTTTGGGTAAGAACATCAGGGTTAGAACAGAATGTCTATCCCAAGCTAAAACTATTGATTTCCTGATCTACTGTGCAAGAAAAATAAAACATCCATCCGCTGGTAGTATCCCGTGTCAATGGGAGGATTCTTCAACATAACATAGGAAGGCTGTGTCTGAAATAGGGGAAATTTATATTCTTCCAAATCAGACATAACCTACCAGCATATGTACAACGCTGCAGCACAAAAATAGCACCCATCCGTGTGCTCCAACCGGTGCCATGACAGTCTTCAACATACAGATGGTGCGGGGAAAGACTACATTCGTGAAGGGCAATAGCACTTAAACGCCGATCTTGGTAGCACTGTAGAACACAAACTTGATTGGCATAATCTCTTATTTTAATCAGCTAAATGTCATTAAACTCTTAGCATGTCAGTGGTCTGGAATAACTGCTGGCTATCAGGTCAAGTACATCTACAGATTACTGGACTATGCATGTGCAGGAAAAAGCCAGTAGTAAATTGTAATGCATATTTCCTGTTTGATCAACAAAATGTACTTAATGGCAAACAGTGTAGACACAGAGCATTATAAGTCCATGGACCACATCTATATGGAAAACTGGGGTTTATAGGGGTGTACATTATTTCGTTATATATTACTCCAAGACATAGGTTATTGGTACTCGTTAGCACCGCCTCATTTAGGCGGTTCTATCGAGCACCAACAAACAATGTTTGGAATATATATAAGAATACTATAAGATTTTTATCAGAAAAAATAACCCTTTGGATATATCAAAGAATGCACTTTGTCTCATGGACTTTGTCTAATGGGTCTAATTTTCACATCTTTAAATGTAAAATCGTGGGTTTCATTAGAACTGCCTCAATGAGGTGGTAATGAGGCAGATCTTGGAACAAAAATGAGAAAAATGTATTGCCCTTGTAAACCACTTGTTTCATTGTACACAGCGGAGTTTACATTTTCATGGACTTGTTAACATAATGTGACGATATAAATCATCACGTTAGCACACCTATATAACTTTGACCCCCTAAAACCCAACTTTTAAAACTTGGACAGGGGTAAACCTTATTTTTCTTAATTCTACTTAAAACAAAGATTGTGGGCACTAGTTAGAACGAGATGGTTCTAATGAGTTCCCACAGTCTATGTTTGGATCATATCAGAAATTTTTTATCTGAAATTTCCTTTTGGGCAGGTGGGGGGGGGGGGGGGGGGTCAAATATATTTGAATATGCGTGTTTTCGAAATCTGAAAATATAAACTTTGCATAACCTGCATTTTCGTCGAGAAATATTTTGTATAAATTCTATTGCATGCAGAATGTTTGTGATGGTTTTTTATTTTTTGTACATTTTTTGTTTCTGTTGAAATATAATGTGTTTTATATGTGATTTTTCTTTCATTTCTGAAATTAGGATGGTAGTTTCCACACATGAAAGGCCTAAAATTCAAAGGGACGTTCAGTGAAGGAACTTGGTGGTACCTATATGTAAACAACACCGTGTTCAACCGGAGTTCATGTGTAAAAGGCATGTCAAAATATTGTGCCTCAGCTGGTTGACATAGTGAATCTGTAATGCAATACTGACAAAGCTAAAAAACGCATAGAAGCTATACAAAGTCTTTCACACATGCCCCAGGTTGAGCTACTCCAGCATGTTTGCTTTTTATTTTACCACAGATAAATTTGAGCCCACCTTTGTGATTAAGGTACTTATGATATAGGTGAACAGCAGACTCTCGGGCGAGCCTGCGCATCTGGACAGACGAACCAACGCCTTTCCTTTTATAGACATGTTTCGTGAGCCGGCAAAGAACCATGTCTCCGCCCATGTTTGGAATATTTAGTGTTACTGTGTAAGTATTGAAAAACAAGAAAGCAACAACAAATTTTCCCTATGTTTAGGGCACACGGTCTACATGAAAAGGTCTATAATTACAGATGAAATAGCTCAATTAATTTGAGGGATCAAGTTTTTAATATGTTGCTTAACTGGCTGATATGCATGTTAAACTGTAGGAATCATCAGCAAGTGCATAGTACTGCAGCATACATAACCCATCCTCCTTGCGCAGCGCCCCGCGTCATTGGACGATTCTTCAACATAAGAAGGCTAGCCTTTTTTTGGGGAAATAATTATATATATTGAGGGCCATGACGCTCAAATCAGACATGTTATACCCGCATGTGTACAGGGCTGCAGCACAAGAAAACACCCATCCTTGTACAGTGACCCGTGCCATTGAATTATATTCTTCAATGGCGAAAGCACTCATATATCAACTATCAGCTAAAGTACAATACTGCCACACACAGATAAAACAAAAACACACCCTCCGTGCGCAGTACTCCGCAGTGCGCCATGGCGCTCCTTGTACAACGTGACACCACCCAACATAATATAGGTTGGACTGATTCTGCATGGCTCTTGCCCAGTAGCAAGACAAGTCCAATCTAAACAAAACCCGACAAGCTTGAACCCTTCTTCAACATAACTAAGCAAGGCCACCCTTTGCACAGGTGAAATTCATATTCTTGCAAGCCAGACAAGGAAATCCGTGTTTGACCATGGGATAGTAATTTATGTTCTGGCTCTGGTGTTCCGACCCAAAAACGAATATAATCGCGTGTTTGATAAATGCACTGGTTGATTGCGACCTCGTATGCGCCGTCGTTAAGATTGACGTCACAGCACGTTACGTGACGTCACTAAACATTCCCGCAGTGTCAACACAATATGGCGGACGTTTATAACCGAAGTGACTGCAGCATTAAAATCAGCGCTAAGAATTGGACGGTATGCAAGAAAAAGACTCCTATATGGGTGTGAGGGGTGGATGGAAAATCCGTTCCTCGGGATCACTGTACGGAATCACTCGGCAAGCCTTGTGATGCCAGACAGTGACCCTTGGGACGGATGTTTCCATCCACCCCTCATACCCATATAAGATTCTTATATTCTTGAACATTAGTACTCAAATCAGACATATCCTACTAGCATATGTACAGTTCTATGGCAAAAAAAGAATATACAAATCTTATATGGGTGTGAGGGGTGGATGGAAAAATCCGTCCCGAGGTTAACTGTCTGGCATCACGAGGCTTGCCGAGTGATGCAGGACAGTGATCCCGAGGGACAAATTTATATATCCACCCCTCACACCCATACAGGATTCTTATTCTTGCATACCTTACATTTCTAAGCGCTGCAGTCACTTCGGTCACCAACGTCCGTCATATTGTGATAACGCTACAGGAATGTTTAGTGACGTTACGTAACGTGCTGTGACGTCAACCTTAACGACGGTGCATATGAGGTCGTATTCAACCAGTGCATTTATCAAACAGGCCAGAATATTCGATTTTGGGTAAGAACATCAGGGTTAGAACAGAATTTCTATCCCAAGCTAAAACTATTGATTTCCTGATCTGCTGTGCAAGAAAAATAAAACATCCATCAGTTTGTAGCATCCCGCGTCATTGAGAGGATTCTTCAACATAACATAGGAAGGCTGTGTCTGAAATAGGGGAAATTTATATTCCTGCAAATCAGACATAGCCTACCAGCATATGTACAACGCTGCAGCACAAAAATAGCACCCATCCGTGTGCTCCAACCGGTGCCATGACAGTCTTCAACATACAAATGGTGCAGGGAAAATTTACATTCGTGAAGTGCAATAGCACTTAAACGCCGATCTTTGTAGCACTGTAGAACAGAAACTCGATTGGCATAATCTCTTATTTTAATCAGCTAAATGCCATTAAACTCTTAGCATGTCAGTGGTCTGGAATAACTGCTGGCTATCAGGTCAAGTACATCTACAGATTACTGGACTATGCATGTGCAGGAAAAAGCCAGTAGTAAATTGTAATGCATATTTCCTGTTTGATCAACAAAATGTACTTAATGGCAAACAGTGTAGACACAGAGCATAATAAGTCCATGGACCACCCCTCTAAACCTTTATTTATATGGAAACTTGGGTGTATAGGGGTGTACATTATTTCGTTATATATTACTCCAAGACATAGGTTATTGGTACTCGTTAGCACCGCCTCATTAAGGCGGTTCTAACGAGCACCAACAAACAATGTTTGGAATATATATAGGAATACTATAAGATTTTTATCAGAAAAAATAACCCTTTTGATATAAAAGAATGCACTTTGTCTCATGGACTTTGTCTAATGGGTCTAATTTTCACATCTGTAAATGTAAAAACGTGGGTTTCATTAGAACTGCCTCAATGAGGTGGTAATGAGGCAGATCTTGGAACAAAAATGAGAAAAAATGTATTGCCCTTGTAAACCACTTGTTTCATTGTACACAGCGGAGTATACATTTTCATGGACTTGTTGACATAATGTGACGATATAAATCATCACGTTAGCACACCTATATAACTTTGACCCCCTAAAATCCCACTTTTAAAACTTGGGTTTACAGAGGTAAACCTTATTTTTCTTAATTCTACTTAAAACACAGATTGCGGGTACTAGTTAGAACGATATGGTTCTAATGAGTTCCCACAGTCTATGTTTGGATCATATCAGAATTTTTTTTATCTGAAATTTCCTTTGGGCAGGTGTGGGGGTGGTGGGGCTCCAATTTATTTGAATATGCGTGTTTTCGAAGTAGAAGTAAAACAAAGATCAGGAATTGATACAATTAAATTACTCCATCCATAAAAGACACCAAAGGGAAAGAAATACAAACATTAAGCGACCAGACCATAATGGAAACCTAAACAAAGGAAGGCCATATGGACAGTTACTTTCCCACAAAATGGCCATATGGCCATCCAAAATTAAAAGACACAAGTGATACACACAGTAAGTAACAAACAACAACATAAATAAATCGCCACGGAAGAGCCGCCTTGGAACGGTCAGTGGAAGATTTCCACTGGGGGGCTTAAATCGATTTTACGTGGCCACAATCCTCGCCCTTACTTCCGTCGCGATTTAGACAAATAATTTGTTCAGTCCGCATGAAGGCCTCCTAACTTTTCGAAATCTGAAAATAGAAACTTTGCATATCCTGCATTTTCGTCGAGAAATATTTTGTATAAATTCTATTGCATGCAGAATGTTTGTGATAGTTTTGTATTTTTTTGTATAATTTTTGTTTCTGTTGAAATATAATGTGTTTTATATGTGATTTTTCTTTCATTTCTGAAATTAGGATGGTAGTTTCCACACACGAAAGGCTTAAAATTCAAAGGGACATTCAGTGAAGGAACTCGGTGGTACCTATATGTAAACAACACCGTGTTCAACCGGAGTTCATGTGTAAAAGGCATGTCAAAATATTGAGCCTCAGCTGGTTGACATAGTGAATCTGTAATGCAATATTGACAAAGCTAAAGAACGCAATGAAGCCATGGTTGAGGTACTTCAGCATGTTTGCTTTTTATTTTACCACATATTAATTTGAGCCAACCTTTGTGAAAAAGGGACTTATGATATAGGTGAACAGCAGACTCTCGGGCGAGCCTGCGGATATGGACAGACTCACCAACACCTTTCCTTTTATAGACATGTATCGTGAGCCGACAAAGAACCATGTTTCCGCCATGTTTGGAATATTTAGTGTTACTGTGTAAGTAAAGAACAACAAGAAAGCAACAACAAATTTTGCCTATGTTAAGGGCACACGGCCTACATGAAAAGGTCTATAATTACACATGAAAAAGCTCAATTAATTTGAGGGATCAAATCTTTTATCTGTCGCTTGACTGGCTGATATGCATGTTAAACTGGAGGAATCATCAGCTTCAGGCTGGGTGTCCAGAGACTAATAAATTTTGTTTGTTTATTTGATTTGAGGTTAAACGTCCCTGTCAACAGTGTAAAGGTCATTTTGGAGACTTTGCTTCCAATTTTGTGGGACTTTTACCCGACATTGAGATGAAATGACATCTCAAGCCCTGTCGCCCAATGAAACCAATAGGGTTTATTAGCATGGACGGTCCGCCTCGAACCGCGGTTCCTGGACAGGCTTAGATCCTCCAAGCGGTTTGCCAGTACTAGTGTGCGGGCCGGATTCAGCTCTGCGTGGAAGCATCATGCAGCCGATATATTTCTTCAACCCCCTATGGGCGGGGGCCACTAATAAATTTATATTCTTTGAGGCCAAAGGTACTCAAATCGGACGTAACCTACCAGATTATGTTCAGTACTTAAGCACAAAAAAAAAAACAGAAAAAAAGAAAATCCACCTTTCGTGTGCAGCGCCGCGCACCTGGCCATGGCACACGTTGCATAACGTGACACTACCCGCCATGATACAGGTTGTATTAGTTCCTCGTGGTCTAACCTGACCTGAAAAGCTGGAAACAGGACAAAGCAACGGTGTCCTTTGTACAGGGGAAATCTATATTCTTAACCTACCAGCAAGTGCATAGTACTGCAGCATACATAAGCCACCCCTCCTTGCGCAGCGCCCCGCGTCATTGGACGATTCTTCAACCTAAGAAGGCTAGCCTTTTTAGGGGAAATATATATTTTGAGGGCCGTGACGCTCAAATCAGACATGTTATACCCGTATGTGTACAGGGCTGCAACACAAGAAAACACCCATCCTTGTGAGTGACCCGTGCCATTGAATTATATTCTTCAATGGCGTTAGCACTCATATATCAACTATCAGCTAAAGTACAGTACTGCAACACAAAGATAAAACAAAAACACACCCTCCGTGCGCAGTGCGCCATGGCGCTACTTGTACAACGTGACACCACCCAACATGGTATAGGTTGGACTGATTCTGCATGGTTCTTGCCCAGTAGGAAGACAAGTCCAATCTAAACAAAACCCGACAAGTTGGAAACCTTCTTCAACATAACTTAGCAAGGCAAACCTTTGCACAGGAGAAATTCATATTCTTGCAAGCCAGACAAGGAAATCCGCGTTTGACCCTGGGATAGAAATTTATGTTCTGACTGGTGTTTCGACCCAAAATCTAAAATAATCGCGTGTTTGTCAATACACTGGGTTGATTGCGACCTCGTATGCGCCGTCGTTAAGGTTGACGTCACAACACGTAACGTGACGTCACTAAACATTTCTGCAGTGCCAACACAATATGGCGGACGTTGGTAACCGAAGTGACTGCAGCATTAAAATCAGCGCTAAGAATTGGACGTTATGCAAGAAAAAAGACTCCTATATGGGTGTAAGAGGTGGATGGAAAAATCCTTTCCTCGGGATAACTGTACGGCATCACTCGGCAAGCCTTGTGATGCCAGACATTGACCCTGTGGACGGATGTTTCCATCCACCCCTCATACCCATATAAGATTCTTATAGTCTTGAATAACATTAGTACTCAAAACAGACATATCCTACTGGCATATGTACAGTACTATCGCACAAAAAAGAATATACAAATCGTATCTGGGTGTGAGGGGTGGATGGAAAAATCCGTCCCGAGGGTAACTGTCTGGCATCAAGAGGCTTGCCGAGTGATGCCGGACAGTGATCCCGAGGGCCAAATTTATATATCCACCCCTCACACCCATACAGGATTCTTTTTCTTGCATTACGTACATTTCTTAGCGCTGCAGTCACTTCGGTCACCAACGTCCGCCATATTGTGATGACGCTACAGAAATGTTTAGTGACGTCACGTAACGTGCTGTGACGTCAACCTTAACGACTGTGCATATGAGGTCGTATTCAACCAGTGCATTTATCAAACACGCCAGAATATTCGATTTTGGGTAAGAACATAAGAGTTAGAACAGAATTTCTATCCCAAGCTCAAACTATTGATTTCCTGATCTGCTGTGCAAGAAAAATAAAACATCCATCCGTTTGTAGCTTCCCGCGTCATTGGGAGGATTCTTCAACATAACATAGAAAGGCTGTATCTGAAATAGGGGAAATATATATTCTTGAAGTGCAATGACACTCAAATCAGACATAACCTACCAGCATATGTGCACCGCTGCAGCACACAAATAGCATCCATCCGTGCACTGCGACACGTGCCATGAGGGTTTTCAACATACCAGTGGAAGTCTAGCTTTTTGCAGGGAAAATTTACATTCGTGAAGGGCAATAGCACTTAAAGGCCAATCTTGGTAGAACTGTAGAACTGAAACTTGATTGACATATTCTCTTATTTTAATCAGCTAAATGCCAATAAACTCTCAGCATGTCAGTGGTCTGGAATAACTGCTGGCTATCAGCTAGGTCAAGTACATGTACAGATTACTGAACTATGCCTGTGCTGAAAAAAGCCAGTAGTAAAATGTAATGCATATTTCCTGTTTGATCCACAAAATGCACTTAATGGCAAACAGTGTAGACACAGAGCAGTATAAGTCCATGGACCACCCCTCTAAACCTCACTTTATATGGAGAACTGGGATTTATAGGGGTGTACATTATTTCGTTATATATTACTCTAAGACAAAGGTTATTGGTACTCGTTAGCACCGCCTCATTTAGGCTGTTCTAACGAGCACCAACAAACAATGTTTGGAAAATATATAGGAATACTATAACATTTTTATCAGAAAAAAATAACCTTTTGGAGATATCAAAGAATGCACTTTGTCTCATGTACTTTGTCTAATGGGTCTATTTTTCACATATGTTAACGCAAAAACGTGGGTTTCATTAGAATTACCTCAATGAGGTGGTAATGAGGCAAATCTTGGAACAAAAATGAGAAAATTTATTGTAAACCACTTGTTTCATTGTACACAGCGGAGAATACATTTTTATGGACTTGTTAACATAATATGACCATATAAATCATCACGTCAGCACACCTTTATAACTTTGACCCCCTTAAACCCAACTTTTAAAACCGGGGTAAACCTTATTTTTCTTATTTCTGCTTAAATAGAGATTGTGGGTACTAGTTAGAACGATATGGTTCTAATGTGCTCCCATAGTCTATGTTTGCAGCATATCAGAATTTTTTATCTGAAATTTCCTTTTTGGCAGGTGGGGGGTTCCAATATATTTAAATATGCGTGTTTTCGAAATCTGAAAATAGAAATTTTGCATAACTTGCATTTTCGTCGAGAAATATTTTGTATAAATTCTATTGCATGCAGAATGTTTGTGATAGTTTTGTATATTTTTGTTTCTGTTGAAATATAATGTGTTTTGTATCTCTGATTTTTCTTTCATTTCTGAAATTAGGATGGTAGTTTCCACACATGAAAGGCCTAAAATTCAAAGGGACGTTCAGTGGAGAAACTTGGTGGTTCCTATGTGTAAACAACACCGTGTTCAACCTGAGTTCATATGTAAAAGGCATGCCAAAATATTGTGCTTCAGCTGGTTGACATAATGAATCTGTAATGCAATACTGACAAAGCTAAAAAAAAAGCTACACAAGTATTTTACACATGCCCCACGTTGAGCTACTTCAGCATGTTTCCTTTTTATTTTACCACAGATTAATTTGAGCCCACCTTTGTGAAAAAGGTACTTATGATATAGGTGAACAGCAGACACTCTGGCGAGCCTGCGCATATGGACAGACTTACCAACGCCTTTCCTTTTATAGACATGAAACATCAGCCGGCAAAGAACCTTGTCTCCGCCCATGTTTGGAATATTTATTGTTACTGTGTAAGTATAGCAAAAAAAAAAAAAAAAAAGAAAGCAACAACAAAATTTCTCTATGTTTAGGGCACACATCCTACATGAAAAGGTCTATAATTAAACATGAAATAGCTCAATTAATTTGAGGGATCAAGTTTTTAATGTGTTGCTTGACTGGCTGATATGCATGTGAGACTGCAGGGATTATCAGCTTCAGGCTGGGTGTTCAGAGACTAATAAATATCCACCAATGTCATGTAAATAGCCAATTTTCCTCATTATCAGTGAGGCCTTGAGTGCCACCAAGATCGGCCTTTAAAACAGATGTACAGGCCTGCATGATTCATGTCTGTGCGCAGCGCCACGTGCCATGGAAGCTTCTTCGAAATACCATAGGAAGTCGAGACTTTGTGCAGGGGAAATTAATATTCTTGAAGGGCACATGTCTGAAATCATGTAGCCTACTTGTTAACATACAGTACTGCAGCACAATTAAATAAAGCGAACAAAACAAACCAGACCCCATCTTACTTGGTGTGATACCGATAAGCTGGAAACTTTCAACATAACATAGCAAGACTAGCCTTTGTTTATGGCAAATCTATAGTTTTGAAGTGCCGTAGTACTCAAAACAGACATATCCCACCAGTTTTATGTAAGTACTATAGGCCTCAAAAAAGAAAAACAAAACTCATCCATCCATGCAGAGCGCCCCGTGTCATGGGAGAATTATTCAGCATAACATGGGAAGGCTATCCATTGTACTGAAACAAATTATATTCTTGAAGGACAAATCAGACATAACCTACCAGCATGTTTATGTGTGCAGGGCTGCAACACAAGAAAAAACACATCAGTGCGCAGCGACCCGTGTCATAGGAGTCTTCTTCAACATGCCATGGAAAGTCTAGCATTTGTGCAGGGGAAATTTATATTCTTGAAGGACCATATTACTCAAATCAGATGTAACCTACCAGTCAAATGTGCAGCACTGCATCACACAAAACAACAAAACCCCGCACCGTGCGCAATGTGTCGCGCCATGGGAGAATTCTGCAATCTATCAAAGGCAGGCTAATTTATATTCTTGAAGGGCCATAACACTCAAATGTCACAACCTACTAACATATATACAGGGCTGCAGCACACACACAAAAATAACAATCATCTGTGCGCAGCGCCATGTTCCATTGCAGCCTTCTTCAACAGGGGAAGTCTAGCCCTTGTGCAGGGGAAATGTATATTCACGAAGGGTCATAGCTCTCAAATTATGGGTAACCTTCCAGCTAGTACCGCAACACCAAAAATTAAAAAAGAAAAAATGAAATCCAACCATGTGCAGCACCCCATAACGCGTCTCCGCACACGTACATGTATACAATGCGACAACACCCATCATGATACAGGTTGTACTTGTTCTGTATGGCGCTTGCCCAGTAGCAACAAAGGCCCCATCTGACGTGTCCCCATCAGCATAACAAAGTAAGCCTTGCCTCTGTAACGGGTAACTTTATAATTTTTGAAGGCCATAGTACTGAAATAAGACACGTTCTAAAAACATATGTACGGTACTGCAGCACACAAAATGGAAAAAACAATACCCATTCATCCGTGCGCAGCGCCCCACGCCATCGAGAATTCTTCAACATAACCTACAAAGGCTAGCCTTACTACCCGGAAAATTTATATTCTTAAGGGCCATGGAACTCAAATAAGGCATGACCAGACAGGATATGCATAGGGCTGCAGCAAACATCCATCTGTTTGCAGCGACCCATGCAATGGGAACCTTCTACAACATATCATGGGAAGTCTAGTCTTTGTGAATAGTAAATTTCTGTTCTTGAAGGGCCATATCACTCAAATTATGGTATAACCTGCCGACAACTGTGCAGTTTGCAGCACAAACATACGAAAAGAAAGTCCAAATTCTATTGCTATTGGCCACGTGACTGTCACTGACCAATAAACTTAATTCTTCCAAAGTTCATTGCTATTGGTCAAATGACTGTCACTGACCAATTAAGTAAAACATCCGAACTATATTGCTATTGGTCACTGGACTGTCAGTGACAAATAAAGTTAAAAAAACTTACTGTATTGTTATTGGTCACATGACTGTCTTTGACCAGTAAATGTAAAACATCTAAACTGTATTGCTAATGGTCAGTTGACTGTCACTGACCAATAAAGTAAAATTTCCAAATTGTAGAACTATTGGCCACTTGACTGTCACTGACTAAGTAAAACATCCAAACTGTATTGCTATTGGTCACCTGACTGTCACTGACCAACAAAGTAAAGCATCCGAACTTTGTTGCTATTGGTCAAATGACTGTCACTAACCAATAAAGTAAAACGTCCAAACTATATTGGTATTGGACACATGACTGTTACTGACAAATAAAGTTAAAACACCATTACTGTATAGCTTTTGGTCACATGACTGTCATTAACCAGTAAAACATCTAAACCATCTTAACTGTATTGCTTATGGTCACTTGACAGTCACTGACCAATAAAGGAAAACATCCAGACTTTATTGCTATTGGTCGCATATAAATATAAATGAAATAAATCGTTTAATTTGTATTGATATTGGTCACATGACTGACACTGACAAATAAAGCAAAACGTCTGAACTGTTTTGGTTGGTCACATGACTGTCACTGACCAGTAAATGTAAAACATCAAAACTGTATTGCTAATGGTCAGTTGACTGTCATTGACCAAACAGGTAAAATATCCAAACTGTATTGCTATTGGTCGCATGACTGTCACTTACCAAGTAAATTAAATCATCCAAACGTTATTGCTATCGGTCAAATGACTGTCACTGACCAATAAAGTAAAACCTCAAACCTATATTGCTATTGGTCACATGACTGTCACTGACAAATAAAGTTAAAACACCATTGCTGTATTGCAATTGGTCGCATGACTGTCATTGACCAGTAAAGTTAAACATCCAAACTTTATTGCTATTGGTCACATGGCCGTAACTGACCAATAGATATAGCTTTTACAAGGCATGAAAGTCGTCACCTGAATCAGACCCACAAGATCGAGACTAACCTGGAATGATAGCAGGTTATGGTAATGACTCAGGAAGTTGAAACAAACAATAACAAGAAAAAAAAAAAACAAGAATTCAGCCGAAGGCTATGGTGCGCCTGTGGGGGTGCAAAGTCACCGAACCATGACATCTAGGCTAAGGTCAAACGTAGAAGCTTGCTTAAAAGTGGCCATTCTTAAATGCAAGCTTGTACAAAGTATCATTAATGAAGGTCTAATAATTCTTGAGAAATGAACTTAACCGTTAGGGTGAACGCTAGGGTAGTTGCAATATTTTACAAAGTCAGTGAACCATAAAATGTAGGTCAAGGTCAAATAAGGATGCTTGCATTTAAATTTCCACCGCCAGATACAAGTTTGTACCAAGTATCATTAATAAAGCTCTTATAGTTCTTTTGAAATGAACTTGACCATTTGAGTGAACAATAGGGTGGTCAGAATATTTTACAAAGTCAGTGAACCATAAATCGTAGGTCAAGGTCAAATATGGATGCTTGCATTTAACTTGCCACCCCCAGACACAAATTTACAATAAGTATTATTAATGAAGCTCTTATAGTTGTTGAGAAATTAAATTTACTATTGGGTGAACGGTAGGGTGGTCGCAATATTTTGCAAAGTCAGTGAACTATAAAATGTAGGTCAAGGTCAAATATGGATGCTTGCATTTAAGTTGCCATCCCGAGATTCAAGTTTGTACCAAGTATCATTAATGAAGCTCTTATAATTCTTGAGAAATCAACTTGACCATCAGGGTCAACGCTAGGGTAGTCATAATATTTTACAAAGTCATTGAACCTTAAAATTTAGGTCAAGGTCAAATACGGATGCTAGCATTTAAGTTTCCATCCCCAGATACAAGTTTTTACCAAGTATCATCAATGACGCTCTTATAGTTTTTGAGGAATAAACTGAACCTTGAGGTGAACGCTGGGGTGGTCGCAAATGTTGACGCCCTGACAAACGGACGAACGGACAAACGAACGGACGGAAAAACGGACGCCTATATCGCGCCATGCTAATAGCAGGCGCGACAAAAAAAAACGACATGAAGTCAGAATAACTGAAAGTAAAGCCATCTGAGGCCAAAAAAGTAGCTATTGGATTCGTGGATCCTGATCAGAATCAGCAAAACCAGTTTAAATGGAGAGAAGACATATGATCATAGAGGCCTCCATTCAAGAGACATATATGTAGCAGCCAAAGTACAAAAGTACAAGCCCTGTGGTCCAGATATGGAGACACCAAAAGGGGATCGCTCCCACCCATCGGGGCCTGGATAAAAAGATTGGGCTGCACGTCGCTTCCACGCAGAGCTGAAACCGACCGGCGTGGAAAAAGACTAGGAAAAGGTTAAAACAGATCCAAGAGGCAAAAAGACGGTTCTAAACTTGTCTAGTCGGTGGTTGTCCTTTGACGACTATATTTTGTTGGAAAAGGGGCTGTCTTTTTGTCCTAAAAGTAAAAGCCACGCTAAAATTAAACTCGCTGAGGAACTTTTAGAATATACACGTAGAAAACGTCTTAAGGAGTTCTTTGCTGAGGGTTACCAATCTAACAATACACCAAAGGAACATTATTGTTTTTCTGAACTTCCATCTTGCAACAAGAAACGGTTGTCATTCACGCCTCCTAGTGGTCGCGACGTTCACTTAGAGTTTTACATAGAACCTATTTCACAGTAATTATTGCGTGCTGAACCTAAAATATAAAGCATAGCAATATCTCAAAAGCTGAAATTGCGTCGCTAAGTCTGGTACGTGACGATTCCATCGTCATAAAAAATCTGATAAATCAGGTACTATTTTGGTAATGAACAAATCTGATTATACCGCTGAGGTTGAGCGTCAATTGCATAATAGTGAATACAGTCGAACTTCGATGGCTCGAACCACTTTGGGAACATGAAAATTTGTTCGAGACAGCGGTAGTTCGAGCCACAGAGGTTTACTATTAGTGCCATATCAGGAGGCAATATGGTGATAATTGTGGATATCTTTTCGGTGTTCTCTATTATAAATGTACGCTGTGTGTACACATTTTTTTTGGTTTGTATTGGAGTTTTACGGCCCAGTCAACACTATTTAGGTCATTTTTGAGCCGGTCAGTTTACCTATCAACACTTTCCTGGGCAGGCTTATACGTAAGCGGTTAACCAGTACAGTGCACATTCTTTCGCCAGAAACTGACAACTGCCCTTCTTGAATCAGCGGAAGGGAGAGAATGACCGTAGAAAAGATTTCATGATCAATCTCCACGAAAGAATGTTGCCGACCCCGGCGGGAGTCGAACCCGCGTCCTCCTGATCACCAGTCAGACGCGCATCCGACTGAGCCACTGAGGCCGGCTTGTACACATTAGAATCGCCTCATCGAGGCGATTCTAATGCGTACACACAGCATACATTTGCAAAATAAATGAAGCAAATCTTACTAAATTATCCCTTATCGTATTTGGAGGAACCCCCTGCGGACTCAAGAATGGGTTCGAACCATCCATGGTAAACGAGCCATCGGAGTTCAAGCCATCGAAGTTTTACTGTATTATGAAAAATTTGCCTTAAATCCGTCTGAAGAGGTAAAGTTAAGAATAAATGACTGTATTGCGAAACTTGGAGTGGAATGTGTAAAATATGTGATGAAGCCTGAAATACAGACGCCAAAGTTCTACATTTTACCTAAGGCGCAGAAAGATTTTGATGCCAGTTTGCCTCTGGGATATCCTGGTCGTCGTATTGTTTCAACATGTAATTCTAGTACAAACAACATACCTTCCCTCCTATGTAAAAGACACGACAAACTTTATTCAAAAGTTAAAAACGTTTAAGTTAGCACATGCCAATTCATTTTTAGTGATTGTGGATGTATCGTTGTACACACTATACGCATGCAGGGTTGTTCTTGTCAGTGGTACTTCTTGTACCACAAATCAATTGCTTGTTGACAACATTCTTATCTTAATCCGTCTCGTTCTGGAATATAATCATTTTCAGTTCAAAAAGGACAATTACCTCTAGCAAATGGGTACGGCGATGGGTATTCCTATGACTCTCGCATATGCGTCGCTATTTAAGGGTAAACTTGAACAGGATTTTCTTAAAAGTAGATCTCTTGCACCAGTATATGGTTGAAATGTTTGTGTGACATCTTCATGGCATGGGATCATTCCATAGAAAGCTTACATAGTTTCATCGATGCTCTCAACTCTTTTCATCCATCAATTAAATTCATTAACATTTCCACATTCCCCCCCCCCCCCCGCCCATTGGGGCTTGAAGAAATAGATGGGCTGCATGATGCTTCAGCGCACCGCACACGACTGTCACGAGTATGGGTAAACCGCTTAGAGGATCTAAGCCTGCCTAGGTAATGTGGTGCGAGTCGGACCGTCCATGAATATAAGACGACAGGGTTTGAGATGTCATTTCATCTCAATGTCGGGTAAAAGTCCCACAAAATTGGAAGCAGCGTCGCAAAAATGACCTTTACAAACAAACACAACAAAGAAAATAAACTTTCTTGATGTTACTGATTCCAAATCTGAAATCCTGGAATTTTCTACTGATGTATATGTGAAGTCCACCAATGTTCACCGTATATTGAATATTCATATTGTCATCCCAAATCGTGCAATAAAACGGCATTCCGTTTAGTCAAGGTAAAATATTTAGAAGAATTATTTCTGGTGACACAAAATTCAAAGAAAGCATTCTTCAACTGCGCCATTTTTCATAGAGAGAAATTATTCTGCATCTGTTGTCGATGAGGCTCTGGGTAATGTTTCTTCATTGACGCAGGGCGAGGCATTGCAAACATCAGTCAAAACTGGAGATAGAAATGTTATCCCCTTTGTTATTGAATACCACCCGTCATTACCTAACATAGGTCTGGTTATAAACAAATACTTGGATTTGTTACATCTATCGCAAAGAGCTAGCGTTAATACTGTACACACATATAAACCTATTTTGGCGTTTCGACGGTCTAAAAATTTACGGGATTACCTTGTACGCTCGTCATTTGTTGATAGGACCCATCATTGTTCTCAAACATGTGACAGACGTCGATGCCCCCATTGTAAAAATATCATTAAAACTGATGTTTTTTTTTATACCAGTAGCAGCACTCAAGCGTCTTTCAGAATGCGGTATTCGACAAGTTGCACTTCTCAGAATGTCATTTATCTGATAGCAAGTAAACGCTGCAACATGCAATACATTGGTCAAACAAATCAACGCGTTTCCAAACAATGAACAGCCATGTATTTGATATCGATACGTACGATGGTCAAAGCTACGCTACCAATATCGCGTCACAGTACAACCAATTTCACTTGACGATTTTAGATTTGTTCCTATCGATGTTGTCAATAATGAGATGGATAGTCTTACTGGATTCATAAACTTGACTTTACATCCAAAAGGCATGAATTCAAAGTTACTGTATACTAGTTAGTAGACTAGCATACATTTTAATTGTTCCTAATATCACTTTTGTATATGCTCTATTGGAATTACAGCATAAACATTGATTCATAATTATGTTATGCTAGTCTGCTTTTGTGTCAGGGCACTACTGGACTCCGTGGACGCTGGTCCGTGTCTGTGCCTTTTCAGGTTGGGTGGTAGCGCAGCCTGGTTGGGTCTAGACTTTGCGATCAATAGGTATCTTAAGTATTTTTACGGTCCGCTTATAATTTGGCCAGCTTGCGTTTTGGCGCGGCCTGTTATTTTTCAATATTTTCGTTTTGCGGGCCGTTGTTATTGCCTCTACGAGGGTTTAAGTGCCTAGGCTGGTGATAGTGTTTAGGGATGCAGCGATTCATTAGATTTACATGCGCGCCCGGCTATGTCCTGGATCAGCCTGTGCGTTTGCGCAGTCTGATTCGGGCCTTCGCTGTGCGTGTTTCGGATGGCTGGAACCTAGTTATTTTTTATGCGGCCCATGGAGACTTATCAGGTTGCACGGCCTGGCCCCGGGGTTATAGTACTTTTTTATGCCCGCATCTGCTAAGCATTGGATTTATTATGCTCATAAATACTGAAATACATATGAAGAGGCGGGTTTCCTGATCAGACCAGTTTCGTGCTCGGATGGGTTGAGCATGTATGGGTGTGGGGGTGTTACCACGGACACTAATCTTGGTTTTCGCATTCCGCATGTATTGCTCTGCTCCGGATTACT
Organism: Lucinisca nassula; assembly: GCA_963580285.1. NCBI lineage: Eukaryota > Metazoa > Mollusca > Bivalvia > Lucinida > Lucinidae > Lucinisca > Lucinisca nassula. The sequence goes on along the minus strand of OY757024.1, from coordinate 43,999,664 downwards.
TATTGTACACTGTCGCTAACTTTGGTGTAACATAGCTAGCGTGACGCACCGCATCACGTTACGTTTTCGTGTGCGACGCCATCAATGCCTATTGTTTATAACATCATGAAGAAGAAGTAAAACAAAGATCAGGAATTGATACAATTAACTTACTCCATCCACAAAAGACACCAAAGGGAAAGAAATACAAACATTAAGCGACCAGACCATAATGGAAACCTAAACAAAGGAAGGCCATATGAGAAGCCTTGAAGGCGAAACGTTGATGTTAATACATGATAAAGATTATTTCGTGATGGTGTTGATTTAGTATACAAAACTGGATACGGTTAGTAATTCCATATATATGGTATGAAAGGCTTGGGAGGCAGAGCCCCATAAGCCCTGAACAATGAGCCTAAAAGTTTTTAAAATGAGCCTATAGCCCGAATGGTGTCTGAAAGAAAAACTGGAAGTCTGACGAAGGCACTACTACTGGGATTCCCTTAAGATATATAGAATGGTTTATCCACAATTAAGTGCCCTTACGACCAAATAGAAATGGAGTCAATGATCAGGAATCGATACAATCAACCCACAGCTCCGATCAGAGACACCAAAGGGAAAGAAACACAAACATGAAACAACAGATCTAATGTTAACATCAGTAGCGGAAAGCCGAAAGGACAGTAACTTTCCAAAAAAAGGTCAACAGGCTATCCAAAATAAAATAATACAAGCGACACAAACACCCAAAGATAAACCATAACAAAAACATTAAATAAACCGCGACAGAAGAACCGCCTTGGAACGGTCAGCGCAAACGAGTTCCACTGGGGGCTTAAATCGAGTTTACGTGGCCACAATCCTCGCCCTTACTTCCGTCGCGATTTAGACAAATAATTTGTTCAGCCCGTATGAAGGCCTCCTAACTCATCAGTGCAACTCTCCGTGAACACAAATAATCAAACAACCACAGAGATGAAACAACAGTGAGGACGCGACAGCAAAAAAAAAAAAAAAAAAAAAAAAAACGGGGCCCGACCAGAGATAGAGCATCAGGCACCAACCAACATTACCTTGAATTAGATCCTAATTCTTAATAAGCCTTTACGCTGGAACCGTCATAGAATCTGAGGCCTGACACATCGGCTGGGAAATATGAATTGTAAAAACGTGACTGACGTGATTGGTCAGTGACAATAATGTGTTCTGTACCAATACAAATACAGTGTGTTATCTTTATTGGTCGGTGACATCCATGAGACCAATATCAATACAGTAATGGTGACAATCATGAGACCGATATCAAGAGAGTAAGAGGGTGCTGGCTGTTTTGGTCAATGACAATAATGAGACCAATATCAATACAGTTAGGGTGGCTTATATATTGGTCAGAGACAATAATGAGTTCTATACCAATACAGAAACAGTGTTATCTTTGTTGGTCAGTGACATCCAATAGACCAATATCAATACAGAAAGGGTGTGTTATCGTTAGTGATCAGTGACAGTCATAAGGCAATATTAATACAAGTGAGTGTTAACTTTATTTTGGTGGCAATCATAAGACCAATATCAATGCAGTAAGGTTCTATAATCTTAATTGGTCAGTGACAATAATGAGACCAATATCAATACAGTAAGGGTGACAATCATGAGACCGATATCTGTTGGCTTTTTTTGGTCAATATCAATACAGTAAGGGGTCTTATCTTTATTGGTCAGAGACAATAATGAGTTCAATACTAAGACAGGAACAGTGTGCTATCTTTATTGGTCAGTGATATCCATGAGACCAATATCAATACAGCAAGGGTGACAATCATGAGACCGATATCAAGAGAGTAAATGTGTGGGTCTTTTTGGTCAATGTCAATAATGAGACCAATATCAATGCAGTAAGGGGGTCTTATCTTTATTGGTCAGAGACAATAATGAGTTCAATACCAAGACAGAAACAGTGTGTTTACTTTATTGGTCAGTGACATCCATAGACCAATATCAATACAGTAAGGGTGTGTTATCGTTATTGATCAGTGACGGTCAATATACCAATATTAATACAGTAAGGATGGGTTACATTTATTGGTCAGCGACAATATTGAGACAAATTATCAATACAAGCGTATGTAAACGGTACTCTTGGTGACAATCATAAGACCAATATCAATACAGTAAGGATATGTTATCTTCATTTATTAGTGACAATAATGGGACAAATGTCAGTAAAGTAAGGGTGTGTTTTCTTTATTGGTCAGTGAAAACGATGCGACCAATATCACTGCTGTAAGGGCCTGTTGCTTTTATTGGTCGGTGACAATAATGCGACCAATATCAATAGAGTGTGTGTTATCTTTATTGATCATTGACAATAAATGGACCTATTTAAACACAGAACGTATGCCCATCTTTCTTGACCAGTGACAAAACCGTGACTAATAGCAATACAGTAAGAGAAGGTTATCAGTACTAGCCTGTGACAATCCGGTAACAAGGTGTTTTCATTATTGGTCAGTGACAAAATGACACAAATATCAATACAATACGTGTGTTATCTTTATTGACAGTGACAATAATTAGACCTTAATCAATACATTGAGAGTGTGTAAACTTTTTTTGTCAGTGACCATAATGTGACCAATATCAATACAGTAAGTGTGTGCTATCACTTTTGATCAGTGACATTATTGAGACCAATATCAATAAAGTTAAGTTGTGTTATCTTCATGGATCAGAGACAATGATGAGACTACTATCAATACAGTCTCACTGTGTATTCTTTATTGGTCAGTGATTATCATGAAACCAATATCAATAAAGTGAGGTTGTGTTATATTCATGGATCAATGACAATGATGAGACCAATATCAATACAGTCTTTCTGTGTTATCTTTATTGGCCAGTAATAATAATGAGACGAATATCAATACAGTAATGGCGTGTTATCTTCATTGGTCAGTGACGAGACTGTGACCAATATCAATACAGTAATGGTATGTTATCTTCATTGGCCCGTGACAAGAATGTGACCAATACCAATATAGTAATTGAGTGTAATCTTTTTAGTGGTCAGTGACAATAATGAGTCCTATTGACAGTCATTGCCACCAATTTCAATACAATAAAGAGTGGTGTCTTAATTGACAAATGACGATATTGAGACCAATTCAGTAAGGGTGTGTTATCTTTATAGTTCAGTGGGAATAATGAGACCTGTATCAATACAGTAATCTTTTTAGTCTGGCCAAGAAAACATGTACACTCCATATTTTTCACTTCTGTGGTGTATTCCTTGCTTCCAAAGGATAACCATTTTATAGAACATATTTAACTTCACTACAGCTGGTGTGTGGGAATTTGTGGCGGCGGTAAAACGTCTCCCTGCCCTACATCATAGTGTAGATTATATTGTCTTGTCCTTTGGGATCATTGATTCAATTGTGGAATTTTGAAAATATCTGAGGGTCACTGATGAGGCCTATTGGCCGAAACTAGCTAGTCTGGCCCAGAAACAGGTACACTCTATATTTTTCACTTCTGTGGTGTATTCCTTGTTTCCAAAGGATAACCCTTTTATAGAACATATTTATTGGGCGCTGGCAATAATGAGACCAATATAAAAAGAGTAAGAGTGTGTTATCATTATTGGTCAGTGACTATCATGATGAGACCAATATCATTACAGCAAGTGTGGGTTGTCTTTTTTTTGTCAGTGAGAATGAGATAAATATCACTACAGTATGGGTATTTGTTTGTTTGATTTGATGTTTAACGTCCCCGTCAACACTGTTTAGGTCATTTTGGAAACGTTGCTTCCAATTCTGTGGGACTTTTACCCGACATAGAGATGAAATGACATCTCAAGCCCTGTCGCCAAATGAAACCAATAGGGTTTATAAGCAAGGACGGTCTGACTCGCCTGGCTGGCTTAGATCCTCTTTGCGGTTTATCAGTACTCGTTTACGGTCGGTCTCAGCTCTCTATGGATCTTTATTGGTCATTGACAATAATGAGACCTCTAACAATATTTTAAGAGTGTTAATCTTTATTGGTCAGTGACAATAACAGGACCAATATCACAAAAGTAAAAGTGTATTACCATTATTGGTCAGTGACAAAAAAGAGACCAATATCAATACAGTGAGGCTGTCATCACGTGATCAAGTCCATGAGATGAACAGCCTATTTGATATGTTAAAGGACAAGAAAATATAAACTACACTATGATGTAGAGCAAGGAAGACATTTCACGGTCGCCACTCATTCCCAGACATCAGCTGTAGTGACGTCAAGATTTTTCTATAAAAGGGTTATCCTATGGAAGCAAGGAATACACCACAGAACAGGAAAATATAGAGAAAACTTGTATATAGAGAAAACTTATACATTAATTTTCTTATCCCTTCTCCAAGACAAAGGCTTTGGGTACTTGTTAGTACCACCTCAATGATGCAGTTCTAAGGAGCACCCTCAATATATGTGATAAAAAATCATTTGCATCAGACAAGTAGCCATTTTGAAGCTGTGAAAATGCGCTATGTCGCACGGATGTGTTATCGTATTGGTTATCTTTATTGTTCAGTGACATTAAAGAGACCAACATCAATACAGTAATGTTTAGTTATGTCATTTGTCCGTGCCAGTAATGCGGTCTATATCGATACAGTATGAGTGTGTTATCTTTGTTGGTCAGTGACAATAATAATGAGACCAATATTACTACAGTATGAGTGTATTACCTTATTGATCTGTGACAATAATGCGACCAATATCATTGCAGTATGAGTGTATTATCTTTATTGATCAGTGACAATTGTGAGACCAATATCAATAGAGTAAGGGTGTGTTAGCTTTAGTGGTTGGTGACAATCAGTGACAAATATGAGAGCAATATCAATAGATTAAGGTGTGTTATCTTTATTGGTCAGTGGCAATAATGAGACCTATATCAATACAGAAAGAGTGTGTTATCTTTAATGTTCAGTGACAATTATGAGACAAATATCTGTTCAGGAAGGTTGTGTTATGTTTATTGGTCAGTGACAATGATGACACCAATAACAGTAGGATTTTGTTATCTTTATTGGTCAGTGACAATAATGAGACCCATACCAAAACAGTGAGAGTGTGATATCTTTTTTGGTCAGTGACTATAATGCAATCTATGTCAATATAGTAACAATGTGTTATGCTGTTGGTCAGTGACAATAATGAGACCAATATCAACCCAGAAAGAATTTGTTATCCTTATTGGTCAGTGAAAAAATGAGACCAATATCAATACAGTTAAGTGTGTATTACCTTTTATTGTTCAGTGACAATAACGAGACCTCTATCAATATTTTAAGAGTGAGTGATTTAGTGTTTGAGTTTTACGTCTCACCAACAGCTAAGGTCATATGGAGACGGGGCCTCGGTTTAAAGACTCATCCGAAAGTCTGGAGAAGCCCGGAATCGGTCCTGCGACTCCTGGTTTACACGGTGAGTAGCATAACCACTGCTCAACGGAGGCTTCTCAATATTTTAAGAGCGTTAATCTTTATTGGTCAGTGACAATAATGAAACCAATATCAAAACAGTAAAAGTGTATTATCATTATTGGTCAGTGACAATAAAGAGACCAAGATCAATACAGTGAGTGAGTGTTTGAGTTTTACGTCCCGACAACAGCTAAGGTCATACCGAGACGGGACCTCGGTTTAAAGACTCATCCGAAAGTCTGGAGAAGCCCGGGATCGAACCTGCGACCCCTGGTTTACATGGCGAGTAGCGTCACCACTACACCACGGAGGCTTCTAATATCAATCCAGTAAGGTTGTCATCACGTGAACAAGTCCGGGTCTCTGATGGGAGCTGTGGGTTGATTGTATCGATTCCTGATCATTGCCGCCACTTCTATTTTGGAAGCAAGGAATACACCACCACAGAACTGAAAAATATAAGGTGTACATGTTTTCTGGGCCTCAATTGCTAGTTTCGGCCAATTAGGCCTCATCAGTGACCTCAAATATTTTCAAAATTCCACAATGGAATCAATGATCCTAAAGGACAAGAAAATATAAACTAAGCTATGATGTAGGACAGGGAGACGTGTTACGGCCGCCACAGATTCCCAGACATCAGCTGTAGTGACGTCAAATATGTTCTATAAAAGTGTTATTCTTTGGAAGCAAGGAATACACCAAAGAACTGAAAATATGAAGTGTACATGTTTTCTGGGCCTCACTTGCTAGTTTCGGCCAATTAGGCCTCATCAATGACCCTTAAATATTTTCACATTCCACAATGGAATAAATGGTCCAAAAGGACAAGAAAATAGAAACTACACTATGATGTAGGACAGGCAGACTTTTTACGGCCGCCAAACATTCCCAGACATCAGCTGTAGTGACGTCAAATATGTTCTATAAGTGTTATTCTTTGGAAGCAAAGGAATACACCACAGAACTGGAAACTATAGAGAAAACTTGAATATTGAGAAAACTTGTACTATTTTATTATTTTTCTCCAAGACAAAGGATTCGTGTACTCGTTAGAACCACCTCAATGAAGCGATTCTAAGGAGCACTCACAACCTATGTGAGAAAAATATCATATTCATCAGATAAGTAGCCATTTTGAAGATGCGAAAAGACACTATGTCGCACGGTTGTGTTATCGTATTGGTTATCTTTATTGTTCAGTGACATTAAAAAAGACCAAAATCAATACAGTAAGGTTTCGTTATCTTATTGGTCCGTGACAATAATGCGACCCATTTCAATACAGTAAGAGTGTGTTATCTTTGTTTGCCAGGGACAATAATGAGACCAATATCTTTGTTTGCCAGGGACAATAATGAGACCAATATCATTGCAGTATGAGTGTATTACCTTTATTGATCCGTCACAATAATGAGACCAATATCATTACAGTATGAGTGTATTATCTTTATTGATCAGTGACAATGATGAGACAAATAGCAATAGAGTAAGGGTGTGATAGCTTTAGTGGTTGGTGACAGTCAGTGACAAATATGAGATCAATATCAATAGATAAAGGTGTGTTATCTTTATTGGTCAGTGGCAATAATGAGACCTATATCAATACAGAAAGAGTGTGTTATCTTTAATGTTCAGTGACAATAATGAGACAAATATCTGTTCAGGAAGGTTGTGTTATCTTTATTGGTCAGTGACAATGATGACACCAATAACAGTAGGATTTTGTTATCTTTATTGGTCAGTGACAATAATGGGACCCATACCAAAACAGTGAGAGTGTGATATCTTTTTTGGTCAGTGACTATAATGCAATCTATGTCAATATAGTAACAATGTGTTATGCTGTTGGTCAGTGACAATAATGAGACCAATATCAACCCAGAAAAAATTTGTTATCCTTATTGGTCAGTGAAAAAATGAGACCAATATCAATACAGTTAAGTGTGTTTGTTTGTTTGATTTGAGGTTTAACGTCCCCGTCAACACTGTAAAGGTCATTTTGGAGACGTTGCTTCCAATTTTGTGGTGTGTATTACCTTTATTGTTCAGTGACAATAATGAGACCTCTATCAATATTTTCAGAGTGAGTGATTTAGTGAGTGTTTGAGTTTCACGTCTCACCAACAGCTTTGGTCATACGGAGACGGGGCCTCGGTTTAAAGACTCATCCGAAAGTCTGGAGAAGCCCGGAATCGATCCTGCGACTCCTGGTTTACACGGTGATTAGAATAACCACTGCTCAACGGAGGCTTCTCAATATTTTAAGAGCGTTAATCTTTATTGGTCAGTGACAATAATGAGACCAATATCAAAAAAGTAAAAGTGTATTATCATTATTGGTCAGTGACAATAATGAGACCAAGATCAATACAGTGAGTGAGTGTTTGAGTTTTACGTCCCGACAACAGCTAAGGTCATACGGAGACGGGACCTCGGTTTAAAGACTCATCCGAAAGTCTGGAGAAGCCCGGGATCGATCCTGCGACCCCTGGTTTACATGGCGAGTAGCGTAACCACGACACCACGGAGGCTTCTAATATCAATCCAGTAAGGTTGTCATCACGTGAACAAGTCCGGGTCTCTGATGGGAGCTGTGGGATTATTGTATCGATTCCTGATCATTGCCGCCACTTCTATTTTGGAAGCAAGGAATACACCACCACAGAACTGAAAAATATAAGGTGTACATGTTTTCTGGGCCTCAATTGCTAGTTTCGGCCAATTAGGCCTCATCAGTGACCTCAAATATTTTCAAAATTCCACAATGGAATCAATGATCCTAAAGGACAAGAAAATATAAACTACACTATGATGTAGGACAGGGAGACGTTTTACGGCCGCCACAGATTCCCAGACATCAGCTGTAGTGACGTCAAATATGTTCTATAAAAGTGTTATTCTTTGGAAGCAAGGAATACACCAAAGAACTGAAAATATGAAGTGTACATGATTTCTGGGCCTCACTTGCTAGTTTCGGCCAATTAGGCCTCATCAATGACCCTTAAATATTTTCACATTCCACAATGGAATCAATGGTCCAAAAGGACAAGAAAATAGAAACTACACTATGATGTAGGACAGGCAGACTTTTTACGGCCGCCAAACATTCCCAGACATCAGCTGTAGTGACGTCAAATATGTTCTATAAGTGTTATTCTTTGGAAGCAAAGGAATACACCACAGAACTGGAAACTATAGAGAAAACTTGGATATTGAGAAAACTTGTACTATTTTATTATTTTTCTCCAAGACAAAGGATTCGTGTACTCGTTAGAACCACCTCAATGAAGCGATTCTAAGGAGCACTCACAACCTATGTGAGAAAAATATCATATTCATCAGATAAGTAGCCATTTTGAAGATGCGAAAAGACACTATGTCGCACGGTTGTGTTATCGTATTGGTTATCTTTATTGTTCAGTGACATTAAAAAGACCAAAATCAATACAGTAAGGTTTAGTTATCTTATTGGTCCGTGACAATGATGCGACCCATTTCAATACAGTAAGAGTGTGTTATCTTTGTTTGCCAGGGACAATAATGAGACCAATATCATTACAGTATGAGTGTATTACCTTTATTGATCCGTCACAATAATGAGACCAATATCATTACAGTATGAGTGTATTATCTTTATTGATCAGTGACAATGATGAGACCAATAGCAATAGAGTAAGGGTGTGATAGCTTTAGTGGTTGGTGACAGTCAGTGACAAATATGAGATCAATATCAATAGATTAAGGTGTGTTATCTTTATTGGTCAGTGGCAATAATGAGACCTATATCAATACAGAAAGAGTGTGTTATCTTTAATGTTCAGTGACAATAATGAGACCAATATCTGTTCAGGAAGGTTGTGTTATCTTTATTGGTCAGTGACAATGATGACACCAATAACAGTAGGATTTTGTTATCTTTATAGGTCAGTGACAATAATGAGACCCATACCAATACAGTGAGAGTGTAATATCTTTATTGGTCAGTGACTATAATGCAATCTATGTCAATTTAGTAACAATGTGTTATGCTGTTGGTCAGTGACAATAATGAGACCAATATCAACCCAGAAAGAATTTGTTATCCTTATTGGTCAGTGAAAAAATGAGACCAATATCAATACAGTTAAGTGTGTATTACCTTTTATTGTTCAGTGACAATAATGAGACCTCTATCAATATTTTAAGAGTGAGTGATTTAGTGACTATTTGAGTTTCACGTCTCACCAACAGCTTAGGTCATACGGAGACGGGGCCTCGGTTTAAAGACTCATCCGAAAGTCTGGAGAAGCCCGGAATCGATCCTGCGACTCCTGGTTTACACGGTGATTAGAATAACCACTGCTCAACGGAGGCTTCTCAATATTTTAAGAGCGTTAATCTTTATTGGTCAGTGACAATAATGAGACCAATATCAAAAAAGTAAAAGTGTATTATCATTTTTGGTCAGTGACAATAATGAGACCAAGATCAATACAGTGAGTGAGTGTTTGAGTTTTACGTCCCGACAACAGCTAAGGTCATACGGAGACGGGACCTCGGTTTAAAGACTCATCCGAAAGACTGGAGAAGCCCGGGATCGATCCTGCGACCCCTGGTTTACATGGCAAGTAGCGTAACCACTACACCACGGAGGCTTCTAATATCAATCCAGTAAGGTTGTCATCACGTGAACAAGTCCGGGTCTCTGATGGGAGCTGTGGGATGATTGTATCGATTCCTGATCATTGCCGCCACTTCTATTTTGGAAGCAAGGAATACACCACCACAGAACTGAAAAATATAAGGTGTACATGTTTTCTGGGCCTCAATTGCTAGTTTCGGCCAATTAGGCCTCATCAGTGACCTCAAATATTTTCAAAATTCCACAATGGAATCAATGATCCTAAAGGACAAGAAAATATAAACTACACTATGATGTAGGACAGGGAGACGTTTTACGGCCGCCACAGATTCCCAGACATCAGCTGTAGTGACGTCAAATATGTTCTATAAAAGTGTTATTCTTTGGAAGCAAGGAATACACCAAAGAACTGAAAATATGAAGTGTACATGATTTCTGGGCCTCACTTGCTAGTTTCGGCCAATTAGGCCTCATCAATGACCCTTAAATATTTTCACATTCCACAATGGAATCAATGGTCCAAAAGGACAAGAAAATAGAAACTACACTATGATGTAGGACAGGCAGACTTTTTACGGCCGCCAAACATTCCCAGACATCAGCTGTAGTGACGTCAAATATGTTCTATAAGTGTTATTCTTTGGAAGCAAAGGAATACACCACAGAACTGGAAACTATAGAGAAAACTTGGATATTGAGAAAACTTGTACTATTTTATTATTTTTCTCCAAGACAAAGGATTCGTGTACTCGTTAGAACCACCTCAATGAAGCGATTCTAAGGAGCACTCACAACCTATGTGAGAAAAATATCATATTCATCAGATAAGTAGCCATTTTGAAGATGCGAAAAGACACTATGTCGCACGGTTGTGTTATCGTATTGGTTATCTTTATTGTTCAGTGACATTAAAAAGACCAAAATCAATACAGTAAGGTTTAGTTATCTTATTGGTCCGTGACAATGATGCGACCCATTTCAATACAGTAAGAGTGTGTTATCTTTGTTTGCCAGGGACAATAATGAGACCAATATCATTACAGTATGAGTGTATTACCTTTATTGATCCGTCACAATAATGAGACCAATATCATTACAGTTTGAGTGTATTATCTTTATTGATCAGTGACAATGATGAGACCAATAGCAATAGAGTAAGGGTGTGATAGCTTTAGTGGTTGGTGACAGTCAGTGACAAATATGAGATCAATATCAATAGATTAAGGTGTGTTATCTTTATTGGTCAGTGGCAATAATGAGACCTATATCAATACAGAAAGAGTGTGTTATCTTTAATGTTCAGTGACAATAATGAGACCAATATCTGTTCAGGAAGGTTGTGTTATCTTTATTGGTCAGTGACAATGATGACACCAATAACAGTAGGATTTTGTTATCTTTATTGGTCAGTGACAATAATGAGACCCATACCAATACAGTGAGAGTGTGATATTTTTATTGGTCAGTGACTATAATGCAATCTATGTCAATATAGTAACAATGTGTTATGCTGTTGGTCAGTGACAATAATGAGACCAATATCAACCCAGAAAGAATTTGTTATCCTTATTGGTCAGTGAAAAAATGAGACCAATATCAATACAGTTAAGTGTGTATTACCTTTTATTGTTCAGTGACAATAATGGGACCTCTATCAATATTTTAAGAGTGAGTGATTTAGTGACTATTTGAGTTTCACGTCTCACCAACAGCTTAGGTCATACGGAGACGGGGCCTCGGTTTAAAGACTCATCCGAAAGTCTGGAGAAGCCCGGAATCGATCCTGCGACTCCTGGTTTACACGGTGATTAGAATAACCACTGCTCAACGGAGGCTTCTCAATATTTTAAGAGCGTTAATCTTTATTGGTCAGTGACAATAATGAGACCAATATCAAAAAAGTAAAAGTGTATTATCATTATTGGTCAGTGACAATAATGAGACCAAGATCAATACAGTGAGTGAGTGTTTGAGTTTTACGTCCCGACAACAGCTAAAGTCATACGGAGACGGGACCTCGGTTTAAAGACTCATCCGAAAGTCTGGAGAAGCCCGGGATCGATCCTGCGGCCCCTGGTTTACATGGCAAGTAGCGTAACCACTACACCACGGAGGCTTCTAATATCAATCCAGTAAGGCTGTCATCACGTGAACAAGTCCGGGTCTCTGATGGGAGCTGTGGGATGATTGTATCGATTCCTGATCATTGCCGCCACTTCTATTTTGGAAGCAAGGAATACACCACCACAGAACTGAAAAATATAAGGTGTACATGTTTTCTGGGCCTCAATTGCTAGTTTCGGCCAATTAGGCCTCATCAGTGACCTCAAATATTTTCAAAATTCCACAATGGAATCAATGATCCTAAAGGACAAGAAAATATAAACTACACTATGATGTAGGACAGGGAGACGTTTTACGGCCGCCACAGATTCCCAGACATCAGCTGTAGTGACGTCAAATATGTTCTATAAAAGTGTTATTCTTTGGAAGCAAGGAATACACCAAAGAACTGAAAATATGAAGTGTACATGATTTCTGGGCCTCACTTGCTAGTTTCGGCCAATTAGGCCTCATCAATGACCCTTAAATATTTTCACATTCCACAATGGAATCAATGGTCCAAAAGGACAAGAAAATAGAAACTACACTATGATGTAGGACAGGCAGACTTTTTACGGCCGCCAAACATTCCCAGACATCAGCTGTAGTGACGTCAAATATGTTCTATAAGTGTTATTCTTTGGAAGCAAAGGAATACACCACAGAACTGGAAACTATAGAGAAAACTTGGATATTGAGAAAACTTGTACTATTTTATTATTTTTCTCCAAGACAAAGGATTCGTGTACTCGTTAGAACCACCTCAATGAAGCGATTCTAAGGAGCACTCACAACCTATGTGAGAAAAATATCATATTCATCAGATAAGTAGCCATTTTGAAGATGCGAAAAGACACTATGTCGCACGGTTGTGTTATCGTATTGGTTATCTTTATTGTTCAGTGACATTAAAAAGACCAAAATCAATACAGTAAGGTTTAGTTATCTTATTGGTCCGTGACAATGATGCGACCCATTTCAATACAGTAAGAGTGTGTTATCTTTGTTTGCCAGGGACAATAATGAGACCAATATCATTACAGTATGAGTGTATTACCTTTATTGATCCGTCACAATAATGAGACCAATATCATTACAGTATGAGTGCATTATTTTTATTGATCAGTGACAATGATGAGACCAATAGCAATAGAGTAAGGGTGTGATAGCTTTAGTGGTTGGTGACAGTCAGTGACAAATATGAGATCAATATCAATAGATTAAGGTGTGTTATCTTTATTGGTCAGTGGCAATAATGAGACCTATATCAATACAGAAAGAGTGTGTTATCTTTAATGTTCAGTGACAATAATGAGACCAATATCTGTTCAGGAAGGTTGTGTTATCTTTATTGGTCAGTGACAATGATGACACCAATAACAGTAGGATTTTGTTATCTTTATTGGTCAGTGACAATAATGAGACCCATACCAATACAGTGAGAGTGTGATATCTTTATTGGTCAGTGACTATAATGCAATCTATGTCAATATAGTAACAATGTGTTATGCTGTTGGTCAGTGACAATAATGAGACCAATATCAACCCAGAAAGAATTTGTTATCCTTATTGGTCAGTGAAAAAATGAGACCAATATCAATACAGTTAAGTGTGTATTACCTTTTATTGTTCAGTGACAATAATGAGACCTCTATCAATATTTTAAGAGTGAGTGATTTAGTGACTATTTGAGTTTCACGTCTCACCAACAGCTTAGGTCATACGGAGACGGGGCCTCGGTTTAAAGACTCATCCGAAAGTCTGGAGAAGCCCGGAATCGATCCTGCGACTCCTGGTTTACACGGTGATTAGAATAACCACTGCTCAACGGAGGCTTCTCAATATTTTAAGAGCGTTAATCTTTATTGGTCAGTGACAATAATGAGACCAATATCAAAAAAGTAAAAGTGTATTATCATTATTGGTCAGTGACAATAATGAGACCAAGATCAATACAGTGAGTGAGTGTTTGAGTTTTACGTCCCGACAACAGCTAAGGTCATACGGAGACGGGACCTCGGTTTAAAGACTCATCCGAAAGTCTGGAGAAGCCCGGGATCGATCCTGCGACCCCTGGTTTACATGGCAAGTAGCGTAACCACTACACCACGGAGGCTTCTAATATCAATCCAGTAAGGTTGTCATCACGTGAACAAGTCCGGGTCTCTGATGGGAGCTGTGGGATGATTGTATCGATTCCTGATCATTGCCGCCACTTCTATTTTGGAAGCAAGGAATACACCACCACAGAACTGAAAAATATAAGGTGTACATGTTTTCTGGGCCTCAATTGCTAGTTTCGGCCAATTAGGCCTCATCAGTGACCTCAAATATTTTCAAAATTCCACAATGGAATCAATGATCCTAAAGGACAAGAAAATATAAACTACACTATGATGAAGGACAGGGAGACGTTTTACGGCCGCCACAGATTCCCAGACATCAGCTGTAGTGACGTCAAATATGTTCTATAAAAGTGTTATTCTTTGGAAGCAAGGAATACACCAAAGAACTGAAAATATGAAGTGTACATGATTTCTGGGCCTCACTTGCTAGTTTCGGCCAATTAGGCCTCATCAATGACCCTTAAATATTTTCACATTCCACAATGGAATCAATGGTCCAAAAGGACAAGAAAATAGAAACTACACTATGATGTAGGACAGGCAGACTTTTTACGGCCGCCAAACATTCCCAGACATCAGCTGTAGTGACGTCAAATATGTTCTATAAGTGTTATTCTTTGGAAGCAAAGGAATACACCACAGAACTGGAAACTATAGAGAAAACTTAGATATTGAGAAAACTTGTACTATTTTATTATTTTTCTCCAAGACAAAGGATTCGTGTACTCGTTAGAACCACCTCAATGAAGCGATTCTAAGGAGCACTCACAACCTATGTGAGAAAAATATCATATTCATCAGATAAGTTGCCATTTTGAAGATGCGAAAAGACACTATGTCGCACGGTTGTGTTATCGTATTGGTTATCTTTATTGTTCAGTGACATTAAAAAGACCAAAATCAATACAGTAAGGTTTAGTTATCTTATTGGTCCGTGACAATGATGCGACCCATTTCAATACAATAAGAGTGTGTTATCTTTGTTTGCCAGGGACAATAATGAGACCAATATCATTACAGTATGAGTGTATTACCTTTATTGATCCGTCACAATAATGAGACCAATATCATTACAGTATGAGTGTATTATCTTTATTGATCAGTGACAATGATGAGACCAATAGCAATAGAGTAAGGGTGTGATAGCTTTAGTGGTTGGTGACAGTCAGTGACAAATATGAGATCAATATCAATAGATTAAGGTGTGTTATCTTTATTGGTCAGTGGCAATAATGAGACCTATATCAATACAGAAAGAGTGTGTTATCTTTAATGTTCAGCGACAATAATGAGACCAATATCTGTTCAGGAAGGTTGTGTTATCTTTATTGGTCAGTGACAATGATGACACCAATAACAGTAGGATTTTGTTATCTTTATTGGTCAGTGACATTAATGAGACCCATACCAATACAGTGAGAGTGTGATATCTTTATTGGTCAGTGACTATAATGCAATCTATGTCAATATAGTAACAATGTGTTATGCTGTTGGTCAGTGACAATAATGAGACCAATATCAACCCAGAAAGAATTTGTTATCCTTATTGGTCAGTGAAAAAAATGAGACCAATATCAATACAGTTAAGTGTGTATTACCTTTTATTGTTCAGTGACAATAATGAGACCTCTATCAATACTTTAAGAGTGAGTGATTTAGTGACTATTTGAGTTTAACGTCTCACCAACAGCTTAGGTCATACGGAGACGGGGCCTCGGTTTAAAGACTCATCCGAAAGTCTGGAGAAGCCCGGAATCGATCCTGCGACTCCTGGTTTACACGGTGATTAGAATAACCACTGCTCAACGGAGGCTTCTCAATATTTTAAGAGCGTTAATCTTTATTGGTCAGTGACAATAATGAGACCAATATCAAAAAAGTAAAAGTGTATTATCATTATTGGTCAGTGACAATAATGAGACCAAGATCAATACAGTGAGTGAGTGTTTGAGTTTTACGTCCCGACAACAGCTAAGGTCATACGGAGACGGAACCTCGGTTTAAAGACTCATCCGAAAGTCTGGAGAAGCCCGGGATCGATCCTGCGACCCCTGGTTTACATGGCAAGTAGCGTAAACACTACACCACGGAGGCTTCTAATATCAATCCAGTAAGGTTGTCATCACGTGAACAAGTCCGGGTCTCTGATGGGAGCTGTGGGATGATTGTATCGATTCCTGATCATTGCCGCCACTTCTATTTTGGAAGCAAGGAATACACCACCACAGAACTGAAAAATATAAGGTGTACATGTTTTCTGGGCCTAAATTGCTAGTTTCGGCCAATTAGGCCTCATCAGTGACCTCAAATATTTTCAAAATTCCACAATGGAATCAATGATCCTAAAGGACAAGAAAATATAAACTACACTATGATGTAGGACAGGGAGACGTTTTACGGCCGCCACACATTCCCAGACATCAGCTGTAGTGACGTCAAATATGTTCTATAAAAGTGTTATTCTTTGGAAGCAAGGAATACACCAAAGAACTGAAAATATGAAGTGTACATGATTTCTGGGCCTCACTTGCTAGTTTCGGCCAATTAGGCCTCATCAATGACCCTTAAATATTTTCACATTCCACAATGGAATCAATGGTCCAAAAGGACAAGAAAATAGAAACTACACTATGATGTAGGACAGGCAGACTTTTTACGGCCGCCAAACATTCCCAGACATCAGCTGTAGTGACGTCAAATATGTTCTATAAGTGTTATTCTTTGGAAGCAAAGGAATACACCACAGAACTGGAAACTATAGAGAAAACTTGAATATTGAGAAAACTTGTACTATTTTATTATTTTTCTCCCAGACAAAGGATTCGTGTACTCGTTAGAACCACCTCAATGAAGCGATTCTAAGGAGCACTCACAACCTATGTGAGAAAAATATCATATTCATCAGATAAGTAGCCATTTTGAAGATGCGAAAAGACACTATGTCGCACGATTGTGTTATCGTATTGGTTATCTTTATTGTTCAGTGACATTAAAAAGACCAAAATCAATACAGTAAGGTTTAGTTATCTTATTGTTATTGATCCGTGGCAATAATGCGACCCATTTCAATACAGTAAGATTGTGTTATCTTTGTTTGCCAGGGACAATAATGAGACCAATATCATTACAGTATGAGTGTATTACCTTTATTGATCCGTCACAATAATGAGACCAATATCATTACAGTATGAGTGTATTATCTTTTTTGATCAGTGACAATGATGAGACCAATAGCAATAGAGTAAGTGTGTGTTAGCTTTAGTGGTTGGTGACAATCAGTGACAAATATGAGATCAATATCAATAGATTAAGGTGTGTTATCTTTATTGGTCAGTGGCAATAATAAGACCTGTATCAATACAGAAAGAGTGTTTTATCTTTAATGTTCAGTGACAATAATGAGACCAATATCTGTTCAGGAAGGTTGTGTTATCTTAATTGGTCAGTGACAATGATGACACCAATAACAGTAGGATTTTGTTATCTTTATTGATCAGTGACAATAATGAGACCCATACCAAAACAGTAAGAGTGTGATATCTTTATTGGTCAGTGACTATAATGCAATCTATGTCAATATAGTAACAATGTGTTATGTTTTTGGTCAGTGACAATAATGAGACCAATATCAACCCAGAAAGAATTTGTTATCTTTATTGGTCAGTGAAAAAATGAGACCAATATCAATACAGTTAAGTGTGTATTACCTTTATTGTTCAGTGACAATAATGAGACCTCTATCAATATTTTAAGAGTGAGTGATTTTGTGAGTGTCTGAGTTTCACGTCTCACCAACAGCTAAGGTCATACGGAGACGGGGCCTCGGTTTAAAGACTCATCCAAAAGTCTGGAGAAGCCCGGAATCGATCCTGCGACTCCTGTTTTACACGGCGAGTAGCATAACCACTGCTCCACGGAGGCTTCTCAATATTTTAAGAGCGTTAATCTTTATTGGTCAGTGACAATAATGAGACCAATATCAAAAAAGTAAAAGTGTATTATCATTATTGGTCAGTGACAATAATGAGACCAAGATCAATACAGTGAGTGAGTGTTTGAGTTTTACGTCCCACCCACAGCTAAGGTCATACGGAGACGGGACCTCGGTTTAAAGACTCATCCGAAAGTCTGGAGAAGCCCGGGATCGATCCTGCGACCCCTGGTTTACATGGCGAGTAGCGTAACCACTACACCACGGAGGCTTCTAATATCAATACAGTATGGTTGTCATCACGTGAACAAGTCCGGGTTTCTGATGGGAGCTGTGTGTTGATTGTATAGATTTCTGATCATGGCCCCCACTTCTATTTTGGGAGCAAGGAAAACACCACAGAACTGAAGAAATATAAGATGTTCATGTTTTCTGGGCCTCACTTGCTAGTTTCGGCCAATTAGGCCTCATCAGTAACCTCAAGTGTTTGTAAAATGCCACAACGGAATCAATGATCCTAAAAGACAACAAAAATATATAAACTACACTATGATGTAGGACGGGGAGACTTTTTACGGCCGCCACACATTCCCAGACATCAGCTGTAGTGCCGTCAAATAAGTTCTATAAAATTTTTTATTCTTTGGAAGCAAGGAATACACAAAAGAACTGAAAATATGAAGTGTACATGTTTCTGGGTCTCACTTGCTAGTTTCGGCAAATTAGGCCTCACCAATGACCCTCAAATATTTTCAAAATTCCACAATGCAATCAATGATCCTAAAGGACAAGAAAATATAAACTACACTATTATGTAGGACAGACAGACTTTTTACGACCGCCACACATTCCCAGACATCAGCTGTAGTGACGTGAAATATGTTCTATATGTGTTATTTTGTGGAAGTAAGAAATACACCACAGAACTGGAAAATATGGAAAAAACTTGGATATAGAGAAAACTTGTACATTAATAATATTATTATTTTTAATAAAAAACAAAAATAATAACAAAGGCTTTGGGTACTTGTTAGAACTACCTCAATGAAGCGGTTCTAAGGAGCACGCGCAACCTATGTGAGAAATAGATCATAGTCATCAGATAAGTAGCCATTTTGGAGATGTGAAAAGGCACTATGGCGCACGTTTGTGTTATCGTATTGGTTATCTTTATTGTTCAGTGACATTAAAGAGACCAACATCAATACACTAAGGTTAAGTTACCTTGTTGGATCTTGAAAATAATGCGACCTATATCAATACAGTAAGAGTGTGAGTGAGTGAGTGAGTTAGTTTTACGTCCCAGCAACAGCTTAGGTCATTCGGAGACGGGACCTCGGTTTAAAGACTCATCGGAAAGTCTTGCAAAGCCCTGGATCGATCCTGCGATCACTGGTTTACAAGGCGAGTAGCGTAATCACTACACTACGGAGGCTACTGTACAGTAACAGTTTGTTATCAATGTTGGTCAGTGACAATAATGAGACCAATATCTGTACAGTATGGGTGTATTAACTTTATTGATCATCGACAAAATTAAGACCAATATCATTACAGTATGGGTGTATTATCTTTATTGATCAGTGGCAATGATGAGATCAATATCAATAGAGTAAGGGTGTGTTAGCTTTAGTGGTCACTGACAATCAGTGACAAATATGAGACCAATATCAATAGATATTTTCAAAATTCCACAATGGAATCAATGATCCCAAGCTGTAGTGACGTTAACTATGTCCTATAAAAGGGTGTTGCTTTGGAAGCAAGGAATACACCACAGAAAAAGTTAAATATAGAGAAAACTTGGATATAAAGAAAACTTGTACATTAATTTTCTTATTTTTTCTCCAAGACAAAGGCTTGAGGTACTCATTAGAACCACCACAATGAAACGGTTCTAAGAAGCACCCACAACCTATGTAAGAAAAAATCATATTCATCAGACAAGTAGCCATATTGGAGATATGAAAAGGCACTATGTCGCACGGTTGGGTTATCGTATAGGTTATCTTTATTGTTCAGTGACATTAAAGAGATCAACATGAAAACAGTAAGGTTTAGGATTTTATTGGTCCGTGACAATAATGCGACCCATTTCAATACAGTAAGGGTGTGTTATCTTTGTTGGCCAGGGACAATAATGAGACCAATACCATTACAGTATGAGTGTATTACCTTTATTGATCCGTCACATTATTTTTATGTAATGAGACCAATATCATTACAGTATGAGTGAATTACCTTTATTGATTATTGGCAATGATGAGACCAATATCAGTAGAGTAAGGGTGTGTTAGCTTTAGTGGTTTGTGACAATCAGTGACAAATATGAGACCAATTTCAATAGATTGGGGGGGGGGTGTTATCTTTATTGGTTAGTGACAATAATGAGACCTATATCAATACATAAAGAGTGTGATATCTTTATTAGTCAGTGGCAATAATGAGACCAATATCAGTACAGGACGGTTGTGTTATCTTTGTTGGTCAGTGACAATAATGGCACCAACATCGATTCTGTCTTCATTGGTCAGCGACAGACATGAAACCGATATCAATACAACAATTGTGGTGTTATCTTTGTTGTTAATTACAATATTGAGACCTTTATTAATGCAGTAAGAGTGTGTTATGGTTATGGTTAAGAGAAATATATAACATGAATATCCGTACAGCAAAGGTGTGACAAAATTGGTCAATGACTAACACATGACCAATATCAAAATAGAAAGCGTGTGTTATCTTTATTGGTAAGTGACGAACATGAGACCAATACCAATTGAATAAGTTTTTGTTATCTTTATTGGTCAGCGACAGTCACGTGACCAATACTAATACATTAAGAGTGCGTTATCTTAATTGGTCAGTGACACAAATGATCCAATATCAATACAGTAAGGGTATGTTATCGTAATTGGTAACTGACCGTCATGAGACCATTATGAATACAGAAGTGTGTGTTAAGAGACCATTATCAATATTGTAACTGTGTGTTATCTTTATTGGTCAGTGACAATCATGAGACCAATATCAATATTACCTTCACTTCTATTTTTATATCTATACAGTAAGAGTGTTTTATCTTTACTGGTTAGTGGCAATAATGAGACCTATATCAATACAGTAAGAGTGTGTTATCTTTATTGGCCACTGGCAATAGTGGCCAATAAAGGTAACACAAACTTACAGTATTGACAGCGGTCCCATTTTGTCACTGACCAATAAAGATAACACGCTCTTACTGTATAGATATAAAAATAGAAGTAAAGGCCAGTTATCTTTGTTGATCACTGACAGACATGAGACCACTATCAATACATTTATTGCGTTTTATGTAAAATTGGTAAGTGATAATATTAGACCAATACCAATACAGTAAGGATGTGTTATCTTTATTGGTCAGTGACAGTCATGTGACGAATATCAATACAGTAAGTGTGTGTTATTTTTATTGGTCAGTGACAATAATCAGACCTATATCAATACAGTAAGAGTGTGCTATCTTTATTGGTCAGTGCTAATAAAGAAACCGATATCAATACAGTAAGGGTGTGTTATCGCTATTGGTCAGTGACAATAATGAGACCAATATCAATACAGTAAGGGTGTGTTATCATTATTGGTCAGTGACAATAATGGGACCAATATCAATACAGATAGCATGTGTTATCTTTATTTGTCAGTGACAGTCATGTGTTATCTTTATTGGTCAGTGACAATCATGAGACCATTATCAATATCATAAGGGTGTGTTATCTTTATCGAGCAGTGACAGTAATGTGACCAATATCAATACAGTGAGGGTGTGTTATCTTTATTGGTCAGTAACAAAAATGAGACTAATATTAATACAATAAGAGTGTTATCTTTATACGTCAGTGACAATTTTGAGACCACTATCAATACGGTAAGGGTGTGTTTTCTTTATTGGTTATTGACAGTCAGGAGACCAATATCAAAACGGTAAGGGTGTTTTATCTTTATTGGTTAGTGACAATAGTGAGACCAATATCAATACAGCAAGAGTGTGTCATCGGTATTGCTCACTGACACTAATGAGAACAATATCAATACAGTAAGTGTGTGTTATCTTTATTGGTCAGTGACAATAATAATAATAATAATAATAATAATAATAATAATAATAATAATAATAACAATAATAATAATAATCTGAATAGCTTGTTCCCCATTTAGAAAGAAGGTTGTGTTCTCGGAGATGTTGCAATGATGACTTTGGAGTCCTTCATGCGGTCGGAACACATTATTTGTCTGATTCGCGACGGTTTTATTGGTAAGATGTATAAATTTAATAGAATCAGTGAAGCTGAACAGTAACGCGCATAGCGCAGCATCGCCAACAGAGCTGTCTTCCTCTAGCCTCTGTTGCTCTTTCTGCAACAGACAGTTCAGAGCTAGAATTGGTCACATTAGTAATACCTGTAATACCTATTAATTAGGCGTCAGAAGGTAGTAAGCCTTCGGCTTCTTCTGACGCTTCTCGACACTGGTCATGGCTGGTAGTTGGGGGAAGTGCAGAATAACATGCGGTCTCAAACTTATGCGGATGGCCTTTCCAGCACAGGTTAAGTCTTGACATGAACGTGTTGAGTGAGGGTGAAATCATATTTTCACTGAGCATAATCCATGCATTTACTACCCTATTACTTAATACGTTTGCTCTCATCTTTAATCTGGAGTGTTTTTTGAACAATTTCTTAGAGTGGCCTCTTGTTGATCTTGCTGTAGCCATAGTAAAGAATGTTGATCTTGCTGTAGCCATAGTAAAGAATGTTGATCTTGCTGTAGCCTTAGTAAAGAACGTTGATCTTGCTGTAGCCATAGTAAAGAATGTTGATCTTGCTGTAGCCATAGTAAAGAATATATCTGTATCCAAATTGTCAATGTCATTGAGAATTTTATACACTTGTATCATATCCGCACGATCTCTTCAATACTCGAGTGTGGGAAGACCAAGATTTCTAAATAGAAGTGAAGGCAATGGCCAGGAATCGATACAATTAACCCACAGGTCCCATTAGGGACACCAAGGGAGAAACACAAACATGAAACAACTAGACCCCAATGGAAGCATCCAAAGCAAAATAATAAAAGCTATATACAAACACTCAAAGACAAGCCATAACAAAAATAAACCACGACAGAAGAACCGCCCTGGAACGGTCAGTGAAACGGATTCCACTGGGGAGCTTAAATCGATTTCATGTGGCCACAATCCTCGCCCTTACTTCCGTCGCGATTTAGACATAATTTGTTGGGTCCGCATGAATGCCTCCTAACTCATCAGTGCAACAACCCCGTGAACACAAAAATCAATCAACCAAAGAGATGAAACAACGGTGAGGACTCACTGAAATGCGGGAGCGAAAGAAAACCAACAGTTAGACTCCGATGGACCGAACCAGAGACAGAGCATCAGCCACCAACCAACATTACTTAAAATTAAATTCTCTATAATTCTCAGTAAGCCTTGACATTGGAACCGTCATAGAATCTGAGGCCTGACTAAGGCTCTTTGGACAACTGTGAGGCCTTTTCGACTTAACTAGGCGGGTCGCGCGGCGTTGAACGTTTTCAAATTATATAATGTCTGTTTTAAAATGGAGGACCAAACCACTGTTGCATACCCCGAATGGGGTCTAACAATGGATTTGTACAGATTCAAAAATAATTTCATGTCCACGAATTCAAATGTTTAGTATTTAAGCCCAAGATTTCTATTAGCAATTCCTACTTTTTTGGCAATGTGTTCTCTGAACAGAAGCATATTATCCATAAAAACGCCAAAATCTTTTTTAAGATGACACCTTTTGTATTTCACTTAATTCACCACTAGTATTCATCAGGTATCTTAACCCTTATCTTGCTGTTCACGACAACCCCTATCTTTGCAAACAGTGTAGATCCAGATCAGATGGCTTCTGAAGAAGCCATCTGATCAGGATCTACACTGTTTCGCATTCAGTTTATGAATTTGTAGCAATAAATTACATCAAGTAATTTGATTGGTTGATAGAGAGAAATGGGTGTGGCTTAAATGAATATTCAGCAAGATAAGGGTTAAACTTTGGTCGTGTGATCCAATATGGACATGTTTACATTTACCAAAGTTAAAAACATTTCTCACTCAAGGGCCTACTCTTCGGAGTTGATAACAGATTTTTTCTAACCTAGTGGCTATGTATTTGACACTATTACATATATTTGCATCGTCAGCATATAGCTTTATACAACATGCGATAGCATCAGGCATGTCATTTATGAAAATCACAAATAATATTGGCCCTAAAACAGAGCCCTGGGGGTATATCGGAGGTTACATTTGACAATTCAGAGCATCGAACGTTCAGTACTACCCTTTGCCTTCGATTTGCTAGAAATCCTTTTATCCAAGCATAAGCTTTTTAAGAAGGCTTGTCGGACGCTTTCTTAAAATCCAGGTAAATGACGTAGACATCTTCACCATTGTCTATGGCATCTGAGACTTCTTCTACAAACTCTATTAACTGTGTAATGCACGATCTACCGGTAACGAAACTATGCTGAAGCTTATTCTTTGTCACATGGTCTACAAGTGCATTTCTAACATGGAACAGATGTCAAACTAATTAGCCTGTAGTTTTTAGCAAACTTCCTGTCACCACTTTTAAAAATAGCACTAACGTTTGCTTATTTCCAGCTGCTTGGTAATGTTGATTCTTCAAGTGACATTTTTTTAAATATGGATGATAGAAGTAAAGCTTGTGCTAAACTGGTTTCCTTTAGGAGGATGGGGGGAATTTGGTCAGGGCCCTGGGATTTGCCTTTTTTGAGCTCTTT
Source organism: Lucinisca nassula (assembly GCA_963580285.1). Taxonomy (NCBI): domain Eukaryota; kingdom Metazoa; phylum Mollusca; class Bivalvia; order Lucinida; family Lucinidae; genus Lucinisca; species Lucinisca nassula. The sequence continues at coordinate 43,974,578 of OY757024.1, read as the reverse complement.
TGTACTTTTCAAAACTTTTACCTCAGTGATTTCTATTGAGTCTAGGGGTTCTTCACTGTCCCGACTGCGAAATTCAGGCCTTAAGGAAGATGTGTTTGTGAAACAATGATGCCCCCGGACAGCGCTTTTAAATATGAAAGTAGTATCACTAAGCAATCGAAAGGTATGGCAAATGTTCAAATCGTAAAAAAGTAGGCCAAGGCCACACGGTCAAAATTATGGTACCACTAGGAAAGTCTTGTGGCAAGGAATGGACATGTGAAATATGAAAGCCCTACCATTTATCAAGGTCAAGAGTCAAAAATTATGTTGCCACTAGAAAGGGCTTGTGACAAGAAATGCACATGTGAAATATGAACGACCTACCACTTACCAATCGAAAGTTATGGCCAAGGTTAAAGTTTTTAAAAAGTAAGTCAAACATCAAAGTCAAGGTCACGAGGACAAAAATTATGGTACCACTACAAAGGGATTGCGACAAGGAATGCACATATGAAACATAAAAGCCATACCACTTACCAATCGAAAGTTATGGCCAATGAAAAAGTTTTGAAAAAGTAAGTCAAACGTCAAGGTCAAAGTCACGAGGTCAAAAATTATGGTACCACTAGAAAGGGCTTGTGACAAGGAATACACATGTGAAATAGGAAAGTCCTGCCACTTACCAGTCGAAAGTTAAGGCCAATGTTGATGTTTTAAAAAGGAGGTCAAAAGTAGATCAAATGTCAAGGTCAAGGTCACGAGGTGAAAATTTTATTAATTCATGATACCTCTTGAAAGGTCTTGTGATAAAGAATGCACATGTGAAATTTGAAAGCCCTATCAGTTACCATTCAAAAGATATGCCAAATGTTAAGGATTTTGCGGACAGATAAACAGGGAAACATATGGACAGACAGACGGACCAAAATATATATGCCCTCGAATCTTTTATTCCGGGGGCATAAAGATTCGGGGACATAAAAACAGCCGTGTTTCGACTAACCCGACCGACCCTGCTTGAGGTTACTGTCAGGAGGCTGAACGGGATATTTTTAGACATCTTTTTGGTGGTCTATGATGAATATGTATGCTGTGTGTGCTCATTAGAATCGCCTCATCGAGGCGATTCTAATGCGTTCACACAGCATACATTTGCAAGATAAAAGACTGACATCTCCTTAATTATCCCCACTATTTCTTATGTAGAGGATTTCGCTAGGGGCTCAAGAATGGGTTCGACTCATCCATGGTAAACGAGCCATCGGTGTTCAAGCCATCGAAGTTCTACTGTATGTTCCATAAAAGGGTTATCCTTTGGAAGCAAGGAATACACAACAGAACTGAAAATATGGAGTGTATATGTTTTCTGGGCCAGAGTAGCTAGTTTCGGCCAATTAGGCCTCATCAGTGACCCTCAGAACCTGCGGGTCCCGGGGAAGGTCCATTTTTGGCCCCAGGGCTATAATTTGAACAATCTTGGTAGAAATCCACAAGACAAGCTTCATACAAAATTTCAAAGACCTAGGCCTTCTGGTTTCAAACAAGAAGATTTTCAAAGGTTTTTCCAATATAAGTCTATGTAAAACCAGTGGGCAACAAGTCGGGCCCATTTTGTACCCAGGGCTATAATTTGAACTATCTTGATAGAAGTCCACTAGACAAAGCTTCATACCAAATATCAAAGACCTGAACCTTCTCGTTTCAGACAAAAAGATTTTAAAGATTTTCCCTACGACGAAAACCAAAGGACCCCATGACAGGGGCATTTTTGACCCTATGTCTATAAATTTAACAATCTTGATAAGGTCCTTTAGATGAAGCTTTACACCAAATATCAAAGACCTGGGCCTTTCGGTTTCAGAGAATGAGATTTTAAAAGATTTTCCCAATATAAGTCTATGTAAAACCAAAGGGCCCCGGGCCGGAGCATTTTTGGCCCTAGGGCTATAATTTGAACTATCTTGATAGAGTTCCACAAGATAGAGCTTCACACCAAATATCAAAGACCTGGGACATGCGATTTCAGAGAAGAAGATTTTTTTTTCTTAATTTTCCTAATATAAGTCCATGTAAAACCAAAGGGCGCCGGGGCGGGGGCATTTTTGGCCCAAGGCATAAGGCTTGAACAAACTTGATAGAGACGCACCAGATAAAGCCACACAGCAAATATCAAAGACCTGGGCCTTACGGTTTCAGAGAAGAAGATTTTTCAAGATATTCCCTACATAAGCATTTTTGGCCCTATGGCTATAAATAAAACAATCTTGATAGAGGTCCACTAGATGAAGCTTCATACCAAATATCAAAGACCTGGGTCTTTTGGTTTCAAAGAAGATTTTCAAATAGTTTCCCTATATAAAAAGTAGAAGTGGAGGCAATGATCAGGAATCGATACAATTAACCCACAGCTTCCATCAGATACACCAAAGGGAAAGAAACACAAACATGAAACAACAGACCCTAATGGAAACATCAACAGCGGAAAGCCAAAAAGACAGTCACTTTCCCACAAAATGGCCAATAGGCTATCCAAAATAAAATAACAAGCGGTACAAACACCCAAAGACAAACCTAAGTCTATGTAAAACCAAAGGGCCCCGGGGAGGGGGCATTTTTGGCCCATGGCTGTAATTTGAACAGTCTTGGAAGAGGTCCACTAGATGAAGCTTCATACCAAATATCAAAGATCTGGACCTTGCAGTTTCAGAGAAGAAGCTTTTTTAAGATTTCCCCTATATAAGTCTATGTAAAACCAAAGGGCCCCGGGTGGGAGCACTTTGGCCCTAGGGCTATAATTTGAACAATCTTGATAGAGGTCCACTAGATGAAGCTTCACACCAAATATCAAAGACCTGGGTCTTGTAGTTTCAGGGAAGAACATTTTTTAAGATTTTCACTATGTAAATATGTTCTATAAAAGGGTTATCCTTTGGAAGCAAGGAATACACTACAGAACTGAAAAAAGTCTATGTAAAACCAGAGGGCCCCGGGGTGGGGGCATTTTTGGCCCCAGGACTATAATTTGAACTAATCTTGGTAGAAGTCTACTGGATGAAGCTTCATACCTGATATCAAAGACCTGGGCCTTGCGGTTTTTGGAGAAGAAGATTTTTAAAGAGTTTCTCTATATAAGCCTAAGAAAATCAAAGGGCCCCGGGGCGGGGGCATTTTTGGTCCCAGAGCTATAATTTGAGCAATCTTGATAGAGGTCAACTAGATGAAGCTTCATACCAAATATCAAAGACCTACACCATGCAGTTTCAGGGTAGAAGATTTTTTTAAAGTTTTCAGTAAAGATTATCTATTTTAGCCCCTGTGGCCTAGATGTGCAACGAACCGGAACCATTTGAACAACGTTGAAAGGGGACCACCAAAGTATCATTCCTGTAAAGTTTAGTCAAAATCCGATCAGTGCTTTAGAAGATGTCGTTTGAAGAAATTGTTTACGCTCACATGGACGGACGCACGCACGCACGCAAGACGGACAAAAAGTGATCCCAAAAGTGACAGCTGAGCTATCATCATGTACAAAAAACACACATAAAAATACAGGCCCGACCCTGTTTTTTCTTCTCACGAGAAAAAATAAAATAACTAGAATTTGTTTTCCTACAAAAACACAGATGTCCCCCCATTTTTTACCTCTAATTAAGTATTACCTTAACATTGGAGGTATTGACCTGGGTCTTGTGTGCAACACATCATCTAATGAAGGTGAACATTTCTGCAAAGGAACTTTAAAAAGTCCATCAAGAAATAAGAAAGTTATTGACCGTACAAGAAAAAAGTCCTTTTTCACCTTTGATCTCTAAGTATGACCTTGACCTCTGAGGTCCCTTGGATCTTAAGCGCAGCAAATCATCTCATGATGGTTAACATGTCTGCAAAGTATTTTCATAATCCATCAAAGAATAAGATAGATATTGGTCACACACAAAAAGAGCCCTTTTTGACCTTTGACCTCAAAGTATGACCTTGACATTGGGGGTACGGACCTTGGTCTTGCACACGACACATCGTCTAAAGACGGTGAACATTTCTGCAGGTTACTTTAAAAGTCCATCCAGAAATAAAAAAAGGTATTGACTGGACACGAGAAAAAAAACCATTTTTGACCTTTGACCTTTAAGTATGGCCTTGACCTTCGGTCATGCGCGCTACAATCGTCTCATTGTGGTTTACATTTCCAGAAAGTAATTTCAAAATCTATAGTTATTGAAAGGACACTATTTGCCCTTACATACATACATACACGATTTTGTACCGATCACAAACTTCAAAGGGAGATAACTCAAAAAGTATAAATGCGAGAGTTATGGTTCTTGACCTGAAAGTATGACCTTGACCTTTGAGGTACCAACCAGAATCGTGCTCTCGATACATCGTCTCATGGTGGTTAACATTTCTGCTAAGTAATTTCAAAATCCATCAAAAAATAAATTTATTGACCAAACACAGAAAAAGGCCCTTTTTTACCTTTGACCGCTAGGTATGACATTGACCTTTGAGGTACCAACCTAGGTCATGTCCATGACACATCGTCGCATAATGGTTAACATTTCTGCCAAGTTATTTTGAAATCCATCTAAAAATAAGAAAGTAATTGACCGAAAACAAAAAAGCCCTTTTTTACCTTTGGCCGCTATGTATGACATTGATCTTTGAGGTATCGACCTGGGTCAGGCGCGCGACACATCGTGTCATGGTGATCAACATTTCTGCCAAACAAATTTAAAATCCATCGAATACTAAGAAAGTTATTGGCCGGACACGATTTGCCCATACATACACGATTTTGTACCGGTCACAAACTTCCAAGGGAGATAACTCAAAAAGTATAAATGCGAAAGTTATGGTTCTTGAACTCCAAGTATGACCTTGACCTTTGTGGTACCAACCAGAATCGTGCTCTCGACACATCGTCTCATGGTGGTTTACATTTCTGCCAAGTTATTTCGAAATCCATCAAATAATAAATCTATTGACCAAACACAGAAAAAGGCCATTTTTTACCTTTGACCGCTAAGTATGACTTTGACATTTGAGGTACTAACCCTGGTCATGCCCGTAACACATCGTCTCAAGATGGTTAACATTTCTGCCAAGTAATTTTAAAATCCATCTAAAAATAAGAAAGGAATTGACCGAAAACGAAAAAGGCCCCTTTTTACCTATAGTCGCTATGTATGTCCTTGACCTTTGAGGTACCGACCTTGTGTCATGGTGGTTAACATTTCTGCCAAACAAATTTAAAATCCATCTAATAATATGTAAGTTATTGGCCGGACACGATTTGCCCATACATACACGATTTTGTCACCGGTCACAAACTTCCAAGGGAGATAACTCAAAAAAGTATAAATGCGAGAATTATGGTTCTTATGCTCGTTGGACGTTTTACTTATCGGGTCAGTGACATTCATGTGCCCAGTAGCAATACACTTTGGACGATTTCATTTTATTGGTCAGTGACGGTCATGTAACCATAGCAATAAAGTTTTGATACTGTACTGTATTGGTCAGTGAAAGTCATGTGACCAATAGTAGTACAGTAAGGATGGTTCAACTTTATTTGTAAGTGACATTCCTGTGACCAACAGCAATACAGTTTGGACTTTTTTATATTTATTGGTTAGTGATAGTCATGTGACCAATTACAATACTGTTTAGGCGTTTTACTTTATTGGTCAGTGATAGTTATGTGACCAACAGCAATATTGTTTGAACATTTGTAAAAAAACCTCATTGGTAATTAGTAGTCATGTGACAAATTGAAATACAATTTAGACCTTTTGAATTAATTGGTCGGAGGTGGGGTGTGGTGAGTCATGGACGTTTCAACTTCATTGGTCAGTAACAGTCATGCGACTAATGGTTATAAAGTTTACACGTTTCAACTTTATTGGTCCGGGACAGTCAAGCGACCAATATCAATACATTTTGAGCATTTTGACCGTTTTGGTTTGTGACAGTCATGTGACCAATAGAAATACAGTTTGTACGTTTTGACTTTTTTTGGTTTGTGACAGTCAAGTGACCAATCGCAATGCAGTTTTTACTTCCTTTTTGGTTGTGACAGTCATGTGGCCAATAGAAATACAGTTTGGACGTTTTGACTCTTTTTGGCTTGTGACAGTCAAGTGACCAATTGAAATACAGTTTGGACGTTTTAACTTTATTGGTCAGCGACAGTCCTGTGACCTATAGCAATACAGTTTGGACGTTTTATTGATCTGTGACAGTCATGAAAACAAGAGGGCTATAGTGGCCCCGGATCGCTCACCTGATCCTTATTGTAGAAATAAAACAGTAGGTAATGTAAGGTGGATTGGATGGTTTGAGCAATTTTGCTTTTAACAGTGACCCAAGAAGCATTTCTTTGACATTTTTTTGTATATTTTGGAGTAGAAGTCATTTTCTTGATTGTATTTTTTTAGTTCTGGGGACTGGGTGGTAGGGGGCTAGACTTGTCACAAGAAACCTACATTCCAACATGGTTCAAAAGTAATGACAAAAGAGGTAAAAGCTCAAGGTCACAAGTCAAAAATTTTTAATTTGTGGGAAGACGTGTCAGAAGGAACATACATGCCAAATATGAAGGCTCTATCTCAAATAGTTCAAAAGTCAGAATAAGGTAGATCAAAGGCCAAGGTCACAGGTCAAACTTTTTGTGAAGGTAGGAAGCCCTCGTAACAAAGAACATACATGCAAAATATGAAGGTTCTATCTAAAATTGTTCAAAGTTATGATAAAGTAGGTCGCAGGTCAAGGTCACAGGTTAAATTATTTTTGCATGAGTGGGAAGCCCTTGTCAAAAGGAACCTACATCCCAAATATGAAGGCTCGATCTCAAATAGTTCAAACGTTATGGCAAAGTAGGTCAAAGGTCAAGGTCACAGGTCTTTTTGTATAACGGGAGGCCATTATCAGAAGGAGCGTTCGTGCCAAATATGAAGGCTCTATCTTAAATAGTTCAAAAGTTGAGATATAAAGTAGGTCATGGGCCAGGGTAACAGGTCAAAATGTTTGTAAGGGTGGGAAGCCCTTGTCACAAGGAACATACATGCAAAATATAAAAGCGCTATCTCGAATTGTTCAAACGTAGGATAAAGTAGGTCACAAAGTCAAGGTCAAGACCACAGGTCAAAATTTTATTGTATGAGTGGGAAGCCCTGGTTATAAGGAACCTGCATCCCAAGTAAGAAGGCTCTATCTCAAATGGTAGAACAATTATGACAAGTAGGGCAAACGTCAAGGACACAGGTCAGAAAAAGTTTTGCATAGGTGGGAAGCCCTTGTCATAAGAAACTTACATGCCAAATATGATGGCTTTGTGTCAAATAGTTCAAAAGGTATAGCCAGGTAGGTCAAAGGACAAGTTCACAGGCCAACATTTTTGTATGGTCTGGGAAGCCCTTGTCACAAGGAAATATATATGCCAGATATAAAGGATAATTCTTAAATGGTTAAAAAGTGACGATTAAGTAGGTCACAGGTAGTCAATGTCAAGGCCACAGGTCAAGTTTATTTGCGTGAGTGGGAAGCCCTTGTCACAAGGAACCTACACGCCAAATATGAAGGCTTTATCTTAGATGGTTCAAAAGTTATGACAAAAAAGGTCAAGGTCACAGGTCAAATTTTTGTATGTGTGGAAAGTCCTAGTAACAAGGAGCATACATGTCAAATATGAAGGCTTTATCTCGAACGGTTGAGAAAATATGATAAAGTAGGTCACAGGTCAAAGTCGATGTCACATGTAATAGTTTTGTATGAATAGGAAGCCCTTGTCACAAGGAACTTTCATGCAAAATATGAAGGCTCTTTCTCAAATGTTTTAACAGTTATGACAAAGTAGGTCAAAGGTCAAGGTCATAGGTCAAAAATTTTGTTTGGGTGGGAAACCTTGACACATGGAACATACATGCCAAATATGAAGGCTCTATCTCAAATGCTTCAAAAATGATGATAAAGTAGGTCACAGGTCAAGGTCACAGGTCGTTTTATGGTATGTGTGGTAAGTGATTGTCACAAGGAACTCACATGCCAAATATGAAGACTATCTCAAACGGTTCAAAAGTTATTTTAAAATGACCTACTGATCTGCGTTTTGATTCGACACGAGCCACTTTCGAATCGACCAAGATATTGTCAAGATGATCATTCTGAGCAAGGTTTATGATAATTGGACCACAACTGTGGCCTCTAGAGTGTTCACAAGGTTTTTTATGATTTGACCTACTGACATACATTTTGACTCGACATGACCCATATTTGAACTTGTGTGAGATATTGTCAAGATAATTGTTTTGAGCAAGTTTAATAAGGATTGGACCAAACGTGTCGCCTGTACAGTGTCCACAAGGTTTTTTTTTATGATCTGACCTACTTTTCGTCCCGACATGACTCATATTCAAACTTGAACGAGATATTGTCAAGATGATTATTCTGAGCAAGTTTGATGATCAATGGACTGAACTGGTCTCTAGTTTGTTTACAAAGTTTTTCTATGAGTTGACGAACTGACCTAATTTTGACCAGACATGACCCATGTTCGAACTTGACCGAGATATTGTCAAGGTGATTATTCTGAGCAAGTTTGATGATGATTGGATCAAAAGTGTTGCCTCTAGCGTGTTCACAAGTTTTTTTTTCTTTGATTTGACCAACTGACCTACTTTTTAATCTGACATGACCCATATTCGAACATGACCGAGATATTCTCAAGGTGATCATTCTAAGCAAGTTTAATGATAATTACACCCAAACCGTGGCCTCTAGTGTGTTCACAAGGTTTGTTTCTATAATTTGACCTACTGACCTACTTTTTGAGCCGACATGATGCATATTGAAACTTGACCGAGATATTGTCAAGATGTTTATTCTGAGCAAGCTTGATTATGATTGGATCAAAAGTGTGGCCTCTAGGGTATTCACAAGGTTTTTCTATGATTTGATATACTGACCTACTTTTTAATCCGACAGGACCCATATTCGAACCTGATCGAGATATGCCAATATGATCATTCTTAGCAAGTTTGATGACCATCGGGCCAAAACTGTGGCCTCTAGGTTCACAAGGTTTTTCAATGGTTTGATCTACTGTCCTACTTTTTGACCCGACATGACCCATATTCGAACTTGACCGATATATTGTCAAGATGATCATCCTAAGCAAGTCTGATGATGATTTGGCCAAAACTTTGGCCTCTAGCGTGTTCACAAGATAAGTTTACGCACGGACGACGGACGACGCACGACGACGCCGTATATCTCACAGTCACAAAAGCTCACCATGACCCTCGGTCAGGTGAGCAAACAATGACAATTCAGTTTTGAAGTTTTAACTTCATTGGTCAGTGACAGTCATGTGACCAAAGTCAATAGAGTTTCGATGTGTTAACCCCATTGAACAGAGAGAGTCATGTGACCAATAGCAATACAGTATGGCAATTTTAATTTATTGGTCAGTGACAGTCATCTGACCAACAGAAATACAGTTTGCACGTTTTAACTTCATTGGTCAGTAATAGTCGTGTGACCAATAGCAATACAGTTTGATGGCCCCCGCCAATAGGGGCTTGAAGAAATATATGGGCTGCATGATGCTTCCACGCAGAGCTGAATCCGGCCCGCACACTAGTACTGGTAAACCGCTTAGAGGATCTAAGCCTGTCCAGGAACCGCGGTGCGAGGCGGACCGTCCATGCTAATAAACCCTATTGGTTTCATTGTGCGACATGGCTTGAGATTGTCATTTCATCTCAATGTCGGGTAAAAGTCCCACAAAATTGGAAGCAACGTCTCCAAAATGACCTTTACAGTGTTGACGGGGCGTTAAACCTCAAATCAAACAGAGCAATACAGTTTGAACGTTTTAACTACTTTTATCAGTGACAGTCCTGTGACCAATATCAATAGATTTTGCGCGTTTAAACTTTAAAGGTCAGTGGTAGTCATTTGACTAATCTCAGAACTATTGCACACAGCGACAGGTAGTAATAAAACGTGACGTCAAAGACAGCGTTAAGAACCCGCGAATAATGTCATTGTTTATGAACCAACGTCAACAGCGTCGATTAATGGGAAACGTAAACGTTAAACAGAATCAGAATCAGAACTGCGTCAAATGATATTTCATACACCAGGACCCGTGATGGGAAATTAATCCCTAGCTCTCACAACAGAGGTAAACATAGCTACACAATCTTCGGCACCTTCAGCCGATGATATAATCGAATCGAGAAGGGCATTCCAATCTCTAATGGTTTGGGGGGGGGGGAGTGAGAGAAAAAATAACATAGACGGCAAATAAACTGAATTTAACCCTTTCACTGCCAAGCTGTTTTTAGGAAATGCCAAATGTTCACGACGTAGACGTTTTCGATAAACAACGTCAAACGTCAACGCCTAACGTTGTCGATTGATGTATACCTGTTGAGACGTAAACGTCATTTACATCAGTAACATATTGTTTTGGATTGATTTGACGTTTAACGTCCCCGTCAACACTGTATGGGTCATTTTGGGGACGTTGCTTCCAATTTTGTGGGACTTTTACCCTACATTGAGATGTCATTTCACTATATGTCGGGTAAATGCCCCACCAAATTGGAAGCAAAGTCTCCAAAAATAACATATACAGTGTTGACGGGAACGTTAAACCTCGAATCAAACAAAACAAACGAACAATTAAACATAAGCATTTGAAAAATTTTAACACAGTATTGTAATGGTGTCCTGTGTCCTAGCCCTGGTTAAAGACTTTAGGTGTTGTTTTTTTTTTGTTGTTGTTTTTTTGTTTTCTTCTTCTTCTTCCGGTTTCGCCTTAACCCCGGTAGGGGACACAGACGGTGTATATCTCATACACTCCAGTGTTGCAGGATGAAAGCCTACACATTAATCATGTAATTACGGTAGGGTTCTTTAACCTGCACAGGGGATGGTTCTCCCTGCACAGGGGGCCTCCAGTTAACGTCCCGATCCGAAGGACGGTGCACTTTATGACATTCATCCCTGCAAATGATGCCAGTGGAGCGTGTTCGGACACCGAAATTTTCACACCGCTGCCGGGGATCGAACCCGGGACCTCTAGCATCAGAGGTGCACTAACCACTGAGCTATCGCTATTGTTTTTTGTTTGTTGTTGTTGTTGTTTTTGTTTGTTTGTTTGTTTTTGTTGTTTTTTTTCGCTTGGGTCTCTTTCAAAGATGGCAGCTTCTTATTGAATAACCATTCCGCCGTGGCTTTTGTTGCTTTCGAAAGAATTCCTAAAATTTACCATTTTTGTAGCATTTTTAACGTTTCAATGTCAAAAGTGGAATTTTAAGGAAATGACTATCATTTTGTGGATTCTCCGGCGAATCACTGAATAACTTAGCATAAAGCCCTTCCCTTCGGGCTTAATGCAGTTTGTGAGTGATTCGCATTACGAAAACACGTCTATACAAATACATTGCCAACTTTTTGGCCAAAAAATTGAAATTTTAATATGAAAAACTGGGGCCTCCGTGGCCTAGTGGATAAGAGCGCTGGCTCTCAGTCATTAGGTCTCTCACCGCCGTAGGTTCGAGCCTCGCTCGGGCCACGTGTGAGACGCCAAGTTCTGCAACGGAAGGTCAGGTGGTTTTTCTCCGGGTACTCCGGTTTTCGCCCACCTCTGATTAACGATCGGCTCGATATGAGTGAAATAATCTTGAAAGGGCCGTAAACCCCAAACAAAAAAAAATATGAAAAATTGTGATATTTTTCTTATTTCTGCTCAAAACATAGATTGCTGGGACTCGGTAGAACCGCCTCGACGAGGCGGTTCTATCGAGTACCCACAATCTATGCTTTTGAGCAGAAATAAGAAAAATAATGTATACGCCCTTAAACCCCAGTTTTACCATATAAAAGTGGGGTATGAGGGGGTAAAAATTATATAGGCGTGTTCTCGTAATGCGCCTGAGTTTACAGATCGATAAAATTCACAATAATGAAATTCATTCTATTATATATAACGTCAAATGAGTGAGTGCTAAAGTTTTACGTCCTACCAATAGCTAAGGTTATATGGAGACGGGACCTCGGTTTAAAGACTCATCCGAATGTCTGGAGAAGCCCGGGATCGATCCTGCGACCCCTGGTTTACAAGGCGAGTAGCGTACCCATTACACCACGGAGGATTCTATATAACGTCAAGAAATAGTGAAGACAAAGGTGAAGAGTTGTGGAACAAAGCATCAGATTAGAACGACAAGAAATCCTGAGATTAGAACGACAATAATCCCCGTTAAATAAATAAAACTTATCTCGACACACCTTAGATTATACTTATTTATTTTTGATCGATTGCGATGAAAGCTTCAAGCATATTTGAATCGCTCGCGAACACTCATTCAGGATGTTATCACGCGCGCGAAAGGGAGGCAGTTACTTTTACACCGGCCACGTTAGCGTCCGCTTCGGGAATGGGAGGTCACGGGTTCGATCCCCGGCCGCGCTATACCAAATGCGTGAAAATGATACTAGGCGCTCCCTTGGCAGACGCTCGCACAATCAGGGGCAGTCCTAGGAAGATACATGTAAATGAAGGCAAATAAGTACTTTGTCGCAATATATGCGACGTTAAATAAAGCTTCTATATTACATGCATAACGAAGAAATACCACGATTTCTCAATGAATTAAAAATGATAATCACCTCTGGCCTAGGAAGATTTATTTCCCATAAGGAAATATTTCCCTCTAGCCGGTCCTACTTTTCCAATGCAATCGTTATATTTAGACGCGGGAACGTTGAATGTACGTCGACCCGTTGTTCTCGACGTGACGTCAACGACGTCTCCAAAGATGTAAACAACGTTCAGTAAGTATGGCATTAGACTCGAAGGCAGTGTTGAATTAAAGAATACATAGACATAAAAACTAAATTAGGCGAAACTTTGGTTATTGTACTTTCGCATTTTTAATTGTTTTATCACCATTAGTTCTTTTATTTACATTCAAAACCACAGGAGCGTGACGTAATAAAATTTAAAGGGCCTGTCCCTACGTTTCTATATAATAGAAACGAAGGACGGACACTATTTCAGAGGTCCGATGATTTTCATTCGAATATCTCAACATCTACATATTGCTCCGTCGAAATGCAGCGTTAACACATTTAATTAATGTGCAATATAATTTCCGCCGCATCTAATAATACTTCGCTACTCTTTAATCCACGACAATCCGTCTGTTTGTTTATAATTTGCTCTTCGTACAGTTACTGGTTACGTCGCCATGTTTGTTTACTCGGAGCAAGTCCATATGCGTTATCTGATTGGTCTAAAAACAACCCAAGAAAATCGTCACGTGCCTGTTGGCCAATCAAAACGCTATAAAAATTAAATGCGATTCTCCTAACGAAAACAAAATGGCGGCGTAACCAGCAACTGTGCGATTGGGATATTTTTAAGAAACACACATTTTACGGTGAATTAAATGACAAAGCAGTTCCTATAAGAGGCGGCGGAAGGTTGACGATTCGTTCATTAACGTAAGCAATATTGCATTTCAGCGGAGCAATATGTAGATTTTGATATTGTCGCATGAAAATCAACGGATATCTGAAGCAGTGTCCGTCCTTCTTTTCTATTACATAGAAACGTATATAGAGATGAACCCTTTAATTGTAATATGTCAAGCTCCTGTGTTCAAAACAATAGAAATCGCTTTCGAGATGGCGTCTATACAGTTTTTGTTTCAGTCATCGTATGTGTCACTGCGCCCACTACCGTTTGCAGGTTCTGTATGTTAAGAATTAACAGTACAAAGAATTAGATGAAAAATTATCAATCAGCTTTATCAAAATGCATGTAATATACAATTTATTGACTCAGTCTATTTTAAATATGGAATTTATAAACCTCGGGAGGTTGAACATCCAATACAGAAACTCGTGCGCAAGCGCACTCGTTTCTTTATCGGATCTTCAACCTCCTGCGGTTTATAATTCCCATATTTAAAATGGGCTGAGTAATAAACTATTTATCTATATCTTTTATTTTTACCACTATCCATTTACACCTGGGTGGAGTGGGGCAGTGGCTTTACATGTCTTTACCCAAAGACAATTCGCTTCCGGTGGCCGGATTCGAACCCACAACCCCTGGATCATAAGCTGAAGGCGCTAACCACTGAGCTATAAGAAGCCCATCGGTGCTTGAAGAAATAGACTGGGCTGCATGATGAAAACGACAGCACATGAGTACTGGCAAACCGCTTAAATGGTTTAACTCTGCCCAAGCAAAGCGGTGCGAGTCCATGCAAAAAAACCCTATTGGTTTCACTGAGCGCCGCGATTGTGATGTCATTTTATCCCACAACATTGGAACCAACGTCTTCAAAATGACCTAAATAGTGTTGACGGGGACGTTAAACCTCAAATATAACAAACAAATCTTAAGAAAGTTGGAAATGGACCTACAAACAATGGAGAAGAAAGGTTCATCCAACATAATTAGAGTAAAACGGCGGTAGGGTCAGTTCACCTTAATCCAACATGCGACAAGTCTACAAAAACAAATCCTACCTTGAAAATAAATCAGCACCAACTACATTCCATAGTTTTGGTCAGCCATTTTATGTAGTCTTTATAGATTCGCATTCAATCAGCGAGCACTTACCCTGAAATTGAAACTAAACACTTAAAATATCAAACAAACTGATGTATTCATATACAAGACAATTTGCTTGACATGTCAGGCGAATCGTCTAGGCGATTCATATCCCCATCTGAATCCCGCTATATCTGCTCTGTGAAAAGGAGGATTTATGGAACAATTCCGGAATTTTGTCCTGCGCAAAGCAAGAATTCTCACTTTGTTGCGCAAAATGATAATTCCTACATAGCGCAAGACAATTCCGGAATAGCCACTAGCTTGACATGTCAGGCAAATCGTCTAGGCGATTCATATCCCTATTTGAACCCTACTATATCTGTTCTGTGGAAAGTAGGATTTATGGAACAATTCCGGAATTTTGTCCTGCGCAAAGCAGGAATTCTCACTTTGTTGCGCAAAATGAGAATTCCTACATTGCGCAAGACAATTCCGGAATAGCCCCTGCGCAAAACTGAGAATCGGAACAAGGTTGGAATAATTTAATTTTTTCTGTCTTTAATTTCTAATTTATTGCTATTATGAATCATATTATTAAATTATTAATTATAAATTCTTAAGAAATTCAGAAAATAAACACATGCATTTTGAGAGCATATTTCGTGTAAATATATCGGGAAGTAATTGTTTGTTTGATTTGGGATTTAACGTCCCAGTCAGCACTGTATAGGTCATTTTAGAGACGTTACTTCCAAGTTTATGGGACTTTTACCCGACATTGAGATGAATGACATCTCAAGCCCTGCCACCCAATGAAACCAGTAGGGTTTATATGCATGAACGGTCCAACTCGCACCACTTTTCCTTGGCATGCTTAGAACCTCTAAGCGGTTTACCAGTACTCACGTGCGGTTGGTTTCAGCATTGCGTGGAAGCATCATGCAGCCCATCTATTTCTGCAAGCCCCGATGGGTGGGGGCGAGGAAGTAATTGAACTAGAATGATAAATATGTTAACATAGTTTGTTGCAATATGGAATAGGGACTCAAATCATTATGTTTGGTTTGTTCAAGATTATTTCATTCCTTTCGAGCTGATCATAATTCAGAGGTGGTCGAAAACCGGAGTCCCCGGAGAAAAACTACATGACCTTCTGTTTCAGGACTTGGCATCACACATGTGGCCAGATGAGAGACCTAATGATTGAGAGTCAGCGCTTGTACCATTTAGGCCATGGAGCCACATGTTATAAATAAACATAAAAGTCAAAAACAAAACGTTTTACCCAACACTACTGAGGTACAGAAAAGAACGATCCAAATCAATGTGCGTGCGCGACTTCAGCAAGTCTAAGAAAGTTGTTTTTATTTAAAGACAGTCTATAAATTTAACCCTTCTCTTGCTGAATATTCTGTTAAGCCACACCCATTTCTGACTTTGAACTAATCAGATAACTTGATGTAATTTGTTCCTACAAATTCATAAATTGAATGTCAAACAGTGTAGATCCTGATCAGATGTCTTCTTCAGAAGCCATCTGATCTGGATCGGCTGTCGTGAACAGCAGGATAAGAGTTAAAGACTGTCTGCAAATTTAAAGACCGACACAAATAAAATCTTGAAAATGGTGTAAAACAGAAAAAATCGCAATTTGCTATTTACATTAATTTGGACATTATCTGTGGAATATTCAGTAATTATGTGCAACTGCAAATTATCACACTGGTAAAGGCAAGCGCGCAGGGTAAGGAACAAACACATAGGATAAGGAAATTTTCCGATCGGGATAAGCAAGAAAATGGCGGAATCGGCATCACATGTGCAGGTTTGTTGTTGTTCTGGGTCTCGTGTTATGGTTACTAATAAATACCGCTGCTCACATTAGCTTCACGGAAGACACATATTATTCACAAATTTATCTTCGATGGTCCGAATTCGACAGTTACAGCCAGTCAAACGGAGAACCGGACACAGTGGAGCTACTCAACCACGAAATTTCATTATTTTACATGAAACGCTCTTCTGGGAAGATGGCATGCACTTTTTTGTTGGTTGTAGACATACACATGATAAATCGGTATGTTGCAAATACGATTTAAGGAAAAATGGAAATTGGAAGGCCCACAGTGACAAATCCTAGTTCCATTTTCAATACAACGCTCACGGGCAAGAAAATGGGTACAACGCATATGATAAGACACAAAATTGTTCGGGGAAAATGGTAGATGTATGGTCGCAGCTCTAGTAAATTTCCATCTCAGATTAGGTTTTCCGATATTAATAATTAGTCCTACATAGTTTAAAGCACCAGTTGTGACCTTTAGGAAACGTTCAAAGTTTGTGTGCCTTGTCTTTGCATGTGCAATGCTCTGGTTCTAGCAATATAATACAGCCCCACCCCACTATGAATCTAGGACGATGTTGCCGGGACGATTTGACCTAGGACAATTCGGCCAAGGACAATTTGGCGAGCAAAAAAATATTGGGTAGGACAATTTGGCCAGGTTAATATAATGCCCAGTTCAAATTGACAATTTATTGTTTTGGGTTTGTTTTCAGTAATGTTTGTGGAAGGAATATTTTAAAGAAGATTTTAATTAAAATCAATTAGAAATTTTATTTTGTTTTTAAACGATACCTTTAAGCCCGTGATATTATGACTGGTCAAAATCGTTAGTAGCAAAGACATACTAACTGATAACTATACAAAGAATGATTAAATTTAATGATTTTGTTTAAACTTGTTAGAAGACAAGATCAATTCGCAATTGGTTAACGGGCTGACTCATTTGTTGACTGGTCATGTTTCCTTGCTTTCTTAATTACCCTTTTCACACTTAAATTGTTGGTTTTGTTCGTTCGTTTGTTTGATTTGAGGTTTAACGTCCCCGTCAACACTGTAAAGATCATTTTGGAGACGCTGCTTCCAATTTTGTGGGACTATCACCCGACATTGAGATGTCGCCCAATGAAACCAATAGGGTTTATTAGCATGGACGGTCCGCCTCGCACTGCGGTTCCTGGACAGGCTTAGATCCTTTAAGCGGGTTACCAGTACTAGTGTGCGGGCCGGATTCAGCTCTGCGTGGAAGCATCATACAGCCTTCAAGCCCCTATGGGCGGGTGTCCGTTCGTGTACATTGTGATACTTTCATTAACTCTTAACATGGACCCACAACATATTTTTAGGATTTTGTAAAACAAACCCTTGTTAGGATGTGTTCCAAAGATAATTTGGGATAAACTTCCTTATTTCTTGTCAGTAGTATATGTTGTGGCTGCACGATATAATCGCCTCGGATGAGGCAACAGTGTATTCTGTACCCACAACACTGTTTTGAATAATGTTTGCAAACAGTGTGGATCAAGATCACTCTGCACACACAAGTTTTAGACACAATTATTAAATAAATTGAAGGTATCGGAGTATTTTCTGTTTTATTTTATTTATTGTCTCCCCTATCTCTCTAGGTAGCTCAGTCGGGTGCGCGTCTGACTGGACGTGGGTTCGATACTTACTGGGGTCGGCAACATTCTTTCGTGGAGATTGATCAAGAATGTGCACCATACTGGTTAACCGCTTATGTTTAGGTAAACTGACCTGCTCATTTTTGAGTCGGTCAGTTTACCTATCCACATTTTTCCTGGGCTTGCGTATACGTAAGCGGTTAGCCAGTACAGTGCACATTCTTTCGCTAGAAATTGACAACTGCCCTTCTTGAATCAGCGGAGGGTAGAGAATGGCCGTAGAAAAAGTTTCATGATTAATCTCCTCGAAAGAATGTTGCCGACCCCGGCAGGTATCGAACCCGCTTCCTCCTGATAACCAGTCAGACGCGCATCCGACTGAGCTACCGAGGCCGGCATAAAAAAATCAGTTACCAACACATGAACATACTTTAAATTGCCATATCTCCGTTCACAGTACAGATACATATATGTTGTTATAAGTCATGTTCTTAGTTAGAACCCAATGAATAATTTGGTACTTGTTTCATTTTGATCCTGTAATGTTTCATTCGTCGTATATCTCCATGATAATGCAAGTGGGTGGGTTATCTAGATAAGACACGCTTAGTGTACAAATGGTTAGCAGTGCTACCTGATATATACTGAGTCAAAAAAGTTCCTATACCTAAAATTGCTTCTGTTACTATAGCTACTACAGATAAAAACTACACAAAGTTTGTTATGTTTTGATAAGAAGACGCATTGTTTCGTGCAAAAGCACCATTCGTTTTTGTTTTCGTAAACACATCATCGTAGACTATTGCTTTAAACACCCAAAGGGTCACTGTGTCATTTTCGCAGAGAAAAATCATTAAAACATGCAATGATTTAACTTCACAAAATTTCCCTGTACCCTACATTTCTAAAATTTGATACATGTGACATACCTTTAGATACCATTTGCGTCTATTCACAAAAGATTTGGAACTTTAGTTGCATCAGCTACGAGAAACAGGCTATCACATATTGACCTCCAATTCTTAGAAGTTGTGTGCAAATGCAGCTTTCAATGGGAACTCCATAGAAAACCGCAATCGATAGTGCTACATACTACATGAATTTTCTGTTGTTTTTTTTACCATCATGATGAACAGCAATGTTGGACACACAGCGTTTTTTGAAAAAAAAAATGGCAAAAATTTATTGACAGGAACAAAACTTACAGCAGTTCGAAAAGTGCTATAGTTTTAATTGCAAGGGAGATAATTTGAGAATTTCACAAATTAAAACCTCGCTTATAATGCGAGATCATGAGATATTGTAAAAGTAAAGTGTTATCCAATGTTCAGAGAATATTGTCTTCCATCTTAGATAAAAAAGAACTTTCTGCGCATGCGCAATGTCCATTTTCTACCAAAATCTTTCTAGGCACATATTGGAAGACAACTCTGGAGCAGAAAGGTATGGACAAATGCAAGTTTGAGCATTATCGAGCTAAACGTCCGATTTAAATGTCTACAGCCAAATTTAGCTCAATAGCTACCAGATATCTAGTGAGTTTCACCCGAAAGTTGGTATAGTTACTTTTTTGACTGAGTATATTAATGCGCCAATTGAAACCAATATAATTAGGTGCTTCCAAAGGCACTTTCTATTGTCTTTTTCATTCGAAGGGATATACTTTTATCACACTTCTCTTACTATTTTCGTCATAATTTATTAACTCAATACAGACACATCAAAAGTCAAGTTATTCTGAATATACATGAAGACGAAACAATTTGTTTCTGTATGTTTCAATTAACTAAGCCTCTTAGCAAGTGAAACATTACACACTGAAGAGGATTTGAGTGGGTGTCAGAAAAGAGCCGAATCATATCAGGCCCTTAAATGACCATGCAATAGGTATGTCTCACGAATATGGCGAGGTTATCTACCTTATTTTCAGCAAAAGAACAAGCATACAATTTTTTACCAGAAATACTGCATGGACATATATGTCATTTCTCTAAATCATGATCGCGATGAACCCTATCCATCTATCCCCCATAGGGGATTATCATAAATTGCTAGAACCAGAGCAATGCGCATGCCAAGACAAATAAAAATCAAAAATGAGTTCCTTTAAGAGCAATGAAAACATTCATAAGAAAGAAGATGGGTCATACTACGTAGTTTCGGCTAATAAAGCCTCATCAGTGACCCTGTAATGATCCGGCAAAGAAAGCCAGAGGAAACATACTGCAATTTTGCGAATTTCGAATAGGCAGTCGATTTAAAGACTGATATAAATCCAAATGGTTCCAAATAATTAAAAACCTGTCTAGAATATGAGTCTAAACCAATAATTTATTTCCGATTTCTCAGAATATTCACGCTGATCTCAAAGGACCAAAAGTAAAATATGAACTGCACTATGGTTGATGTACAAGTCACACAAATTTTGAACGTTTCTTAAAGGTCACAATTGGTGCTTTAAAGTATGTAGGACTAATTATTAATATCGGAAAACCTAATCTGAGATGGAAATTTACTAGAGCTACGACCATACAACTACCATTTTCCCTGCTAAATTTTGTGTCTTATCATATGCGTTGTACCCATTTCCTTGCCGAAAGGCGTTGTATTGAAAATAGAACGAGGATTTCTCACTGTGGGCCTTCCAATTTCCAATTTTCCTTAAATCGTATTTGCAACAGTCCGATTTATCATGTGTTTTTCTACAACCAACAAAAAAGTGCATGTCATCTTCGCAGAAGAGCGTTTCATGTAAAATAATGAGATTTCGTGGTTGAGTAGCTTCACTGTGTCCGGTTCTCCGTTTGACTGGCTGTACCTGTCGATTTCGGACCATCGAAGATAAATTCGTGAATAATATGTGTCTTCCGTGAAGCTAATGTGAGCAGCCGTATTGATAAGACACCATAACACGAGATCTAGAACAACAACAAACCTGCACATGTGATGCCGATTCCGCCATTTTCTTGCTTATCCTAATCGGAAAAATTTCCTTATCCTGAGTGTTTGTTCCTTACCCTGCGCGCTTGCCTTTACCAGGTGTACATTACATACACTCCAGGTTTTCTTGCTTTTAATACTCGTTTTAGCCCATATTATTTTGAAAACACGCCTATACAAATACATTGTAACCGTTATCGCCGAAAAAATGTACTTTTTAAGAAGAAAAATTGTGATATTTTTCTTATTTCTGCTCAAAATATCGATTGGAGGTACTCATTAGAACCGCCTCGATGAGGCGGTTCTAACAAGTACCCACAATCTTTATTTTAGAGTAGAAAGTAGAAATAAGCTTTACCCCTGTAAACCCCAGTTTTACTATATAAAAGTGGGTTTCAAGGGGGGTCAAAATTATATAGGCGTGTCTTCGTGATGTTGGAAAGTTTTAGATTTGACCGTCCGCCAACTTCTGACACTTTTTTGACCTTTGACCTCTAAGTGCAACCTTGACCTTGGAGGTACGGATCTCGGTTTTGCGCGCGACACATCGTATTATGATTGTTAACATTTCTGCCAAGTAATTTCAAAATCCATTCCCGAAATAGGAAAGTTATTGACCGTGTTTCACTTGTAGACCCTTCGCTAAGTACAACCTTGGCCTTGGCGGTACGGACCTGGGTTTTGTGCGCGACACATCGTCTCCTGATGGTTAACTTTTCTGCAAACCATCCAGAAATAAAGTTATTGACTGCTTTTAAGTTTCGGAAGGACGAACAAACGGACGGACGCAAGAGGGAGCATTAATGGGTTGCACCACAGAAATACGGACAAATTGACACCCCAGAATGTTGTCCGTCATAGACAAATTCCTATCGCAACTCAGAACTCATCTCGTACGTTCAGACCCACAGGTCAAGGTAAATCATGGACACCGAACTTGTGCAAATAAGATGTTTGCAAACAACACCTATACCCCGCCCCACCTCTACCCCCTGGAAGTCATTAGAAAATATCGATTTATGCCGTGCAACTCTCAAGACGATTTTCCCAACAAGTCTGACCAGTACACATATACGAGGTACCCTCTCACGAAAGCTGACGGACGCGCCGACGGATGGACGGACGGACGGACAGCGACATGTCACCAAAATACGTCCGATTTTTTTTTTCAAACCGGCGTATGAGAATATGTATACCCCTCTGAACATCATTTTCCTCTATATATAGTGTTATTTACAGGGTTGGGGGTGGGGTGGGAGAGGGGGGAGGGTGGGGGTAATTGGACAGACTTGATAACGAAATCACATAGTGTTTCTTTCGTAGCTTTGATGAAAATGTGTGATCATTTTCTTACTTTTGTTAAAAACATTCACCTTATTTGCATTATCTGCTAGTTCCTAGTCTGAAGGTTATCAGTGTTGGAAAAAACAGGCAACCAGACCACCCTGACCTTAAAAGGTCAGGGTGGTCTGGTTACCTCTTTTTCCAAAATTGACAATGTGCAAGCTGGGAGCCAGCAAATAATGCAAATATGGTGAATAGACTGTGGGTACTCGTTAGAACCTTAATGAAAGTTGGTTCTTACAGTTACCACATTCTCAGACTTGAGCAAAAATATTTGCAATGATGATACCACAAACATCACTGTTCTATATAAAGTAGGGTTTACACTTCATATTTTCCAGTTCTGCGGTGTTTTGCTTTATTCCTTACTTCCAAAGGATAACCATTTTATAGAACATATTTACAGAGATGTCCTTTACAAGGACTTCTCAACGTGATACAAAAATATAAATGTCTTCATTTGCAGTTAAAATTCAATAAGAATCGTTGATGGTGTTTGTTTGATTTGATATTTAACGTCCCCGTCAACACTATTTAGGTCATTTTGGAGACGTTGCTTCCAATTTTGTGGGACTTTTGCCCGACATTGAGATGAAATGATATCTCAGTCACCGTCGCCCAATGAAACCAATAGGGTTTATAAGCATGGACGGTCCGACTCGCACCGCATTGCCTGAGCAGGCTTAGATCCTCTAAGCGGTTTACCAGTAGGATTCAGCTCTGCGTGGAAGCATCATGCAGACCATTTATTTCTTCAAGCCCCAATGGGCGGGGGCCGTAATCGTTGGTGATTGCAAGGGAAAATATTGTTTGAGCCGGGGCACAGCATTTCCTACAATAAGACATGTGCGCCCAGCGAAGACTCGGATCAGCCTGCGCATCCGCGCAGTATGATAAGTGCCTTCGTTGTGCGCTCTAAGAACAGCTGAGCGCCCAATGCTCCTTCATGCAGCAAGGGAAGTCTCTGATCAGTCTATAGGGATGTGCCGGCTGATCTGGTTCTTCCCTGGGCGCACCTGTAAATTGAAGGAAATGCTGTGCCCCGGCTCAATTTTCTTACCAACTATCTTTCGTACCTACTACGGTTACTGCGATCGGTCCACACGAGTACTGGTAAACAGCTTAGAAGGCCTTAGCCTGCCCAAGCAAAGTGGTTAGAGTCGGACCGTCGTTGCATATAAACCCTATTGATTCCATCTGTTCATCGGGTGACAGAGTCTGAGATCTCATTTCAACTCAAAGTTGGGTAAGAGTCCCACAAAATTGGAAGCAAAGTCTCCAAAATGGCCTAAATAGTGTTGACGGTGACGTAAAACTGTTAAATCTCAAATGAAATAAACAAAACTGCGATCGATCACATTTTGACCATTTAATACTCGCAAGTGTACATTACATACACTCCAAAGCTTACACAGCAATCATGTTCGGCCCCGCCCATCGGGGCTTGAAGAAATAGATGGGCTGCATGATGCTTCCACGCAGAGCTTAAACCGACTGCACACGAGTACCGGTAAACCGCTTAGAGGATCTAAGCCTGCCCAGGCCAAGTCGGACCGTCCATGCTTATAAACCCTATTGGTGTCATTGGGCGACAGGGCTTGAGAATGTCATTTCATCTCAATGTCGGGTAAAAATCCCACAAAATTGGAAGCAACGTCTCCAAAATGACCTGTACCGTGTTGACGGGGACATTAAACCTCAAAACAAACAAACAAATCACAGCAATCATATTATTACGATATATTATATTACGGAGTCATTTCATCTCAATGTCGGGTAAAAGTCCCACAAAATTGGAAGCAACGTCTCCAAAATGACCTGTACCGTGTTGACGGGGACATTAAACCTCAAAACAAACAAACAAATCACAGCAATCATATTATTACGATAGGGATCTTTAACCAGCGCAGGGGATGATCCTCTCCGCACTGGAGCCCCGATTCAAAAGACGCTCCATTTGCTTAATCTGTGGCATTCGTCTCTGCAAATGATATCAAAGGATACCAAAATTTTATCACCACTGCCGGGGATCGAACCGGAGCCTCTAGCATCCCCTGCAGGCACAAAACGTTGACTCAACGTTGAACTAACGTTGAAACAACGTTTCTAAAGTTGTTTCAACGTTAGTTCAACGTTGAGTGCCTGCTGGGTCAGAGGCAAGTGCACTAGCAACTTCCAGACAAATATGATAAAAAACAATTTAGTCAACTTACAAATACACATCTCCTCCCTCATCTAGCAAAATATCTTCTGTCTTCTACATTTGATTACATTTTCTGCATTTCTTTCTTTGTGTACTGCGCACACAGACTGGATCTTGTTTGACCAGTGAAAAATACATGAACCACAAAAAAAATCATGCAACCATCGACCAATGGGATAAAAAGATCAATCGATAGTTCAACCGCATGGTCGTGAACTTCTCTCACTGCCTTATGCATGGGACTATTTAAGGCGAATGGATACACACACAAAAGGAGATAACTCTAACATAAATGTTTACTGTTCCTAAAGGCGGAATATTTTCTCGCGTTAACAAATCCATATAATGAACAGCCTTGTTCACGTTGTAAACCGCACTTTATCCACCCCCGCCCATCGGGGCTTGGAGAAATAGATTGGGCTGCACGGTGCTTCCACGCAGAGCTGAAACCGTCTGTGTGAATGAGTACCGGTTAGCCGCTTAGAAACCCCAAGCCTGCCCAGGCAAAGTGGTGCGAGCTAGTCCTGCATGCATATAAATCCTTTTGGTTTCATTGGGCGGCAGGTACCGAGATGGGCGGTAGGTATCGAGATGCATGCATATAAATCCAATTGGTTTCATTGGGCGGCAGGTATCGACTAAATGTCGGGTAAAAGTGTCACAATATTGGAAGGAATATCTCCAAAATGACCTAAATAGTGTTGACGGGAACGTTAAACCAAAAATCAATCAAAACCACACTTTATACATATACATGGAAAAGTGGCAGCCCAATCTATTTCTCCAAACCCCCATGGTGGCGGGGTTGGGTGGGGGCAGACGCCATTATAAACACACGGTTGTGTTAGGGTTATGTTGTTTATCAGCCCTTTCCTGAAGATGACGTCCATGTACAGCAATGGGGCACTGGAGGTGCCCAATCAAGACCGAACTCAAGTGTGCAGAAGACGTATCATCTTGTTAACAAGTCCGTGAAACCAACACCCCCTAATCCCACTTCCCAGCAGGCACATGACGTAATTGCGACGTCACATTAACGTCGGCGCAAAGTCATGACGTTTATGCAACGTCACATCTACGTCGGTGCAACGTCATGACGTTGCACCGACGTTGGTTTGACGTTGCCCTAGCGACGTGTGCCGGCTGGGTTTATACAGAGAAAACTGGGGTTTCCAGGAGTAAACATTATTTTTTCTCATTTGTGTTCTAAGACATTGGTTGTGGGTACTCGTTAGAACCGCCTCAATGATGCGATTCTAACGATCACCCACAACCTATGTTTGCAGTTTAAAAAAGAATAATATCATAGATTTTCATAAATAAAGTCACCATTGGGTAGATATGAGTGTGTGTGTGAATTCGGGTTTAACGTCGCTTTCAACAATTTTTCAGTCATATCATGACGGTGTCTGGTTGCGACAGGGAGCTCAATGCTGACTTTTATAGTGCTGCCTCACTGAAGTATTATGTCCAAGACACATTACGTGATACCACACCCAGTCACATTATCCTGACACTGGGTCGACCAGTCCTAGCTCTACCCCGTAAATCTGAGTGCCAAGCCAGGAGCAGCTAGTACCATTTTTAACGACTTTTGTATGTCGCGGCCCGGGATCGCACCCGTGACCTACCGTTCCCCGGAACGGACACTCTACCAACTGAGCTATCGGGGCCGGTGTGTAGATATTATAGAATGCACTTTGCGTTCAGTGGCAGTTCTTTCTCAGAATAACATAGGAGGAAAACAGGTGCACAATTATGATTTTTCAGTGAGAAATTTTAGCAAACTGTTCACCTAAATTACATTTCCCTAGGAGATTTACAACCATTTTAGCCCATTTCTATGGGGTGCCGTTTGTTGTTGTTGTTTTCCACTTTCCCCGTGTCGCAGGTCGTCAGCTGGTGGGGTCCCAGGGAACGAATCCATGCTGGCACTACACCGTAGCCGCTCGGTGGTACCCCCGTTCTCAGTTGCCGGTGAGTGGGGAGGCCATCGCTCGGCTCCAGTCCCGTCTGTCCGTGTCTATCGTATGTCCGCCGCAGTCAGTCGATATCGTCATTTGCTCGATGTTATGATTTTTTGCTTATCAACATGCCGGACCGAGTCAGAGCAGGAAAGGGTCCTGTAGGTGGAGCTTGTCGCCTCACGTCCCAGGTGTCCTCGGGGCAACGGGCATCCCCTTCCCTTGTGGCCATTCGCCGCGCTCCGTCCTGAGATGTGTGTGAAACGGTGCCGTGACTTTTCCAGGTCTCGGGGAGGGGGAGGCTTATATTTGTCTTCCCATTTGCTACAGGGGTGCATGTGTCCTGTCGCTTGTGGGCATCTTTAATTGTTGGAGTGTTTGGACCGTGCGTTCTTCTTCTTTTGCGACATGTGGGTTTGTGGCACAGTTCCAATGTGGGCCTCTGTTTTTGTGCAACGTAAGTTAGTTGTAGTAATTTAGAACTCCATTCTTAAGGTTTTGGCTCCGTGCTTGCACTGCATTTTAGTTTTAGCAGTGCTGTGCCTTGAGCTTGTTCGGTTTGCCGATAAGGGTGTGGGTTGTTTTTATGTAACGGGATGGGCTCCGAGTTTGTACTTATCATTAGGGGATCGTTCAACAGTTATTTTGGTTGTAAGTTCCATTGCAATTTGGAAGACGTGTCTAAAGATTGCTGTACACGTTTAATGTTACGTGTTATGCGCCTTATAACCAATCTGGGGATTCGAGATGTAAAGTTTTTAGCCATTTTTGTGATTAGTCTTTCTTCTGTTGTTTATTGTTATGCTGCTAAGTGGTTGCGGGTGTTTTTGTACTGCACGCCGATGGCCGCTCGCTTTGCACTTTTGTTGTGCGGGAGGTCGGGTTGTTAGGTTACATATATACGCTTTCATTCCATGCATCTACTTTGTCATACGTGCTCTTTCGTCTAGGCATCCAATCTCATGCATACATACGCTTGAGGATACGTGTATGCACACGCATGTTTGCATGTCTGCATGTGGACACACTGCTCTTACATACATATGCATTGGGGTGCAGTGAGTGGGGGTGAGGGAGAAGGGGAGTGCGGTGGGGAGGGGGGGATTGGTGCGAGAAAAAAATGTGGGGGTGCAGGGGGGGGGGGGTTGAGGGTAGTGTGCTGTGGTGATTGGGGGATGTGAGGTGATTTTTCCCCAGCAGGTATACATTTGCTATGGCAGCGTCAGATCATCACCGGCGCAGCGCTACAGCGCTGGACCGGCGTCAATATGGCGCTGCATCAGACATATCTAGGTGTCGTACCGACGTCGATAAGTCGTCGTATTCTTGTCATGTGCATGTCGGGTTAGGAAGGAAAAAAAAGAAGAGAGAGGGGATTTGGTTTTGTTGAGTCTACCCATTTGTTTCTTCAGGCTTTCTTCTAGCTTGTAGCTGCTGTGTAATTTGGTCAGCCGCACTAACACCGTCACGCCAGTAGCCTGTCTATGGATGTCGTCTACGCTTTTTGTAACAATTTTGATATTGGTATTTTTTTATCTTTTTTTATTTGATTTTTGTATATATATATATATATATATATATATATATATATATATATATATATATATATATATATATATATATATATATATATATATATATATATATATATATATATATATATATATATATATATATATATATATATATATTGTTGTTTTTTTTGTAAACGTATGTACATTTTTACAATATATGGTCTGTTTCCCCAGCTCATTAGGTGGTCTATTATTAGGTATATATGCGGGCGGGTGTGCTTACCCCGCCACGGACCTGTCTTGTTTGTTTTTCTTGTGCTTTAAGGTGGTGTTTTCCGTTTTGGGGCAAGCCCACCCGCTCTCTGTTGCTGGGTAGGACAGTTTTTGTACCTGCAAGGTTGTGCTTGTAGATTATATTTTGTGTTTTTTGTTTATTCTGTACATACAACATATAGTATAGTGTGCGGGCCTCCGCCGTCGCGGGCCCAAGTTCGTGTTTAATTTAGTTTGTGGGTGACCTCTATCGCGGAGGCTGTGGAAGTAGGTCAATCCCCTTTTCTGCATATTTTGTTAAAGTTAAGTAAATGTGGTGCCCTCCTCCACGTAGGATGTCATATTCTGTTGGACCATTCTGAGCCGCCATGTTTGCATATCATTATCGCATCCTACGTGAAGGAAGGCACCATAGGAGGAATTATATTCCTTCCTAGTCGTTTGAGGGCCCGAGATAACGTGTGCCGATCTCGTTAGTAATGTAGTTAGTACAAATTCACATAATCATGTAGGTCGCATACAAGCGTCCGCCTGCGCATGTGCGCAGTCGAGCGATCCTATGCGATCTTGTTTTTATGTGTCATATTTACAGTTAACAATGTTTGAAATCGATTTTTGGAAGAAAACTCTTCTTCTATCTCCAGGTTTTTAATCTCTCTTTTCCTATGCTATCCTCTCTGCTGGATTCCTACTCTACAACTATTCTACAACTATCGCTATATCTACCTAGTTGAGTATTGCGTGGGTGGTTGTATGTCGATGCCCTCCTTCAGGGTCGCGCTAAGTCATGCCCTAATTAGTTAATTGCCCTTGTCTGCATAAATATGTGGCCGTCTTGACCGTCCGTTTTAATTACGGTCATGGCGCGATTTGCTGTTTTTGGTGATTCTTATGTTAAACGACAAGGGCAGTACGGAGGGCTGTTTGATGTACCAGGTGACGTATTTCGGTCGTGGTGGTATGCGCGTGGCGAGCTATGACGTTGACTTGTGGGACAGGATGATGGCGTGGAAGCCTGACGTGGTGCTTCTTCACATAGGCGGAACGACATCAGTTACGATCAGCAGGGGCATATCGGGCAGATGATAATGTCCCTTATTGGGTATTTGGAGGCGGCGGGCATTGTTGGCCTTGTGCGTGAGGTGTTGCCTCGGGGGTCGTTCCGAGGTAATATAGATCCTTCTGGGTTTGAGACCTTCCGGCGTCAGATTAATCCGTATCTGCGCCGGCGTCTTGGACAGCGTTTCCTATTTTTCCGAGTGCATATTTGGGACAATGATGGCCGCCTCCACAGGCACTATGATAGGGATCGTATTCATTTGTCAAGGGAGGTACAGAAGCGATATCATGTGTGTTTAGAGAGAGCCTTCCTGCGATTTTCCTGCTAGTCAGGTAAGGGTCCTTTTGTGGGCCCCCAGATCATTCCGTTTGGGTAACCTTATAATGTACATCCTTTATTCGAATGCGAAAGTTGCGAAAAGAGAAAAAATAAAAAGATGTGATAAGGCCCGTTGTTTCTTATTTCTGTCCCATTTATCTATATGCATTTCTGAAGGAGAGGCTTTTGTTTGCTAGTGTGTTTGTGTGCCGTTCTCCTTTGGGTTGTGTGGTTCTCGATCAGCCAGGATTTTGACCCAACGCTGCTCAGTGCCAAAGTCCTAGGACCGCAAACCCCAGCGTTACATCTCGTCCTGATTTCTCTTTTGACTCACCCCCTCAGGAGAGACCGGGCGATGGATTTTCCTTGTGGTGGATCCATGCCCAGTCCCGGCGTGTTCTCGTGTGATCCTCTTTTGGGCAGTGTGGCTTCCGATCAGCTAGGATTTTTGTGCAGCGCTCATAAGTGCAAAGCCAGTGGGCCGCAACCACAACGCTACACCTCGTCTTAACCTCTCGCTTGCCACACCCCTTTGGAGGGTGGGTCGGGGCTATGGATTTTCCTTGTGTTGGGTCCATGCCCCGTTCTGTTATGCTCTTCTGACAGTGATCCAGGGATCGCTGTCATCGTTAGGCACTCCTAAGTGCAAAGGCCGCAAACCGCAGTGCCTACCGTTGACTTTGTTCCCCTTTTCGCCGTGAGACGGCCGCCCTTTGATCACTACGCTCATTTTTGGTTGGTAGCGTCTCAGTTGCGGTTAAATCATTTACTGTTTCTGAAATCGGGTCTCTAACGGTTTTGGTGCCAGGCATGTTTGTGTGTAACCTCGTACGGGGTGTGTATGAGTAAATTTAGTCTGTGCCCTTAGCTTTCCCCTATATTTTGTCCAGGTAGTTTGTTTACTCAAAGAAATTGAAGACCGCGGCCCTCATTTCCTGTGACATTAGATTGAGCAAAGAAACCGCGTTTATCTCCCCTTGGTATCATAATGCTGTCAATTCTCCCTTTAGTTCCCTTCTAGCGGGGCCGTATGCGGAGCACTCAGCGAGGTAGTGTTGAACACTCTCCACCCCGCCACAGTCTCCGCATAATGGATCGGCCTCGTTATAGAAGATGTTGTGTGCATTTAGTCCGTTGACCCCAAGTCTTAGTCGTGTATATATGCGATCGAGCTTTCGGTTGTCGCTGTATTGAACTATTTTCGGGGTCAAGGACTGGCAGATCGAGTGTCTGAAGCCGTGTTGTCCCTGCCATATGCGCGCCCATTCATTTTTGATGCTGGCCATAATGATTGTGTATATTTCTTGTGGGTTGGGCAGGTAGTCAAGTTCCTTCCCCCGGGTCAGAGCTTCCAAGTTATCCTCATTCTAATGCATTTATACGGTTGTTAAGTTAATAATTGCAGTCTCCGCAGCACAAGACAACAAACGCTGTGAGCTGCGTAAAATCAAAAGCCAGCCAATAAAAAACGACGTTACTTGATGACTTCGGGTTTCCGACAGTATATCGCAAAATGCACCGTCGCAAATGTATATCGCAAAATGCACCGTCGCAATCGTCCAGTCAGACGATGCATCACATACGCAACTGCATTTCAAGTGTAGCACTCGTGATTTGACCTGTACAACTGACATCCAAACAGTGATTGATCACTCAGTAAATCACTGCTAGGGCCGATCAATTTCTTAATTACAGTCGAACTTTAATGGCTCGAACACCTTTGGGACCTCGAAAATCTGTTCGAGACAGGGGTAGTTCGAGCCACTGAGGCTTAATGCCAGGAGCAGGCATAACGGGGTTCTTTTGGACATGTTTTCGGTGTTCTGTAATGAAAATGTATGCTGTGTGTACTCATTAGAATCGCCTCATCGAGGCGATTCTAATGAGTACACACAGCATACATTTGCACGATAAAAGACAAAAATCTAAATTATCTCGCACCATTTTTTACGTAGAGGACTTCCCCATGGGCTCAAGAACGGGTTCGACTCAGCCATGGTAAACGAGCCATCGGTGTTCGAGCCATCGAAGTTCTACTGTAGTTCATTTTTCAGTTTTGGTTGTATCAAATACAAACTGATGAACATTTTCAGTGTGTTTTACACTTCTCGAACTAAAAAAAATCCAGGGGAACTTATACTTTGGCAGTCGTCCGGCGTCCATCAGTTCGCCGTCTGTCAGTAACTGTGCAGCATTTGTCATCACATCTCTTCCGATGCAGTGGAGGTCATCTGACGTCTATTCGCCCGTATGTCATCGCATCCCCTCAGAGAGTTTTGAGCCGATTTTCGCGGTATCACCCGAGGTTTAGTTTAGTTTAGCTTCAAGCATATAAAAGGCAAGTGAAATAGAAGTGGAGGAAATGATCGGGAATCGTTACAATCAACCCAAAGCTCCCATCAGAGACACCAAAGGGAAAGACACACAAACATGAAGCAACAGGCCCTAACGGAAACACCAACAGCGGAAAACTAAAAGGACAGTTACTTTCCCACACAATGGCCAATAGGCTATCCAAAATAAAATAACACAAGCGACACAAACACCCGAAGACAAACCAAAACAAAAATAAACCGCGACAGAAAGTTGTTAAATCCACTGTAAAAAGAACTGCATATGATTATAACTGTCTTTCCTGTTTCAGCCCTTGTTTAATGTCAGGCACTTGAAGTAACTATTCTCATTGCAATAGAGATTTTGTTTCAAGGAGGTCTTTTAAAAGCATGTACACCTGTGGACACAAATGCGTTCAAACTTTGATGAGCTTCATTTCATTTTGATCTGATGTTTCATTCAATATTTCCTTACATCCTATCAGTCAACTGCAAGACAGAAATAAATTCAAAACACAAAGTGTTGTACATTTCATTGTGGACCTTGCACTGTCCAATCAGAATACATCTGGGATGTCAATCAGATCTGAAAATGAAAAACAAGTACTTGCACAATAAGACCAATCAATGTATATTTCTTGATCCAGTTTTAGACTACTTTGATGAATGACATTTGCTTGTCAAACTAACTTGATGCAAAGAGATTCATTGACAGGAACTTCATCAGAGTTTGAACGCTTTTTTGTCCACAGGTGGTTACGTTCGGAAATTTCACAAAGTGGTTATAATGACATTAATCTATCGTACGATAAAGAGGTCTTGAAAAATGTCTTCTTGTCTGATGCACTCCCTTCAGCAAACCTTACATACAGATCGTAAGTGTGCTCATTTAACTTCTAAACACCAACAATATTAAAATTTAAAATACTTGCGACTGACATCTTTTTATAGCTTTTATAGTATTTTACCTTCATTATACAATTACCTTTATCATGTTTATGTCCATGGGTTTTGAGGGAAGTTAATATATTTTTTCTGGTTTTTTTTTTTTTTTTTTTTTTTCTTTTTAGTTCATGCACTTGAAGTAACTAGTCTTAATGTAATACAAATTTTGTTTCAATGAGGTCTTTGAAACGCATGTGGCTACGTTCGAAAATTTTAGAAAGTGGTTATAATGACATTAATCTAGGTTTTGAAATAAGTGTACTCCCTTTTGTAACAATCCTTATACACAGTTCGGAAGTGGGTATTTCATTTAACTTCTAAACACCAACAATTTTAAAATTTGAAATACTTGCGACTGATATCATTATGACTGACATCATTCTTACAGGTTTTCATTGCTTCCACTTCTATTTTATAGTATTTTACCATTATTATATGCCAAACAACTACTTTTATGTCCATGGGTTGGGGGGGGGGGGGGGGGTTAATATGTTTCACTATTGCAGTTATTTCACAATTTTATATGATACTCTTTCGAAAGTGTTTTATTTTCAAATTAGGAACCAGAAATAAAGTCAATACATGATTTTCACAGGATTCTTGTCATTTTGCATGAGTCAGGATACACCGCTAGGCGGTAAGTAAGGTTAGTTACATTTTACAGAAATGTTTTTAAGCTTATAGTTCCATTAAGACGTCCTAAAACTTCCTATGGGATGTTCGATTTATCTGCGATTCTAACACAGCGTGCCTATATAGGCAATGGAAAACAACTGTGTTTTATTCTACAACAAATCACGGCTATGAAGAGCGTGACAAGTGACGTCATTAAAAACTGCCAATTGATGACGTCACTAGTCGATTTCCTTGACGTTAGACGGTGTAACGTCATTTTCTCGCATCGAAAACGTTAGAAAAGGATGTAAATGCATGTGTTTCAGTCGTTAATTTTAGCGGGATTTCTTCTAACAATGGCGAAAAGTTGTGAGATTTTGAAGGAAACAACAACATTATTGCCGATTTTCAGCGTGTTAGAATCGAAATAGATCAGCTCTAGTCTGTGATTTATTGAGTAATAAATCACTGTTTGTCGGTCAGTTGTAAGTAGACAAATCACGCGCGCTTCGCGCTCGTGATTTGTCTACTTTACAACTGACCCCCAAACTGTGATTTAATACTCAACAAATCACAGTTAGAGCTGATCTATTTCTTAAACATAACTGCTTATAACATGGGTTTAAACAGCACAGAATGCAGACCGACATTACAAATTGAAATACGATTAATATTAACCAGATCACGCAGTCGATGGTATACCATTGCAAATACCCGCTTTTTCTATGAATAACACTAATGATTTAAGAAATAGATCAGCTCTAACTGTGATTTGTTGTGTAATAAATCACAGTTTGGAGGTCAGTTGTAAAGAAGACAAATC
Organism: Lucinisca nassula; assembly: GCA_963580285.1. Taxonomy (NCBI): domain Eukaryota; kingdom Metazoa; phylum Mollusca; class Bivalvia; order Lucinida; family Lucinidae; genus Lucinisca; species Lucinisca nassula. The sequence goes on along the minus strand of OY757024.1, from coordinate 43,940,215 downwards.
ACAAGCGCGAAGCGCGCGTGATTTGTCTACTTACAACTGACCGACAAACAGTGATTTATTACTCAATAAATCACAGACTAGAGCTGATCTATTTCGATTCTAACACGCTGAAAATCGGCAATAATGTTGTTGTTTCCTTCAAAATCTCACAACTTTTCGCCATTGTTAGAAGAAATCCCGCTAAAATTAACGACTGAAACACATGCATTTACATCCTTTTCTAACGTTTTCGATGCGAGAAAATGACGTTACACCGTCTAACGTCAAGGAAATCGACTAGTGACGTCATCAATTGGCAGTTTTTAATGACGTCACTTGTCACGCTCTTCATAGCCGTGATTTGTTGTAGAATAAAACACAGTTGTTTTCCATTGCCTATATAGGCACGCTGTGTTAGAATTAAGAAATAGATCAGCTCTAACTGTGATTTGTTGTGTAATAAATCACAGTTTGGAGGTCAGTTGTAAAGAAGACAAATCACAAGCGCGTAGCGCGCGTGATTTGTCATCTTACAACTGACCGACAAACTGTGATTTATTACCCAACAAATCACTGGCTAGAGCTGTTCTATTTCGATTCTAACACGCTGAAAATCGGCAATAATGTTGTTGTTTCCTTCAAAATCTCACAACTTTTCGCCATTGTTGGAAGAAATCCCGCTAAAATTATCGACTGAAACACATGCATTTATATGCTTTTCTAACGTTTTCGATGCGAGAAAATGACGTTACACAGTCTAACGTCAAGTAAATCGACTAGTGACGTCATAAATTTGCAGTTTTAATGACGTCACACGTCACGCTCTTCCGAGCTGTGATTTGTTGCAGAATAAAACACAGTTATTTTGCATTGCCCATATAGGCACGCTGTGTTAGAATATGTGTTAGCTAGGCAAAACTACATGTAAGTTAAAAAATAAGTTGCAAAGAACATTCTAACTGAAAATCAAAGTTTCAGAAGTGTATCTCCTATAGGTTAGAAGATATGGCAAAGACATACTTTTTTACCTTTGATCTTGGGGTTATGTTGAGGTCCACCAAAAGTATCTCAATTTATTCTTTATTCCAACGGCCATCCAATAACCAAGTTTCAGAAGTGTAACTCCAATAGTTTAGAAGATATGGCAAAGTCATACGTTTTTACCTTTGACCTTGGGGTCATGTTGAGGTCAAGGTCACACCAAAAGTAGCCCAATTCATTCCATATTCCAAGCACTATCAAATAACCAAAGTTTCAGGAGTGTAACTCCAATAGTTTAGAAGATATGGCACAGTCTTACTTTTTGACCTTTGACCTTGGAGTCATGTTGAGGTCGAGGTCCCACCAAAAGTAGCCCAATATATTCTATATTCAAAGGGCCATCCAATAAGCAAAGTTTCAGAACGGTAACTCCAATAGTTTAGGAGATATGGCAAAGTCATACGTTTTACCTTTGATCTTGGGTTCATGTTAAGGTCAAGGTCACACCAAAAGTAGCCCAATTTATTCTATATTCCAAGGCCATCCAATAACCAAAGTTTCAGAAGTGTAACTCCAATAGTTTAGACGATATGGCAAAGCAATACCTTTTGACCTTTGACCTTGGGGTCATGTTGAGGTCAAGGTCACACCAAAAGTAGCCCAATTTATTCCATATTCCAAGCACCATCCAATAACCAAAGTTTCAGGAGTGTAACTCCAATAGTTTAGAAGATATGGCACAGTCTTACTTTTTGACCTTTGACCTTGGGATCATGTTGAGGTCGAGGTCCCACCAAAAGTAGCCCAATATATTCTATATGCCAAGGGCCATCCAATAAGCAAAGTTTCAGAAGTGTAACGCCAATAGTTTAGGAGATATGGCAAAATCATACTTTTTACCTTTCATTTTGGGGCCGTGTTGAGGTCAAGGTCACACCAAAAGTAGCCCAATTTATTCTATATTCCAAGGCCATCCAATAACCAAAGTTTCAGAAGTGTAACTCCAATAGTTTAGACGATATGGCAAAGCAATACCTTTTGACCTTTGACCTTGGGGACATGTTGAGATCAAGGTCACACCAAAAGTAGCCCAATTTATTCTATCTATATTCCAATGGTTATCCAATAACCAAAGTTTCAGAAGTGTAACTCAAATAGTTTAGGAGATCTGGTAAAGTCATACTTTCTGACCTTTGACCTTGGGGTTATGCTGAGGTCCACCAAAAGTATCTCAATTTATTCTTTATTCCAACGGCCATCCAATCACCAAGTTTCAGAAGTGTAACTCCAATAGTTTAGGAGATACGGCAAAGTCATACTTTTTGACCTTTGATCTTGGGGTAATGTTGAGGTCAAGGTCACACCAAAAGTAGTCCAATTTATTCTACATTCCAAGGCCATCCAATAACCAAAGTTTCAGAAGTGTAACTCCAACAGTTTAGAAGATATGGCAAAGTCATACCTTTTGACCTTTGGGTCATGTTGAGGTCAAGGTCACACCAAAAGTAACCCAATTTATTCTATATTCAAAGGGCTATCCAATAACCAAAGTTTCAGAAGTGTAACTCCAATAGTTTAGGAGATATGGCAAAGTCATACTTTTTGACCTTTCATCTTGGGCTCATGTTGAGGTCAAGGTCACACCAAATGTAGCCCAATTTATTCTATATTCCAAGGGCCAGCCAATAACCAAAGTTTCAGAAGTGTAACTCCAATAGTTTAGGAGATATGGCAAAGTCATACTTTTTGACCTTTGATCTTGGGCTCATGTTGAGGTCAAGGTCACACCAAATGTAGTCCAATTTATTCTATATTCTAAGGGCCAGTCAATAACCAAAGTTTCAGAAGTGTAACTCCAATAGTTTAGAAGATATTGCAAAATCATACCTTTTTACCTTTGACCTTGGGGTCATGTTGAGGTCGATGTCGCACCAAAAGTAGCCCAATATATTCTACATTCCAAGGGCCATCCGATAAGCAAAGTTTCAGAAGTGTAACTCCAACAGTTTAGGAGATAGACCTATGGCAAAGTCATACTTTTTTACCTTTGACCTTGGGGTCATGTTGAGGTCAAGGTCAAACCAAAATTAGCCCAGTGTCATCTACATACCATGTACTACACACAGGCAAAGTTTGAAAAGTGTACCTTAACCGGTTTCAGAGGAGATCCATTCCAAAGAAATGTGACATACATACATATATACATACATACAGACCCACGGTCATTTGCACCATTTTATTGAGAAAGCATGTTTTATCCAGTTTAATGTTTGTCATGTTGGTGATTCTGATTCTTTCCTACATTATCTATATTGCTCCTTTTCGGTTGATTTTGGGTGTGCTGAGTCACCACCTGTTTGGGAAAGAGATGCTGACTCGGTTAGCCAGTTGTCCATTTTGTTTACTTTCGTCACTCCATGTTTCGACTTCTTTCCCGAAAGGTATTGTGGGAAGAATTTGGGATCTGATTAGGTCCGGGCTGTAAACATTCAAATTGACCTCCGCCGGTTGTCAATTGAAACCAATTTGACTTATATCCGGAGGTCAATTTGAAGGTTTCCTGTTATTGGTATTCGTGGGAAGCAGGAAGGTCACAAGTAAGATTATTTTTTACCAAAAAACATACCTTAAAAATCGGAGAATATTATTCTATCAGTGTTTTGCACTTGCATGTTCATACGAAGTGTTATTGAAAGGTTTTCAGTCGTTTCGTCGCAATCATTTTTGTCCCTCACGCTCAATGGTGAAATCGAAAGTAGAAAGTCAGCAAAGACAAATGAATTTGCTCTGACTGTCCAATGACAAGCTTCCAGTGAACATTTATTGTTGCAGTCAGATACGGCGATACCATATCTGCTCCCAAGAAATACTTTTATAAACATGCACGTTTTCCCTACAATGTTCAGGCCATTTTTGTATACGAGGTCAATTTGAAAATGAGATGTTCAATTTGACTAATGGAGATTATAATTTGTTTGATTTGATGTTTAACGTGCCCGTCAACACTGTAAAGGTCATTTTGGAGACGTTGCTTCCAATTTTGTAGGACTTTTACCCGACATTGAGATGAAATGACTTCTCAAGCCCTGTCGCCCAATGAAACCCATAGGGTTTATTAGCATGGACGGTCCGCCTCTCACCGCGGTTCCTGGACAGGCTTAGATCCTCTAAGCGGTTTACCAGTACTAGTGTGCGGGTCGGATTCAGCTCTGCGTGGAAGCATCATGCAGCCTATATATTTCTTCAAGCCCCTATGGGCGGGGGCTGATAATGGAAAATGACTTTTGAATGAAAATCATTAAATATTATTCTTTATATCGTTTTGGGGTTAAGTATAAAGTCATTGGATCCGTTTCCTGGAAAGAGTGACAGCCAAATTCAGGCTGTCAGTGTACTCAAACTTCACATTCTCTTTACAATAGTCTCTTCGGAAACAGTTGATCAGAAGCACACCAGGCGCACATTATCGTGTGCTAATCTTAATCTTTTTTAACTTTCTTCAGAGAGTTGTCACTATGGGTGAAACATGAGGCCTTCATTTTACCCCAGAGGCCAAACGAAAATCGAAACAATGGAAGCATCCTGGCTCACCCCGCCAAAGAAGGCGAAGACTGTTCCATCAGCTGGGATGGTTATGGCTTCGGTTTTCAGGGATGCAGATGGTATTCTGCTGACACATTGTCTCCAAAAGGGACAAACAATCAATGGCACATACTATGCTTCACTTCTGACGGGACACTATTAAACTTAAGCGCCGCAGAAAGCTCACTTAAGGTGTATTGTTCAATTAGGACAATGCCTCTGGAGTCATGGAGTAGAGTCATACAATGGAGAGATTAAATGGAGGCTAGTGTCAAATTTTAGAGCCGTCGCAGTACATGTATAAACCGATCCTATGCAATAGGCTCAGCCTAACATTTTCACCAAAATTTGACTCTACACTCCATTCCGATATCTTTTCCAAGATTCGGCTCCAAGACTCCACTGCATAAAAACATGGCCTAAAAACATAGTTAAAGTGCCTCTTCGTATTCTCTGTGGTGGAATCAAAGCGTGAAAGGTCTAGTGTATTGGCGTCTGGCGTCAGATAGAGCGGTTTGTGTATAACCGGATATATCGTGACCTTGATCCAATTTTTCACGAAATTTTTGCTTCAGATTCCACTCTGTAGAATTCATATGACAGACTTGTGAACAGGAGCATTGTCCTAATGGAATAACACACATTTAGTGAGCTTTCCGCGGCGCTCAAGTTTAATATTTTCCCGTAACTGCATCAGAAGTGAAGCATAATATGTGCCATTGATTGTTTGTCCTTTTGTGGAGATAATCTATCAGCAGAATACCATCTGCATCCATGAAAACTGGGGCCATAACCTTCCCAGCTGATGGTACCGTCTTTGCCTTCTTTGGCGGGTTGAGCCAGGGTGCTTCCATTGTTTCGATTGTTGTTTGGCCTCTGGGGTAAAATGATGGCCCATTGTTTCATCCATGGTGACAAATCTCTGAAGAAAGCTCAAAATGATTTAGATTAGCAAGCGATAATGTGCGCCTGGTGTGCTTCTGATTGACTGTTTCCGAAGAGGCTATTAATTTGTAAAGAGTATGTAAGTTTGAGTACACTGAAAGCCTGAATTTGGCAGTCACTCTTTCCAGAAAACGGACCAAATGACTTACACTAAACATAACCCCCAAACGACATAAAGAACCATATTTTATGATTTTCATTCAAAAATCATTTTCCATTATAATCTCCATTAGTCAAATTGACCACCGATGAATAAATGGCCTGAACATTGTAGGGAAAACGTGTAGATTTACAAAAGTATGTCTTGGGAATCAGAATCAGAATTGTTACTGGTGACACGTCACATGACATTCATACACCAGGAAGCTTGTCATTTACAGCAAATTCAGCTGTGTTTGCTGACTTTCTACTTTCGATTTCACCACCGAGCGTGCGGGACAAAATTATTGCGACGAAACGACTGAAAACCTTGGTATGAACGTGCAGGTGCAAAAGACTGATAGAATAACATTCTCCGATTTTCAAGATATGATTTTAATCAAGAATAATCTAGCCTGTGACCTTCCTGCAGCCCACGAATACCAATAACAGGACACGTTCAAATTGACCTCCGGATATAAGTCAAATTGTTTTCAATTGCCAATTTGAATGTTTACAGCCTGTGATATCGGTTCCTGATCGTTACTATCTATCTTCTTATAGACATTTTTCACTAGGACGGAGAAAGGACGTAGGAGATGGAAATGGACTTTATCAGCTGGGATCATCTCAACGTTATATGTTCCTATATCTAAAATGCGTATCTAGCTGAATAAAAGTCACTGACGAATTGTTTTATTATTATTATTTCTACGGCCCTTTCAAGATTATTTTCCTAATAAAGAGCCGATCGTCAACCTGGGAAGTAACCAACGTACGACAGAGCATACGGCAGTTGTTGTGACTGGCATCTTAAGGGTTAATGTTTAGACCTAACCCCTACAAACAAGTGTCATCAATGACCCTCAAATATGTTCAAAACTCAGCAATGAAATAAATGATCCCAGGTAACAAGAAAATATTAACTGGGGGTTTACGAGAGTAAACCCTTTTTTTTTTTTTTTTTTTTTTTTTTTTTTTTGCTGAAGGTACACGTGAGAACCGCTTAATCGAAGCGGTTTAAAAAGTACTCAAAGTTTTTGTTTTGCGCCAAAATAGGGAAACCATTGAAATTTTGCATCTGAACACGTTCGGGGTTGGGTGTTAAAATTTACGCTATATTTGCATAGATGTATTTCGTAATGGTGACCTGTCCGATCGACAAGATGAAAGATCAGTATACTAATCATCATAATACACATGTATGTGCAGAATCTTCGCTGTCAGCACTTTTGCTGTGATTTGTATTTCCTTTTTGTTTCCTAGGATCGTAATCATAAGGGAGAGAATATGCTTCCTTTCATAGTGAATCAAAGTCTGCCGGCGACCGAAGAATATTAGTTAAACACAGCAAATAATAATGGTATTTTGTAGCATGCTTCACTGGTTTATTGCACGATAGAAAATGGATTTTTCCACCGCCGTGTAAAACATGTATACATTCGACTGCTTCATTCCTTTTTGGCCCCCGCCCATCGGGGCTTGAAGAAATGGATTGGGCTACATGATGCTGCCACGCACAGCTGAAATCGACCGCACATGGGTACTAGTAAACTGCTAAGAGGTTCTTAGCCTGCCCGGGAAAAGAGGTGCGATTCGGACCTGTAATGCATATAACCCTATTGGTTCAATTGGGTGGCAGGACTTGAGATGTCATTTCATCTCAATGTCGGGTAAAAATCCGACAAAATTGGAATCAACGTCTCCAAAGTGACCTTTGTAGTGTTGACAAACAAACAAACAAAACTCCGTTCCATTCTTTCTATTTTTTCTTCTTTTTTTTCTCTCCCTTTTTTATTGATTTTGTTGTCACAGAGTGGTTTTATTGTTGAGTCAGCATAATTGAAACAAACGAACAATAGATCAAAGAGACCCAGGTTCATTTTTGTTTGTTTTCGAATCAGGTGCGTTCCATTGTAAAACGTTCAGGCGAGTTCTCTTCAGATTCTGCTTCATTTCAGTTCCCTGGCGAATTCAAGTGAGATAAATTACCTACTTATTAAAGAACAATCTGAAAAAATGAGTCACAAACTAATTTCAGTTGGAAAATAACTTGTTGACAAGAGGAAAGAGTATGGCATCATCCAGAAAGTTCGGGTTTACATTATATTTTAGAATATTACCTAATCTTATTCCACAGCCCTCTTAAATGTTCCACAGAATTCTACGAGTGTATAAAAAGAACTGGATTTTTTTTGTCCAAAAGGCTTGTTTGCTTTATCTTTCTGCTACACCTGGCTCGTAAAAGAGATTGGGGGCTGCCTGGCTCGTAACAACATGCGTAACCTTAAGATTCTACTTAGGTGAATTCGGCCTCCGCCCATCGGGGCTTGAAGAAATAGATGGGCTGCATGCTGCTTCCACGCAGAGCTGAATCCGACCCACACACGAGTACTGGTAAACCGCTTAGAGGATGTAAGCCTGTCCAGGCAAAACGGTGCGAGTCGGAGCCGTCTATGCTTATTAACCCCATTCGTTTCATTGGGCGGCAGGGCTTGAGATGTCACTCCATCTCAATGTCGCGTAAAAGTCCCACAAAATTGGAAGCAACATCTCCAAAATGACCTTTACAGTGTTGACGGGGACGTTAAACCTCAAATCAATCAAACAAACAAACAAAACTTAGGTGAATTCCAAAGCAACTTCCTTTCACGGAACTTCCGATGCTGATGCTACTTTTTCTCAGCTGGATTCACAGGAGACCTCGCAAAATAAAAGTGCCCTACACATACCTCGCTCATTTGAGGTCCCTAGAGACTTCGTCCCAGATAAGATGCCCGCAGGGTTTGCTTGCTGTCAGTTTTATCATTAGGCATCTCACCGCTGTTGATTCGAACCTCGCTAAGGTCACATGTCTGCAGCTAACGGAAGGTCAGGTTGTTTTCCCCCGAGTACTTCGGTTGTCTTTAAACTTAAACGATCGGCTCGACCTGAGTGAAATAATCTTGTAAGGGACGTAAAATGAAAAAAAAAAGATAGATAAATAAATAAATGTCTTATGTGCATTGCTTTCAGACCTTGCTTATGCGTGTTCCGGAGATACATTCGTCTTAGATTGAGACTTCACCTTATGTGAGTTCCCTCGACGGAAATAGATTCGGCTGCATGGTGCTTCCGCGCAGACGTGAAACTGACGGCACATGAATACTGGTAAACCGCTTAGCACACAGCTTATGCAGACAAAGTGGTGCGAGTCGGACCGCTCAATTCATATAAGCCCTACGACAGGACTTGAGATGTCATTTCAACTCAATGTCGGATAAAAGTTCCAAAAAAAAAGGAAGTTAAATCTCAAAATGAATGAAATAGTGTTAACGGGGACATTAAATCTAAATTTAAACAAAAGTTCCATGGAGCCCTCGCCCATGTGACATCACGAAAATACGCCTGTACAAATTTGAACTCATTGAACACCACTTTTATAAAGTAAAGCTGGGGTTTACAGGGGTAAACCTTAATTTTCTTATTTCTGCGCTAAAATATAGGTTATGGGCACTCGTTAGAACCGCCTCTACAACATGTACGTACAGGCGGTTCTAACGTGTACCCACAATCTATATTTTGAGCAAGTTTGTTTGATTTGAGGTTTAACGTCCCCGTCAACACTGTATTAGGTCATTTCGGAGACATTGCTTCCAATTTTGTGGGACTTTTACCCGACATTGAGATGAAATGACTCTCAAGCCCTGTCGCCCTATGAAACCAATAAGGTTTATAAGCATGGACGGTCCGACTCGCACCGCTTTGCCTGGGCAGGCTAAGCTCCTCTAAGCATTTTACCAATACTCGTGTGCTGGTCGGTTTCAGCTCTGCGTGGAAGCACCATGCAGCCCAATCTATTTCTAAAAAGCCCCAATGGGCGGGGACCTATTTCGAGAAGAAATAAGAAAGTTAAAACAGTTTTTCATCTGAAAAAAAAAAATCATTTTTCGGTGGTAACATTTGCAGTGTATTTAAATAGGCGTGTTTTTGTAATGGAGTTCCCTAGAGACTTCGCCTAAGGTGAGTTCCCCCGCGGACTACCCCTTATAATACTTCCCTGCAGACCCCGCTTTTTGTCACTTCCCTGGAGACTTCTACTCGATAAGGAGTCTGGATATTCACCTCAGGACTAGTTGGTGAGGCTTAAGTTGAGTCCAGTGGAAACTTTGCCTCTGGTCAGTTCTCTGGAGACTGCGCCTTAGGCAAGTATCTGGAGACTTCGTCTCATTTGAATTCAAAACTGTCAGTTCGGACAAAATACATTGCTTTCTTCGTTTTGCTAGATACGCCTTTTATTACAGATAAATAAAACTTAAAGGTATTGTTACTTAAAGGTATTGTTGAGAACATCCCAGCGTGTAAACTCCGTTCTCGATCTTCGAAGTCCTAATTCGGTCTTCGTGAAAAATGTCTTATACTGAGTTGGCCATTACCTCAGTTGATTTGGTGGCTAAATTTAGAATTTAGAGCTCTGTAAAAAAATGAAATTAAAATTTTCTAATTAACAGATCGGTCTGTATTTTTTCATTTTCTTCGTATTCCCCGCTCTCTCTACTTAATTTGCACGTGTTATTAATTAAAACGGATGCTGACTCAGATTATGGAGTGGCCTCCCTTCATTATTTTCACACACTCCCACAAGGCTACGCGCTGGTCACGCTTCACCTACTTGCATGTGTAAATATCAATATACTCGGTCCTCTTTAGTCACAAATTACATATCGGTAGCTCAAAATGCGGTGTCAAATTCTCGAGGGATTGTAAATATGACTTTTTAGGGTGCAGTCGGTGCATGTTTATGATTGTCAGGCGGAAACAAGTAGCGATTTCAACGCTACGGAAAACAGGAAGAGCCGAATTTTGACGTTTGATTTCCAAAAATGGCGACCCAGAGTGTGAACGTTAGCTTGGATGACATCGACTTGTCAAAGCTGCGGGTAGGTTTTTCTGAGGCTTAGACGTATAATTCTTTGCGTTGTTGTATAAATAAAACATTGATGTACTAGTTTGCAAAGCCAAATCAAAATCGGATTAAACATTATAAAGTTTATTGACTTCAAACTTTCGGTTGGTTCTGGACGTCAGCTGAGAATCAAAACAAAGAAATACGGCTGGCTAGTGGTGGGTGGGGTAGTCATCAACTAGATACTTAACTGAAAAGACACGCTTGGTCTACACAGTGTTGCACTCCTGACAGATCTGTTTGAAATTAACAAATGTTCGAATATTCTTTTAGCCAGAATAATCACCACTAGTGATACGTCATTCATTCACCAGGATGAACCCAAGGTCCCAATTGACAGGCCGAATTGCCCGAAATGAACTTTTAACATGCAGTTTTGACCCAGATTCAAGCCCCTGTGATTTGGGTGTATCACGAGTAAATTTTGACTTGCTTTGTTCACGGGCCTCTGAGGTTCAATCAGAGCACATACAATACTTCAAATGTCGACCACAATACCCAAGATGCCTGTCAGCGAGCATAGCTCGCCATAGCCCTAAGCACAAATAGGTTGTTTAGCTTTTCCTTGTTTTCTTTCTATATATACTGCCATACACCCTCGCGGACATTCTAGGCAGGTGTATATTACATACACTCTAGTTTTGCAGGATTAAAGCCTACACAGTAATCATGTAATTATGGTAGGGTTCTTTAACCTGCACAGGGGATGGTTCTCCCTGCACAGGGAGCCTCCAGTTAATGTCCCGATCTGAAGGACGGTGCACTTTATGACATTCATCCCTGCAAATGATGCCAATGGAGCCTGCTCGGACACCGAAGTTTAATCGCCACCACCGGGGATCGAACCCGGGACCTCTAGCATCAGAGGCAAGTGCACTAACCACTGAGCTATCACGCCCTTTTGATCAGCCGATTTATTGCATATTAATTGGTACACTCATAATTGTTACACTGTGTTTCAATGATGGGTATGTTGGAAGTGACCTGATAGTACGACCTGTGCCTGGTTAGACCAATCATTGAGTGTGTCTATATCATGGGATCACTTTAACATGTCCGTGAAATAAACACCCCATATACCCCCATCATATATCCCATTTTATATGCCGAAAACTGATGTTCACAGGGGTATGCATTATTTCTGCTCCCAGACCTAGGTTGTGGGTATTCGTTAGAGCCGCCTCAATGAGGTGGTTCTTATGAGCACTTACAACATATGTTTTGGGTATAAATAAGCATGATAAGAGAACTATAGCATGTTTTCAGTGATCGGAAAAGGAACCATTTTGGAGGTGTGAGAGAATGCACTATGTGTTATTGTAATGCTTAAACCAGTGCCAGAACAGACTGCCCCTGTCCATCGGGGCTCGAAGAAATAGATGGGCTGCATGATGCTTCCACGCAGAGCTGAAATCGACCAGCACACGAATACTGATAAACAGTTTAGAGGATCTAAGCCTGTCCAGGCAAACTGGTGCGAGTTGGACCCGTCCATGCTTATAAACCTTATTGGTTTCATTGGGTGGCAGGGCTTGAGATGTCATTTCAAAGTCCCACAAAATTGAAAGCAACATCTCCAAAATGACCTTTACAGTCAATACAGTGTTGACGAGGACGTTAAACCTCAAATCAAACATGCCAGAACCATGAGAACAGAATACAACTTTTATTACATGTATATACAAATGCAGGTGGCATATGAGGAAAAGAAATGCATGTAATTTGTCAACTGACGATCAAAACATAGTGTCACATCCAAGCACTGGCAGCAGGCACCCAAAATGTGATCAAGGTCATCTAGATTTGTTTTAGCCTATGGTTAGTCACCTAGTACCGGTTGAGCACACTCCATTCAAGGATGCTTCCACACAGAGCTGAAACCGACCGGACATGAATACTGGTAAACTGCTCAGAAGGTCTAAGGCTGCCTAGGCAAAGTCATGCGAGTCAGACCATCCATGCATATAAACCCTATTGGACAGGCCTCCATGGCCTAGTGGATAAGAGCACTGACTCTTAATCATAAGGTCTCTCACCACTGTGGGTTCGCGTCTGGCTCGGGTCTTATATGAGACGTCAAGTTCTGCAACGGATGGTGAGATGGTTTTTCTCTGTGTACTCTGATTTTCGTCCACCTCTGATTAAAGATCGGCTCGATATGAGTGACATAAATTTAAGGGCCTACCCCCCTCATTGAGCGGCTTGAGGAAAAGGTTAGTTCTGAAACAAACTCTGCAGATACGCACAGCGCCAATCGAGGAGTAATCACACTGTTTCCGTGGCTTTAGATCATGCTTAAAATTTATTGTCCGCGTGATCTCACAGGTAAATAAGATAATTGCAGCGGATCCCTGGTGTTACTGGTGTTAGGCCGCATCATTGCAATGGCTAGCAGCAGTGTGTGGCGAGGGCTGATGCATGGAAACACACAGTGCACCAAAACTAGACTGCAGGCTTGCGCAGGTTAAAAATAGCAACATTGCACTGAAGGAAATACACACATTTTGCCAACCAGATAAAGGAGGTTTTCTACTAAGGGAGGTGTTTTCAGGTGGGCAGTCATGAATGAAATGTAAATAAAATCACATATCTAAACCATGTAAACATTGGATTCATCCATTCCATGCTGTTTTTCTTTTCAGGACCCGGCCGGTATTTTCGACCTCATAGAGGTGGTTGGGAATGGCACTTATGGGCAAGTATATAAGGTAGGTACATGTTAAACCAATCACAACTGGCAGTCATCATTTTTCATTGTTTTGTTTTTAGCTCACCAGAGCTGAAGGCTCCGGGGGAGCTTATGGGATAGGCTGTCGTCTGCGTCTTCTGGCGTCAATACTTTCAAACAACATCTCCTCTGAAGCCACTGGGTCGATTCAGCCCAAATTTCATCTGTAGCATCCTTGGGCTGGGATAGTGAAAGTGTGTGTTTTTAATGAAAATCGGCTCACTAGTTTGGTTGCTATAGCAACTTAGAGTTTCCATAGACTTATAATGGGGAAAATAGAAAAATGGCATTTACTGCCAAACCTTTGCAGATATTTTGACAAAACTTTTATAGAAATATTCCTTGCATGAATCTCTTTTAGCCACATGCTTTTATGCCAACCTGGAGGTCCCTCAGGGTGTGCGGGGGCCATGCCCCACCCCTCCAGTGCATAATCGGCCATATATCCCAGAAACCATTCCACTCCCTCCAAAAGGCCCAATATATCACAAACGATTCATATCCCCATCCCTAAACCGTATATATTCTTGTTCCTGTGATAAGACGCATTCAGTGATATCAACCTAGGGCTCTCCCAGGGTCCGCTGGGGCCATGTCCCACCCATCCACTTCATAAAAGGCTATATATCTCAGAAACCATTCAGACCTCCATCCCAAAACCATATATATGCTTGTTTCTTATGTTAAGACGCATTCAGTGTCACCAACCTGGCCATGTCCCGCCCCCGCCACATCATAAAAGGCCCAACATCTCAGAAACCATTCAGAATCCCACCCCAAAACCATATATATTCTTGTTTCTTATGATAAGACACATTCAGTGACACCAACTTGTGTGTCCCCTGGACTGTGCCTGGGCCATGCGCCACCCCCTCCACTTTGTAAAAGGCCAAATATCTCAGAAACCATTTAGATCCCCACCCCTAAACCATATATATTCTTGTTCCTTATCAGTGCTCCAGATAGATTTTTTTTTCAATCAGTACAATACTGGTCAAATTTTAACCCAACCAGTAATTGGTCATATTTGTTCTCTGCAACCAGTATCCAAGTTTCGGACAAACTTGGTCTTAGATTCTGATACTGATTGGCTACTTAAACCATCACTGTTTTGCATTTCCTACTGGTTCCTTTTATCTAAGTATGAGGTTGAAAAAAAAAGGTAACCAGCTGGTAACGAGACCCCAGACCCTGAATGTTCACGGGTCTGACCTGAATGTCTAATATTGATTTTGACCTATTTAGTATTAGCTGGAATCCAGCAGATAATACATAAAAGGTGAACTTCGTGCATCTTTACAAGTTACTTTTGTGACATCTCAACATGACATCTGATCAGGGCCTGTCGTTAAAACCTTCAGCCATTTTTCCAAATCCATTTAGAGGAAACAAACAACCTGTTATCCCCTCATTTTTAAAATGGGCTTGTGCTAAATATATTGTAAAGAATAACAGGCAGTAAAAATGGGTTAGCTCTGTGTACTGGATTTTAAAATTGGGTCATGAAACTAACCAGTGTTGCGCTTCCCTTTTACAAAGATTGTTTTTACTACAAGGTCACACCACCAATCAACTCGCCCTGTATGTCAATAATGTCCCTCATTTAATCATGGGACAGAAAACGAAATAGGGATGCCTGTTTCATAGCTTTATAAATATTGACCATGAGAATTTCTACTTTCAGTTTCACTCGGACTGGTTCTTACGATCACACTGTTCGTTGCGACAGATATCTGTAGCAAACATCAATAACCAGTCTAACAGTGATTTCATGGTTACTCAAGCGCTAAGCCGATTGCCTCAATAAATTACCAAGCGTCTTATAATAGCGGGAAACGGCTTTGCGGTCGTACAGGTTACCGGGAAAGATGTACTGTACTGAGAAAAACACGTCCGTATTTGGTATGTGCTGTTTTCCAACTTGATCCCTATTTAGGAAAAATGGACCCGTAATTTACGACTGTATGGCCCTTATCTGGAGGGCTGCCTTATGATAAGACACATTCAGTGTCACCAACCTAGGGGTCTCCCAGGGTGCACTGGGGCCATGCCCCACCTCTCTACGTCATAAAATGCTATATACCTCAGAAACTGTTCAGATCCCCACCCCTAATGCATGTATATTTGTGTTCCTTATGATAAGACTCATTCAATCACGCCAACTTGGGGAGCCTTTGTGCTAGGACAATGTGTCAATGCCATGGCCCACCCCTCTACTTTATAAAAAGCCATATACATGTACAGTCAAACCTGTGGGACAGGACAAATTTGGCCTTTATTCACAGGTGACCTTTGCAAGGTTGGGCGGTCAAAACCAGGGGCGGTTTTAACCAGCGGTTTTAACCGGTTAAAACCGTCCTGGTCAATACTCCCAGAGTGGTCAATACTGGTCGATTGAAATATTGAGTGGTCAATTGAATAATTTTAGTGTTGAAAAGGTCTCTTTGCTGGAGGCTGATCATTTGAATTTTGATAAGAGTTTCAGGTTCAGATGTTATTTCTTCAAGTGGCCTCTTAGTGTCTTTAGGTTTCATTCATTTTTGACACCTTCAGTAATAGCTTGATGATAAGATGCTGTCTATATTGCATATAAATCAAAATTTCACACATTAGGAATTTATAATTTACCCCTATTAGGGACATGTAATTGGTCAATTTAGCAATTAGATCTTTGTCACACCCACTGCAGTGGCATGGGTTAGTCTGTTTTTACAGCAATTTACAGGTGTTGTAGCTACTTTTAAATATTCAAAGACATCAGTGAATCTTCAAACATTGTTTGTTTAATAAATTACAGACTTTTACAGATAAACTACTTCACAGGCCTAAAATTGATGACAGGTGTATTTCACACATTTGTCAATATATGCATGTGACAATTTTCTGCAATACCATCAAAATGCTTTAAAATTTTATGATCAAAGATTATGTCAAATAATTGATATTTTCAAAGTTGAAGAGGGAAGAAGATTTGTGGGGCGAGATAGGTAAGTGGGTCAATCTGGCACAACAATTTTTTTTTCTGTGTCGAATAAAATAGGACCTTTCATAAATCCTCCGAAATCCATGATACATTCAGCTTATTCATATTTCTGTAAATCAAAATATGAACAATCAAACCTATAAAGGAAAAAAGAATAATTATAAAGATTGTTTGATTGAAAAGAACAGGCCTGTCTACAGTTCAGTGAGCCATTCAAACCTCTTCATTTGACCAGCAGCAATGTCTTTTGACCTTTGATCAAATAAAAAATACCTCAAATAATTACTGTTGTTAATAAAAACTATTTTTGTCTTGTTCAGTGATGAAAATATAGTCTAACATCATGTACATGATGTAGAGGAAAGCTTTTAAGACCAGTTTAGCAACAGGACAGAGGCATATACTTCAGTGATTTAATCAACCACCAATTGACCAGTATTGACCAGTAATGACCGGTTAAAACCGGTTTTAACCACCGGCCCGGTCAATACTCATATTCACCGGCTTTTTGCCAACCTTGGACCTTTGTTCGGAGGTTTGGCAATTACCATCAGGCCGATAGTGCCCAAAAATTCTTAAATTTATTGATGAAATTGTAATCTGTCACTGGGTGAAGAATTCAGCAGAAGCATATCTTTTTAACCAATTATTGTTTTCCAGTGAATTTCCATGTTTATTTGTTGCACAATTAATACAGTACATGCATTTTTAAATGAATAAACAAAGTTTAAAATAATCTGTTATGTTGACGTTGTTTATAATGTATCCTGTCATAAAATTTTACCCACTGTAATCTTATATTTCTGTGAAAAGTCACTTATCTTTGACTGTTTTAAAGTACTTTCCAGTTTTTTTCAGTCAACAGGTTATTCAAATGCATTGATGTTTGTAAAATAACACCTTTGCCGTGATGATAAAACATGGCAAAATGACAAAATTTAGGTCAAACTCATGATCAATAATGGAAGCAAACATGTTGATACACAAAACCACATGAGCGTCACATGATGGAGTGTTCATTTTGCATTATAAACAATAAGGTCAAACTACTTACCGGTAAAAAATTGCACAAAGTGCAACTATCAAACGGTCCTAAATTTTAAAAAAAAATTTTTAGACAATTTTTCTTCACTTTTCAAACAAACTATCTACAGTTCTCGTGTAAAACAGAATGCAATGAATTTATTCAATTCAGTTCACTCACAAACCGTAACATGTTTGACCAGATCAGCAGGATTAAGGACAGCAATACCAATCAAGCAGGCCAATTATATGCCAATCAATGGCAATAATTACCTCGAAGCTAAAATCATGAGCGTGGCAGACTCAATTATAGACCATTATTCAAGAACAGCAACTCAGTGTGGCCGTTGACCGTAGAGCACAGAGGACCCCTATTCCCAGGTAATTTATTAGGGAATTGGATGGGAGGGGTTGAAAATGACCGTTGTAATAAGGGGACCGTTATTTGGAGGTGACCGTAAGCACAGGTTCGACTGTATCTCGGACACTATTAAGATCCCCACCTCATAATAATATATAATATTATTCTTGTTCCTTGTGATTAGACATTCATTCACACCAATTTGGTGGTCCACAGGGGTCATTCCTCTCCTCTTCACTTCATAAGAGGGCCTCTACGGCCCCCGCCCATAGGGGCTTGAAGAAATATATGGGCTGCATGATGCTTCCACGCAGAGCTGAGTCCGGCCCGCACACTAGTACTGGTAAACCGCTTAGAGGATCTAAGCCTGTCCAGGAACCGCGGTGCGAGGCGGACCGTCCATGCTAATAAACCCTATTGGTTTCATTGGGTGACAGGGCTTGAGATGTCATTTCATCTCAATGTCGGGTAAAAGTCCCACAAAATTGGAAGCAACGTCTCCAAAATGACCTTTACAGTGTTGACGGGGACGTTAAACCTCAAATCAAACAAAATCATAAGAGGGCCTCATATCTCAGAAACAGTCCAGATCCCCACTCCTAAGCAATATATTTTCTTGGTCCTAATGGCGAGACACATTCAAGGACAACAATCTTGGTTTTCCTGGGTATGCCAGCGCCATGCTCCAACCCCTCCACAGCTTAAAAGGCCTTATATCTCAGGAACTGTACACATCTCCACCCCATAACCATAAACATTGTATATTCTTGGGTAGTCAAGCCACAGGACACTGTCACCATCAGGTCCAGTGAGTTACTGGAGCGTCTTGGCATTGAGGACCTGGACCTCATCCTGAAAGAGAGAAGACTTCGCTGGTATGGACATGTGGAACGCTCCAACGGTGCAATCAAGACTGCCTGTGACATACAGGTAAGTGGAAAGCGGGGGCCAGGAAGGCCCAAGATGACATGGAAGCAGCTAACAGAAAGAGATTGCAGAGAATGGAAGCTCTCTGCTATCGATCCTCATGATAGACAAGCCTGGAGATCTGGTGTAAGATCTGCCATGCGTGCAGCAAGCCAGCTACCTGGAAGGGGGCCCACTTATGTGGACGTTGCCCCTGTACCTGCACGTTAATCAAAAATCCGTTGATGATGATGATGATGATGATTCTTGTTCCTTATGATAAGACACATTCAGTGATACCAACCTGGGCTCTGTTTGGTCCATGTCCCACCCTCCACTTCATAAAGGCCTAATAGTTCAGATACAGAGTCCATATGGAATGGGGGTTCATTTGGGAGACTTTATAATCCATAAATTAAAACCATACATGGCTGCCAGTGGGCATTGCCCGCCTGAGCTCTGGTGAGCATAGTGGCCCATGGGCCTCTTGTTTATTTAATTTTTCAGGGAAAATAAGGCTTGACATTTTATGTGAATTGCCTGCCAGGCACAGCTCACATGAAATGTCATTCCTTACTAGGGCTGGCTAATCGGAGCTGAAAATATAATCGAATATCAGTCCTGTCATTGTGATCGATAATCGATTAGTAATCACTGAAAATTTGGTCATAATTTTACCTGACTGGCTTTCTTAGCATGGCTACCACCATATGTTGTACTTTATCATATGTATTTGAACAGACAGGCCTGAGCAAACCGTGTAGACCCAGATGAGATGTCGCAAAACCTGGCATCTCAACAGAGTCTGCACTCCTCCAGCTACTTTAGGCACAACTTTGGGTAGTAAATTGTACTTATAAGATAACCGATTACAAGCAGATGAGTAATGATAATTACTTTTGTGGAATTTATCGAACGATTAATCGTTTATCCGATTAATCACGTCAGCCTTAGTCCTTATATGTATTTTCTCTAAAAATAATTATAAAAATAGGTTTCAGCCTCCTGTAGAATGTTTCTTGGTGCTTTAAGAATAAACCCATAAAATGCCTATCACGACAATTGTCATCTGCTTTGTCGTCAGCTTACTTTATAGGTCATTGTTGCAAACAGTATGGACCCAGATCAGACTGTTCCTATAGGAGCAGTCTGATCTGGGTCCACATTTTGCCTGTATGCAAAAGTATTTTTAAATAGTTGGCAAGAAAATAATCAGCATCAATATAACCCATTGTATGCGGGAAATTCTAAAGGGCTACCTTGGCAAACAGTGCAGACCCAGACCAGACATCACAGAATGCAGCATCTGGTCAGGGCCCACACTATTTGCTAATATAATTTTCTGTCAAAAATAGAATAAAAACAAAAGGGGGGCCTGACACCCCTTATATGTAAGAATGCCATGATTAATCATATAATCGATTAATCGATCAATCAATTCCACAAAATGATTATCATTTCTGATTTGCTTTTAATCAATTACTTGATAGGTACAATTTACTACGCAAAGTTATGCCTAAAATAGCTGGATGAGTGGCAAACAGTGCAGACCCTGATGAGACGCCGCATAATAGACGCGCATTATGCAGCGTCTCAAATGCGGCGTCTCATCTGGGTCTACACGGTTTGCTCAGGCCCGTCTGTTCAAAAACATATGATAAAGTACAACATATGGTGGTAGCCATGCTTAGACAGAAAGCCAGTCAGGTAAAATTATGACCAAAGTTTCAGTGATTACTAATCGATTATCGATCACAATGACAGGACTGATAATCGATTATATTTTCAGCTCCGATTAGCCAGCCCTACTTATATGACCCCTTGTCCAACATATGGCAATTGAGAGTCCACTAGCATACAATGGGTTAATAGACGACAATTCATCATATGACGTCACGTCTGAAAGTGTCATAACGCCATGTAATATTTTCGATAATCCACCAGTGGATTAAATATGCAAATTAGCTAGATACGCCCTGTAACGTTACATGTACGACGTCTTTAACAACTCGTTTACTAATCACGGAATATTGATATTTTTGTAAACAATCGAGAATAAAATGCATTTTAAATGTCATATGATAAATAGAATCTTGCATTCGTGCTCCTGTATTATTGAATTTATTAAACTCGTTGAGGAAACGGGATAAAATGCTCGGCTAAGCCTCACATTTTATCCGTTTTCCTCAACTTGTTTAATAAATTCAATAGTACATGAACACACATGTAAGATCATCTATTTCCGATGCTGTTTTCTCGGCATCTTAAGAGTTAAGATTTCTGTGAAATCATTTCATAGTATGACTTTTTTATTACTCCACCTGCTAATCACTCCTAGCAGATGATACTTCGTTGTTTTTTTTGTTTTTTTTTCAGTGAAAGTAAGGCTTGCCATTACAGCAAAATGTAAAGCATTTTTTTTTTACTAAAAAACATATCCAAAGGACGGGAATAGCGCAATTAAGAAAACTTAAAACAGAAATTGCCAACACCATCTCGGATGCGGACAGACGGGTGGACAGGGGTAGCACCGTATGCTCTTTCCACCATA
Source organism: Lucinisca nassula (assembly GCA_963580285.1). Taxonomy (NCBI): domain Eukaryota; kingdom Metazoa; phylum Mollusca; class Bivalvia; order Lucinida; family Lucinidae; genus Lucinisca; species Lucinisca nassula. The sequence goes on along the minus strand of OY757024.1, from coordinate 43,919,093 downwards.
TTTTGAATGGGGGGTGGGGGGGGGGGGTATAAAAATTCATTTTGCAGTTGAAGATTAATATCATCTGTCCATTTTAATTTATGCCGTGCACCATATACATGTGTTCACATTTTATGAATTCATCTTCAGTTTACATGTTCAACTGTAGCTCTGAAAAATACTTTCTTGGGAACTTCCAAAACTACTTTTGGGGTAAATTGTCCCCTTTAAATGTTGTGGGCTCCTTTTGGTTACAGCAAACTTTTCTTCTTGTGTAAGAAATGACAGAAAGGTAAACCTAATTCTGTTGCTGTTGTGTGTCAAGTCAGGCAGCCAGACATAAGTCACGTTCATGTAATGTTTCAGGCTCTCTGATCAGTCATTGCCACTGGCAATTTCTAAGTACATGTATGCCTCACAGCATGGCCTGGCAATTTGCCAGACCACCCTGTGGGTGAGTGTTTGAGTTTTAAGTCCCACCAACAGCCAGGGTCATATGGCAACAGGACCTTGGTTTAAAGACAAATCTGAAAGTCTGGAGAAGCCTGGGATTGATCCTGCGATCCCTGGTATACAAGGGGTGTAGCATGACCACTAGACCACGGAAGCTTCTTATATGTCAAGTCAGGCAGCCAGACATAAGTCTCATACATGAAACCTTTCAGGCTCTCTGATCAGACATTGCCACTGGCAGTTTCTAAGTATGCCTCACAGCGTGGTACCACGCTGTGAGGCATACTTAGAACTGTAGCTGTGATACCTTGCCAAACAAAGTCAACCAGAGTCGAATCCAGCCACGGGTATCCGGGTGTGTCCTTGAACAAAGATACACAATGACACTGCCCCACTACACCGAGGTGTAAATGGGTAGCAGTGGTGTAAAAGCCACTGCCTCTCTCTCGTGCACCCGTGAAAACACCCGGAATGAGTGTTCAAGAGCGATTCAATAGGCTTGAAGCTTTCATCTCAATCCAACTACCGTATTCGCCCTTATTACCGCACATGCTCCTATAAGCGCACACCAAAGCTATTTTTGAAAAAGAAATGCATAAACGCACATTTTACAGTAACCTCCCCCTGGAAGCTCTCACAGTAAATCTATAAAAAAAACTTACTGTTATTTCTTCAACAGTGAAGGCAATGCTTGAGTATACTTTTCTGTCCCATTAAATATCAGTATGCATCATCTCGGAAGCTGTTGTTTTCGCATCGAGTGTGCGCTAATTAGGTAGATTTTTCACTGTGATCTTTTGACACCATTTTGAAAAAACTAAGCGCACTGTGCGGTAATTAGGGCGAATACGGTAAAATAAATTGGTATAAACTAACCAGAGTCAGAGATCATGCTTATTTTCTGTAAATTTCAGGGCAGCCATACAAAGACAGGTCAGCTTGCTGCCATTAAGGTGATGAACGTAACAGAGGTAAGTGATAGGGGCAGATAACTCCTGTTTTCCTCAGGGATAATATTTCAATATTTCGAAGACTCAATAACTATTGACATCGTTAGTTAACATATTGTTAAAGCTGGCAAATATGCTAATATTTTTGCTGAAAAAATGTGAGCAGCTTTTGCAAATGTAAAAGCTGCTCACATTTTTTTCAGCAGAAATACCAAAATTTTAGATTTTGTGGTAGGGACAGATAACTGTCCTGAGGGATGATATTTAGAAGACATTGTTAGTTAACATATTGTTAAAGCTGGCAAATATGCTAATATTTTGGCTGAAAAAATGTGAGCAGCTTTTGCAAATGCAAAAGCTGCTCACATTTTTTCAGCAGAAATACCAAAATTTTAGATATTGTACTTGTTAGAACCATTAACAATATGACCACTGATGAGATCGTTAAGCTAACAAGGCTTTGAACAACTGGCCCCAGATACACAAACTGGCCTGCTCAGGCAAACTAGAGATTGAAATTTTATATATTAAAGCTAGACGTATTAAATTTTAGAAGTATTGTTCTAGCCAAGCTGAGGACTTAAAACCCATTTTAGTTTTGCTTGTTTGTTTGATTTGAGGTTTAACGTCCCCGTCAACACTGTAAAGGTCATTTTGGGGACTGCTTCCAATTTTGTGGGACTTTTATCCAGCATTGTGATGAAATGACATCTCAAGCCCTGCCACCCAGTGAATCCAATAGGGTTTATAAGCATGGACGGTCCAACTCGCTCCTCTTTGCCTGGACATGCTTAGATCCTCTAAGCGGTTTACCAGTACTCGTGTACGGGTCGGTCTCAGCTCTGCCTGGAAGCATCATGCAGCCCATCTATTTCTTCAAGCCCCAATGGGTGGGTGCCGCTTAACCCATTGTATGCAGGAAACCCCTAAGGGGTACCTTGGCAAACAGCGCAGGCCCAGATCAGACGCCGCAGAACGTGGAGTCTGATCAGGGTCTGCACTATTTGCTAACAGCATTTCCAATCAAATATATAATCAAAACAAAAACAAATAGGCCTGACAACCCTTATATGACAGATGGACTTGTCCAACATTTAGCAATGGAAGAGTCCACCAGTATACAATGATCTGGGCCCGCACTGATTGCCTGTATGCAAAAATATTTTTAAAAAGTTTGCAAAAAAAATTTAAACAGGCGACATAAGCAGACGACATTTTCAGATGTAGTTTTTATCGGTGTCTAAAGTGTAAGTGAGTGAGTGAGTGAGTAAAGGCTTTATTTAACGAGGGTTACACATTTAGCATATATATATGGCTAATCTTCCATGAGGCCCTCAAAGATATACATGTATACATACATTTACAAAGCCTGAAGCGATAGGTAAATTAGTAAAACAAAGTCCAACGCCACATATCCAGATTCACTCAAGTATAACTTTGCATTTAAACAAGTTTTATTTTATACTGAGCAGTGAAAATCTGAAACAAATAAAAGTGGTATTTTCACAGTGTGATTTGTTTGTTTGATTTGAGGTTTAACATCCCTGTCAACACTGTAAAGGTCATTTTGGAGACGTTGCTTCCAATTTTGTGGGACTTTTGCCCGATGTTGAGATGAAATGACATCTCAAGCCCTGTCGCCCAATGAAACCGACACTAACACAGCTTTGCCTGGGCAGGCTTAGATCCTCTAAGCAGTTACCAGTACTCGTGTGTGGGTTGGATTCAGCTCTGTGTGGAAGCATCATGCAGCCCATATATTTCTTCAAGCCCCGATGGGCGGGGCCCATTTCTCAGTGTGAAATGATATTTTCAGACTGTGAAAAATAACAAGACCTTGTTAATTTCACAGTAGCAGCACAGTCTACTTTTTTCGCCAAATTCATAAGTTATCGATGAAATAAATCTTTAAAATACCTTGAAAAAGCATTCTTTGAACTGTAAAAATGCTGTATTAAAAATGGTGATCTGTTTATGCTTTGCATCTGACAGTTGTGACGTCATAGCCAAGTCAAAATTTTGATGTTAAATCCGATTAATCAATTGCAGTAAGCGTCCTAAAATATTATAAAATAAAAAGAAAATTTACTTTTTCTTTGATAAATATCAAAAATATTTCATCTCGTGTGTTGGAAACATCAGAATATTTTCAACACACTTGATGGAATATTTTTGGTATTCATCTCAAAAAAGTAATTATCCTCTATATATTAAAATAGTTGTACTAAAATAAATCAAAACATGTAACATTATATCTAAATAAATCAAAGTATGCAACGCCAAACCCCATTTCACTAACATGCAAACATATATATACATGTATGTCAAATAAGAAATTGTAACATCTATATGCATGTATTTTCAATGGTTGCTGACAAACTCTGACATAGCAAGTAATTCCCAATTTTCATACAAAAATTTTATTCTCCCCATGCCATGCCATGACCAGCAAGCAACCACTGAATGATATATAACATAGAAGGAAATAAATGATAATATTGACAAAAAAAAAAACAAGAAGAAAAAGGAAATTTATATATACACATGATACATACTTTTGTTGTACTGACTGAATGATCATTTCCTAAGCTAAAGGACAGCTAATCATTTAAATTAACTCAGTCTTCAGTTAGCCACTTTAGACATCTTTTATTAAATGTTTCAAGAGCACTTTTAACTTCATCAGGCAGGCTGTTCCATATTAAACATCCGGAATATCTCGTACTTTGCTTAAAGCACTCTGTTCTTGGCTTTGGTGGGACAAAACTCCCTCAAGCTGATTGTTACATTGTTCACTGATATACACAGGTTTATCATATGACGTTGCGTCTGAATTTAATAACGCCATGTAATAAATTCGATAACCCACTAGTGGATTAAATATGCAAATTAGTTAGATACATCTCGTAGCGATGCACGTACGACGTTCTTAACGACATCGCGTTTACTTATGCCAGAATATTGAAATTTGTGTTAAAACATCGCGAATAGAATGCGTTTAAATGCCATATGATAAATAGAATCTTGCATTCGTGTACATGTATTATTCAATTCATTAAACCCGTTGAGGGAAAAGGATTTTTTTTTGATTGATTTGAGGTTTAACATCCCCGTCAACACTGTCAAGGTCATTTTGGAGACATTGCTTCCAATTTTGAGGGACTTTTTCTCAACATTGAGATGAAATGACATCTCAAGCCCTGTCACCCAATGAAACCAATAGGGTTTATAAGCATGGGCGGTCCGACTCGTGCACACCGCTTTGCCTGGACAGGCTTAGATCCTCTAAGCGGTTTACCAGTACTCGTGTGCGGGTCGGATTCAGGTCTGCGTGGAAGCATCATGCAGCCCATATAAAGTGGAAAAAGGATAAAATGCCCGGCACAGCCTAGCATTTTATCCTTTTTCCTCAACTTGTTTATTAAATTCAATAATACATGAACACTCGTGTAAGATCCTTTATGTAATATCATGATATACTTTGAACATAAATTTTGCTTTTCTTTGGAAAAGACAGCCGTAAAGTGATTGGATCTTAAAAGATTTCATGGCTTAACATTGTTGTTCATAAATATGTAGGAATTGCAGGGAAATTTCTGGACCACTAAGTAACTTTGGGCTGATGGACGAAAATCAACCACAAAAGAGTTAAAGAGGTTTATGTTTATTTTTGCAGGATGAAGAAGAAGAAATTAAACTAGAGATTAATGTTCTCAAGAAGGTAAGAGTCAAGCTATGGAAATGTCAATCACGACAATTGTCGTCTGCTTTGCCATCTGCCAGTTACCTTAAAAGTAATTTTTTGCAAGAAGGTAAGAGTCAAGCTATGGAAATGTATTAACCCTGCTTTGCCGTCTGCCGGTTACCTTAAAAGTAATTTGTTTGCAAACAGTGTGGACCCAGATCAGACTGCTTCTGTGGGAACAGTCTGATCTGGGTCCCACACTATTTGTCTTTACTCAAAAATATTTTTAAAACGTTTGCAAAATATTCAGCAGACGACATAAGCAGACAACATTTTCAGATGTAGTTTTCTTGGCATCTTAAGGGTTAGATGATACAGTAAAACTACTGATGACTCATTTACCATGGCTGAATCAAAAGCATTCCCCCCAGCTCCGCCACCACCACAACCACCACCACCACCAAGGAACAGGTCCACATTGTTTTTGGTTCGACGCTTCACTTGATGTCCTGTTTGAAGCATTACATCTCCTGAATCAATGGATGGATTGCATGGTTACATCTCTAGGATGGGGGAAAACAGTAATTTGGCTTTGTTGGCCATGATCTCAATGGCATCATTTTCAGACGGACTAGAAAAAATGCAAATTTGGGCCTGCAACGTATCTGAACACATTAATGAATCATGCTAAAACTTGGTACAGTTAATGCAGTACATGAGAATGTGTCCTACTACTAATTTAGAATGTCTGCATGTTTACGTGATTTTTGTTTCTTGCTTTGTTTTTCCAGTATTCCCACCACAGAAACATAGCCACCTATTATGGAGCATTTATCAAGAAAAGCCCAGCAGGGAAAGATGACCAGTTGTGGGTAAGTATTGCTTTATAAGCTTTCACTGGGAGTATTTTTTTTTTCCTTTCCAAAAAGGGTGACTTCCGGCTCAGTCAAGTGTGTATTTGACTGCATATCAGGGGATCACAGTTTTGATCCCTTTTTCTATGGACATTCTTTTCTTTCTGCTGATTCAAGAAAGGCGGTTGTCAGATTCTGGGGAAAGGATGCGCACCTAGGTCGAAGCCTGCCCTTGAAGTGTTGTTAGGTAAACTGGCCGTGGCAGCATGACCTAATTATGAATGACTGGCTCTTAAACTCCAGACCGAAAACAAATTCCTTTTAAAGAAGTTCTGTATGCTATGACTAACATAGCAACAGATAAGGTGAGTATTTTGTGATAATTGAAGGATAGTTTTTGTCAATTCTCAATATAAACCTATGTTGTGGGTATTCATAAGAACCGCCTCGCCGAGGCGGTTCTAATGAATACCCACAACATAGGTTTATATGGAGAAATAAGGAAAACTATCCTTCCATTATCACAAAACACCGACCTTATCTGTTGTTATGAGATATTAAAAATGGGACACCATGGCCCCGTAGGAAAGAGTCTCTTATTCATCTTATTCATTGGGTTTCTCACCACTGTGAGTTCAAGCTACGCTCAGGTCACATGTGAGACCTCAAGATTCTGCAGTGAAAGGTCAGCTGGTTTTTATCTTGGTCCACCTCTGATTAACAATTTGCTTGAATTAAAATAATTTTGAAAGGGCCGTAATACAAACAAAAACTTAGACATTCATTTGTTTGATTTAATGTCCCCATCAACACTGTAAAGGTCATTTTGGAGACGTTTGTGGGACTTTTAACCGACATTGAGATGAAATGACATCTCATGCCCTGCCGCCCAATCAAGGTTGGGCGGTCAAAACCAGGGACGGTTTTAACCGGTGGTTTTAACCGGTTAAAACCGTCCCGGTCAATACTCCCAAAGTGGTCAATACTGGTCAATACTGGTCGATTGAAATATTGAATCGTCAATTGAATAATTTTAGTGTTAAAAAAACGATGCTGCTGAAACTATTTTGAAGTTTTGCTCTCTTAATTCGAAGTTTTGCTGGAGGCTGATCATTTGATAGAGTTTCAGGTTCAGATGTTATTTCTTCAAGTGGCCGCTTAGCAATACTGTCTGGCTTTTTTAGCCCTAGGCATTTTCGTCTATGACCCATCAGTCATAAGACCTTAGCACTAACTTCAACACCTTGCACTGGTTTTTTTTTTTGGTTGTTGTTATCTTCCAAAATAGTGAAGGAGTTCCAAATTGGGTCTTTAGGTTTCATTCATTTTTGACACCTTCAGTAATAGCTTGATGATAAGATACTGTCCATATTGCATATGAATCAAAATTTCACACATTATGAATAAAGCCTGGTGTCAGTTTATAATACCCCTATTAGGGACATGTAATTGGTCAATTTAGCAATTAGATCTTTGCCATACCCACTGCAGTGGCTAGTCTGTTTTGACAGCAATTTACAGGTGTTGCAGATACTTTTAAATATTCAAAGACATCTGTGAATCTTCAAATATTGTTTGGTTAATAAATATTAAAGGACCTTTCATAAATCCTTCAAAATCCATGATACATTCAGCTTATTCATATTCCTGTAAATCAAAATATGGACAATCAATCTAACCTATAAAGGAAAAAAGAATAATTATAAAGATTGTTTGATTGAAAAGAACAGGCCTGTCTACAGTTCAGTGAGTCAATCGACCAGCAATGTCTTTTGACTTTTGATGAAATAAAAGATAACTCAAATAATTACTGTTATTAATAAAAACAATTTTATCTTGTTCAGTGATGAAAATATAGTCTAACATCATGTACATGATGTAGGGGGAAAGCTTTTAGGACCAGTTTAGCAACAGGACAGAGGTATATACTCCAGTGATTTAATCGACCACCAATCGACCAGTAATGACCGGTTAAAACCGGTTTTAACCACCGGCCCGGTCAATACTCATATTGACCGGCTTTTTGCCAACCTTGCGCCCAATGAAACCAAATAGGCATGGACAGTCCAACTCGCACTACTTTGCCTGGGCAGGCTTAGATCCTCCAAGCGGTTTGCCAGTACTCTTGTATGGGTCGGTTTCAGCTCTGCATGGAAGCATCATGCAGCCCATCTATTTCTTTAAGCCCCAATGGGAGGGGGCCAATAAAATGTCAGGCTTTGGCTAAAAGGTGCCCTTTGAAGTGAAGGGTTTTATTTGAAAATGATGTTTGCAACAGTTTCGACCGGCAGTTTAAGAAATAATTAATAAATACATTGTTGTTTTTTTCGCCAAGGCTATTAAGAGATAAAAATTACAACTGTTTCATAACAATCTTTATGTTGTTTTATTTCGTCCTAGCAAAAGCGTGAATAATCTTTACGTTATTTTATTTGGCCGCTGCCCATCGGGGCTTGAAGAAATAGATTGGGCTACATGATGCTTCCACGCAGCGCTGAAACCGACCACACATGAGTACTGATAAACTCCTTAGAGGTTCTAAGCTTGTCCAGGAAAAGTGGTGCAAGTCGGACCATTTATGCCCATAAACCCTATTAGTTGCATTGGGTGATAGGGCTTGAGATGTCAGTTCATCTCAAAGTCGGGTAAAGTCCCACAAAATTGGAAGCAATGTTTCCAAAATGACCTATACATTGTTGACAGGGGCAGTAAACCTCAAATCAAACAAACAAACAAATTCATCCATTTTATTGTTTCACCAATTGCATGCGGGAAACCCCTAAAGGGGTACCTTGACAAACAGTGCAGCCCCAGATCAGACGCTGCAGAACGGGGCGTCTGATCAGGGCCTGGACTATTTGCTAACAGAATAATAACAAAATAAAAATGACAGCCAATATACAGCAATGGAAGAGTCCACTAGTATGCATAGAGGATCTTACATGATTCTTCATGTATTATTGAATTTATTAAACGAGTTGAGGTAAATGGATAAAATGTGAGGCTTTGCCGAGCATTTTATCCCTTTTCCTCGACGAGTTTAATAAATTCAATAATACATGAGCACAAATGCAAGATTCTATTGATCATATGACATTTAAAGCTCATTTTATCCACGATTGTGTAACAAAAATGTCAATATTCTGCCATTAGTAAACGCGACCTTGTTAAGGACATCGTACATGTAACGTTACGGGGCGTATCTAACTAATTTGCATATTTAATCCACCAGTGGATTATCAAATTTATTACATGGCATTATCACACTTTCAGACGCGACGTCATATGATAAAATGGGTTAATATAGCACACATTATGAAATGGGCACTGATGGAAGATTCTGTATATCTAAGGATATCCACATTATGATTACTGTCCTGTTATTTTTACAGCTTGTAATGGAGTTCTGTGGTGCTGGCTCTGTTACAGATCTTGTTAAAGGTAATGTTAGACTTCATGTACTTTGCAGCTACAATAAAATTCCTATATTAAGACCACCTTTGGGACTGTTCAAAAGTGGTCTTAAAGACCACTTTTGAACAGTCCCAAAGGTGGTCCCTGACCAGAGGACACTGTAGGAAACACGAAGAAAGAATAACTGCATCCTTCTAAATTCGCTTTTTAAAGCAGAATTAGTGATAATTTTAGGTGGTCTTAATAGCGCAATTTCACTGTACTTAGAAATCTTTGTGAACTCCTAACCCTTGTACTGCTGAATATTCATATATGCCACACCCACTACTGATTATCAACCAATCAGATCACTGAAGCAAATCATTGCAACAAATTCACAATCTGAATGGCAAACAATGTAGATCCTGATCAGATGGCTTCGTCAGAAGCCATCTGATCTGGATCTTCATTGTTTGGAAAATAAGGCATATCCGGGCTCAGCAGGACAAGGGTTGTTAACCCTGTAGACCTGTACAACCTGTGCAGACATCTATTTCTTGCACAACAGATAAGGAAATCCTGGATTTTACCTCGAGATCAATATTCCTATCTTACCCATGTTATCATACCATGGGTAAGATAGAAATTGAGAGTTCTTGTGTGTTTGATGTGCACCAATTGAATAGGATGTCATGTTCAACATAGTTATTGTTGATGTCATTGCACGTAAACATTCCAGTATTGTCATCACAGTTGACAATCAAAATGACTGCATAATCAAAAATTGATGCTCAGAAGTGAAAGGTATGCAAGAAAATGAATCTTACATGGGTATGAGTGGTAGATAGAAAAATCTGTCCCTCTGGGTCAGAGCTAACATCAGTTGGAAAGCCATGTGATGCCGAACCGTAACCCTCAGTACAGATTTTTTTGTCCACGTAAGTTTCTTATGTGTTACCAGGCTCATTAGGAAGTGGGTCTGGCTGGAGATCAGGTTGTCACAGATTCATCCCCACATGGTCTGGGTACATTCTGTTGTGTTGATTGACCATGAACTATTTTCAGCAGTCATTCTCACCTTCTGCTGATTCAAGAAGGGCAGTTGTCGATTACAGGCCATAAAGAATGTACCCTGAACTGGTTATACCCCCGGCATACGAAGTATGCTATGGGGGTATATAGTTTTAGTCCTTCCATTCGTCCGTCAATCCATTTGTCTGTCCATCCGTGCATGTGTTCGTATTTCCATCCGTCCGTTAACATTTTGGTTAAAGTTTTACGTCTAAGTTTCTAAGAGATTGTATCTTCTGAACCCTTTGATAGATTTAGTTGATACTTACACCGAAGTTATATACTGGTCAAAAGATTTCATTGATGCATGGCCAACCACCTACAGTGACCTTGAGGTCAAGGTCACAGACTTTGATGCCCTCACTCCCTTGGTCCATATAGAAATTTTATGTTTGGTTTAGCTTTTACAAGCACATTTATAGATTCTTATAGGCTCTTGACTTCTTCATTCATATATCATACAAGCTTGAAAGATATATCAGAAGGTGGCCCTGGCCGGGGGTATACGTGACCCACTGGTCAATTTCTCTAGTTGACCAGTACCAAGACCAAGTCTGCCCAAGAAAAATGTGGTTAGGGTAACTGACTGGCTTGACCTGACCTACGTTGGAACAGAAACACTAATTTAACCTATAAGATGCAGAGAAAAACTACATCTGAAAATATCGTCTGCTGAATCTTCTTGCAAACTTTTTAGCAAAAAATTTTTGTACAGGCAAACAGTGTGGACCCAGATCAGACTGCTCCTAAAGGAGCAGTCTGATCTAGGTCCACACTGTTTGCAAAAATGACTTTTAAAGTAACCAGCAGATGATAAAGCAGACGACAATTGGCGTGATTGGCATTTTATGGGTTATCACAATTCCAATGAAATTTATGTCAAGAGACTTCAACGTCTCTAAACTTCAGTTCTATAACATGTACCTACTTAAGAGCTGATTTTTGTACGTTTTTTTTTTAGCTCACCGTCACGTAGTGACGAGGTGAGCTTTTGGGATCACTTTTTGTCCGTCGTCCGTCGTGCGTGCGTCCGTGCGTCAGTGCGTGCGTAAACAATTTCTTTAAACGACATCTCCTCCTAAACCACTGATCGGATTTTGACCAAACTTCACAGGAATGATCCTTAGGTGGTCCCCTTTCAAAGTTGTTCAAATGGTTCCGGTCCGTTGCACATCTAGGTCACAGGAGCAAAAAATAGATTTTTTTCACCAAAAACTTAAAAAATCTTCTTCTCTGAAACCACAAGGCCCAGGTCTTTGATATTTGGTATAAAGCTTCATCTAGTGGACCCCTACCAAGATTGTTCAAATTATAGTGCTGGGGCCAAAAATGCCCCCGCCCTGGGGCCCTTTGGTTTTACATAGGCTTATATAGGGAAAATCTTTAAAAATCTTCTTCTCTGAAACCACAAGGCCCAGGTCTTTGATATTTGGTATGAAGCTTCATCTAGTGGACCCCTACCAAGATTGTTCAAATTATAGTGCTGGGGCCAAAAATGCCCCCGCCCCGGGGCCCTTTGGTTTTACATAGGCTTATATAGGGAAAATCTTTAAAAATCTTCTTCTCTGAAACCACAAGGCCCAGGACTTTGATATTTGGTATGAAGCTTCATCTAGTGGACCCCTACCAAGATTGTTCAAATTTTAGTGCTGGGACAAAAAATGCCCCCGACACGGGGCCCTTTGGTTTTACATTGGCTTATATAGGGAAAATCTTTAAAAATCTTCTTCTCTGAAACCACAAGGCCCAGGTCTTTGATATTTGGTATGAAACTTCATCTAGTGGACCCCTACCAAGATTGTTCAAATTACAGTGCTGGGGCCAAAAATGCCCCCGCCTCGGGGCCCTTTGGTTTTACATAGGCTTATATAGGAAAAATCTTTAAAAATCTTCTTCTCTGAAACCACAAGGCCCAGGTCTTTGATATTTGGTATGAAGCTTCATCTAGTGGACCCCTACCAAGATTGTTCAAATTATAGTGCTGGGGCCAAAAATGCCCCCGCCCCGGGGCCCTTTGGTTTTACATAGGCTTATATAGGGAAAATCTTTAAAAATTTTCTTCTCTGAAACCACAAGGCCCAGGACTTTGATATTTGGTATGAAGCTTCATCTAGTGGACCCCTACCAAGATTGTTCAAATTTTAGTGCTGGGACAAAAAATGCCCCCGCCACGGGGCCCTTTGGTTTTACATTGGCTTATATAGGGAAAACCTTTAAAAATCTTCTTCTCTGAAACCACAAGGCCCAGGTCTTTGATATTTGGTATGAAACTTCATCTAGTGGACCCCTACCAAGATTGTTAAAATTACAGTGCTGGGGCCAAAAATGCCCCCGCCCCGGGGCCCTTTTGTTTTACATAGGCTTATATAGGGAAAATCTTTAAAAATCTTCTTCTCTGAAACCACAAGGCCCAGGTCTTTGATATTTGGTATGAAGCTTCATCTAGTGGACCCCTACCAAGATTGTTCAAATTATAGTGCTGGGGCCAAAAATGCCCCCGCCCCGGGGCCCTTTGGTTTTACATAGGCTTATATAGGGAAAATCTTTAAAAATCTTCTTCTCTGAAACCACAAGGCCCAGGTCTTTGATATTTGGTATGAAGCTTCATCTAGTTGACCCCTACCAAGATTGTTCAAATTATAGTGCTGGGGCCAAAAATGCCCCCGACACGGGGCCCTTTGGTTTTACATTGGCTTATATAGGGAAAATCTTTAAAAATCTTCTTCTCTGAAACCACAAGGCCCAGGTCTTTGATATTTGGTATGAAACTTCATCTAGTGGACCCCTACCAAGATTGTTAAAATTACAGTGCTGGGGCCAAAAATGCCCCCGCCTCGGGGCCCTTTGGTTTTACATAGGCTTATATAGGAAAAATCTTTAAAAATCTTCTTCTCTGAAACCACAAGGCCCAGGTCTTTGATATTTGGTATGAAGCTTCATCTAGTGGACCCCTACCAAGATTGTTCAAATTATAGTGCTGGGGCCAAAAATGCCCCCGCCCCGGGGCCCTTTGGTTTTACATAGGCTTATATAGGGAAAATCTTTAAAAATCTTCTTCTCTGAAACCACAAGGCCCAGGTCTTTGATATTTGGTATGAAGCTTCATCTAGTGGACCCCTACCAAGATTGTTCAAATTATAGTGCTGGGGCCAAAAATGCCCCCCGCCCCGGGGCCCTTTGGTTTTACATAGGCTTATATAGGGAAAATCTTTAAAAATTTTCTTCTCTGAAACCACAAGGCCCAGGACTTTGATACATGTATTTGGTATGAAGCTTCATCTAGTGGACCCCTACCAAGATTGTTCAAATTTTAGTGCTGGGACAAAAAATGCCCCCACCTCGGGGCCCTTTGGTTTTACATGGGCTTATATAGGGAAAATCTTTAAAAATCTTCTTCTCTGAAACCACAAGGCCCAGGACTTTGATATTTGGTATGAAGCTTCATCTAGTGGACCCCTACCAAGATTGTTCCAATTTTAGTGCTGGGACAAAAAATGCCCCCGCCACGGGGCCCTTTGGTTTTACATTGGCTTATATAGGGAAAATCTTTAAAAATCTTCTTCTCTGAAACCACATGGCCCAGGTCTTTGATATTTTGTATGAAGCTTCATCTAGTGGACCCCTACCAAGATTGTTCAAATTATAGTGCTGGGACCAAAAATGCCCCCGCCCCGGGGCCCTTTGGTTTTACATAGGCTTATATAGGGAAAATCTTTAAAAATTTTCTTCTCTGAAACCACAAGGCCCAGGACTTTGATATTTGGTATGAAGCTTCATCTAGTGGACCACTACCAAGATTGTTCCAATTTTAGTGCTGGGACAAAAAAGGCTCCCGCCACGGGGCCCTTTGGTTTTACATTGGCTTATATAGGGAAAATCTTTAAAAATCTTCTACTCTGAAACCACAAGGCCCAGGTCTTTGATATTTGGTGTGAAGCTTCATCTAGTGGACCCCTACCAAGATTGTTCAAATTATAGTGCTGGGGCCAAAAATGCCCCCGCCACGGGGCCCTTTGGTTTTACATAGGCTTATATAGGGAAAATCTTTAAAAATCTTCTTCTCTGAAACCACAAGGCCCAGGACTTTGATATTTGGTATGAAGCTTCATCTAGTGGACCCCTACCAAGATTGTTCAAATTATATCCCTAGAGCCAAAAATGCCCCCGCCCTAGGGTCCTTTGGTTTCAAATAGACTTATATAGGGAAAATCTTTATAAATCTTCTTCTCTGAAACCACAAGGCCCAGGTCTTTGATATTTGGTGTGAAGCTTCATCTAGTGGACCTCTACCAAGATTGTTCAAATTATAACCCTGGGGCCAAAAATGCCCCCGCCCCGGGGCCCTTTGGTTTTACATAGACTTATATAGAGAAAATCTTTATAAATCTTCTTCTCTGAAACCCCAAGTATTTGGTGTGAAGCTCCATCTAGTGGACCTCTACCAAGATTTTATAGCCCTGGGGCCAAAATTGCCCCCGATTTGGGGCCTTTTGGTTTAACATAGGCTTATGTTGGGAATATCTTAAAAAATCTTCTTCTCTGAAACTGCAAGGCCCAGGTCTTTGATATTTGGTTTGTAGCTTCATCTAGTGGACCTTTGCCAAGATTGTTCTAATTATAGCCCTTGAACCAAAACTGACCCTTTGGTTTTACATTGACTTATAAAGGGAAAATCTTTAATTCTTGTCTGAGAACAGAAGGTTCAGGTCTTTGATATTTGGTGCGAAGCTTCGTCTAGTGGACCTCTATCAAGATTATTCAAATTATACCCCTGGGGCCAAAAATGCCTTTCCCGGGGTCCACTGGTTTTTGATTGACTTATACAGGGAAAATATATATTAATCTTCTTGCCTGAAACCAAAAGGCTCAGTTCTTTGTCATTTGGTATGAAGCTTTGTCTAGTGGACCATGACCAAGATGGCCAAAAATGGCTCCGCCCTGGGGCCCACTGGTTTTACATAGACTTATATAGGGAAAACCTTAAAAAATCTTGTCTGAACCTAGAAGGCTCAGGTCTTTGTTATTCAGTATGAAGCTTTGTCTAGTAGACCTCTACCAAGATTGTTCCAGTTATAGCCCTGAGCCCCCAAAATGGGCCCACCCCGATGCCCACTGGTTTTACATAGACTTATGTAGGGAAAACCTTTGAAAATCTTCTTGTTTGAAATCAGAAGGCCAAGGTCTTTTATATTTGGTATGAAGTTTTGTCTTGCGGATTTCCACCAAGATTGTTCAAATTATAGCCCTGGGGCCAAAAATGGCCATGCCCGGGACCTGCAGGTTTTATATAGACTAATATAAGGAAAACCTTTAAAAATCTTCTTTTCTGAAACTAGCTTCACCTTTAAGACCACTACCAAGATTATGCAAATTATAGCCATGGGGTCAATAATGGCTCTCCCCGTGGACAACTTGTTACCCTATGGATCAGGTGAGCGACCCAGGGCCATCATGGCCCTCTTGTTTTTTTTTAAATCTGTCCTTTACGATGGCAATATCCGGGCGGGCAGGCGTCTGGCGGGTGGGCGGGCGTCATCCGAGGTTTACCTTTTGGTTAACCTTTTTACTATTTGCATCAGTGTTTTCCTAGATGTGTATGGGAACATTCATTCAGACTTCAGTTTTCATGACAAATGGATCTTCCTACAAGTAAATGAAACTGCACTTTATAAGCTGAGAAAGGAGACTTCTCACTGCAACTCTGATTATTAAGGGATTATTCTCCTTATTTTTCGTATTAGAAACATATGTTATGGGTACGTGTTAATAGAACCCCCCTGACGAGGCGACTTAAAAAGTACCCACAATATTTGTTTTAATACAAAAATACAAAAAATTATATTTAGTTTATTACTCAGCCCATTTAAAATATGGAATTTATAAACCTCTGGAGATCGAACATCTGATAAAGAAACTCGTATGCAAGACACATCCCATTTTAAATATTGGATTTATAAAACTCCAGAAGTTCATAAATTCCATATTTTAAATGGGCTGAGTCAATAAACTGTATATTACATGCATTTGATAGAGCTGATGGATCACTTTGCAACTAATTCTATGTACAGTTCACTCTTAACATACAGTCCATGCAAAAAAAAAGGCAGTGGGTGCAGTGACACATAAGCTGACTGAAACAAAAACTGTATAGACGCCATCTTGAAAGCCTTCCTATTGTAATGAATGAAAATAGCAAATGCCCAATAATTTGCCAAACATTCTTTGAGTACAAAGAAGGTTTTGTATGCAATCTTCTTCTCTGGTGAAGGAGTGGCAATAAAAGTGCCGGTGAAAAAGAGCAAAATCATCACTGGGTTGTACTGAAGAAATTGAAAAAGTATTATCAGAAATGACACCCTGGCACTGGTTTTAAACATGTCCGTCTTCTACATGACAGTGCAACCGCTCATACCTCTGCAATAGTACGGCGTTTTTGATAAAGAAAAAATATCTGTTTTGCCTCAACCCCTGTATTCCCCAGAGTTTGCCCCATGTGATCTCTTTTTGTTTCTGAAATTGAAATCATTCCTTGCTGGGCGGAAATACCAGTCCCGACAAGCACTAGGCTCTGCCATTCATTAGTATCTTATTACTGTGCCCAAATCAGCTTACCGTGATGCCTTCAAGAAGTGGATACATCGGCTGAAACTTTGCATTTCTAGCCACGGGTAGTACTTGGAGGGCATGAAATGAGCACTTTTGGGCTAACTTGAAATTTGAAGTCTCCAGATAGAAAGAAGCAATTCTTTTCGAACATCCCTCGTATGCCTGATGGTATTTCTCTGTTATGCATGTAATATACCTCATTACTCATTATCCGGAGCTAGGCTGCAATTATCTGTGAATATATGGATTTCAGTTATGACAAAGGGGAATGACCATTTTTTGGATGGACTGTTTATCAGTCGACCAAGAGTTACTAAGCATAAAAGCACTTCAGTGCTAAAGTCCATGTGAATCTCACTGGCTTGATGGAAATTAATCCAGGTAAGGTTATTATAGAAAATAGCCACTTTGATGTCAAAGTGTTGCTAGGAGGGTTATCTATAGAATCAGGACTGAAATCCTGTGTTGGGCCTTGCAAACAGTGTAGACCCAGATCTGACGCCACAGAATGCAGTGTATCATTTGGGTCTACACTGTTATCTTAAAAAAATGGTATTTAAGGATTAAATCTCTGACAGTCGAGGACTATTTTCCAAGCCTACACTCAGAGACAATCGACCTACCAGTACTCTCAGTGCTTTGATTCTTTTGAACAAGGGAGACTACTTTTATTACTCTCTGTTTACTTTCCCTTAAGGGCAATGGATTCACCTGGCAGATTTTTCTGCCATTTCAAGGGGAGGCAACTTTCAGGGCTTCCTGTTTGCTTTTCTGTTAACTCTGTCCCACGGAAAAAGGGATCTACTTATAATGGAAGTTCTTTCCATAAAGAGTTGACCCCTATTGACATGGGAGGCAGAAACACTTTTGCAGGAGTTGCCTCCCCTGAAGGTGTACCCATTCCCAGGCCTCCTAGCAAAACCTATAATAACCTATAATTTTGTGCCAAACCTATAAAACCTTTATTTTGTTCATAAAACCTATAAAAAGCCTGTATTTTCATGAAAAAACCTATATGTTTCACTTTTTGAACCTTCTTGCGACTCAACCCTAACGTTTTCAAAATGCACTACTATTTTTTACTTTTTGGTCCCCAAAAAAGTGATGAAAACTGTCAAGAAATTGTAATTTTTTTCCTCGCTCGCTTGGACTTTGTAAAATTCAGATCAACTTTATCTGAGTAATTGTGGAACAAAAATTCATCAAATATTTTTTCTTCTGACAGTTTTAAATCTTTATGTAAGTTTGGAAGACTCTTTTTTAACCTGTATTTTTATTGAAAATCCTGTAAATAACCTATATTTTGAGTAAGAAGAACCTATATAAAAACCTATATTTTCAAAGTGGGCCACTAGGAGGCCTGCATTCCCCTTAAAAGGAGCTGTTTTTAAGAGCATAATGTAGTGCTGATTTCGTACATGCAGATCTTGAATTCCATGGCTTGGTAAGATGTCATGTTTTGATTTGTTATGATTCAAATTTATTTCAGCCACAAAGGGCAACTCTTTAAAGGAAGAATGGATAGCCTATATTGCCAGGGAAATATTAAGGGTAAGAACAGATTCTTGGCTTATCTCATTCTTACATAGACAAACAGTGCAGGCTGGGAGCATAGTGTGGCATCTGATCAGGGGTACACTAATAACAGGATTTTCTGTCGAAAACAGCAGCGTATAGCAATGGAAGAACACCCCACATCTTTATAGCACATTTGTTTGGGTCCACTTTATAAACTGTGTTTAAGATTTGTATAAGTTTGATTTGAGGTTTAAAGTCCCTGTCAACACTATATAGGTCCATCTGGAGAAATTGCTTCCAATTTTGTGGGACTTCTACCCGACTTTGAGGTGAAAGGACATTTCAAGCCCTGCTGCCCAAGGAAACAAGACGGTCCTACTCGCACCACTTTGCCTGGACAGGCTTAGACCCTCAAAGCGGTTTACCAGTACTCATGTTCAGCTCTGTGTGGAAGCACTATGCAGCCCGTCCAATCTCCAAGCTCTGATAGGCCGGGGCCCAAAAGATTCGTTTTATCCAAACAAAAATGTATAGATACATAGAAAAATGACCATTCTATATCACAGCAACAGATAAGGTTGGTATGTTGTGATAACTGAAGGATAAGTTTTGTCAATTCTCCATTAAAAAAACCTATGTTGTGGGTATTCATTAGAACCACCTTGATGAAATATGCAGAAATAAGGAAAACTACCCTTCAATTATCACAAAATACGCACATCTGTTGCAATGCTATTTAATATTTACATTGTTGGTAATCATCTTTAATGTGTGTATCCTTAATCAAGTTACATGTATATTGTACAATCTTATGAAGAGGTTTATATGTTCCAAGCATTCAATACACTCTAGCTGTGTCTAGAGAAAAATGGTGCAGTGAATATCCTCATCAGACTCTATACACATGTTTAGAAATAGTGGTTTGAACTCCATTGGGCCCTTGAAAATTTGTTAAAGACTTTGATAGTTTAACACACTATCGACTTAGAGTTAATAAATATTCTGGGCTCCCGCCTATTGGGTCTTGGAGAAATAGATTGGGGTGCACAACGCTTCCACACAGAGCTGAAACTTGACTGCACATGAGTACTGGTAAACCGCTTAGAAGCTCTAAACTTGGTCAGGCAAAGTGGTTCAAGTCAGACGTCCATGTATATAAAGCCTATTGGTTTCATTGAGATGTCATTTCATCTCAGTATCGGGTAAAAAAATTGGAAACAACATCTCCAAAATGACCTAAATAGTGTTGCTGGGGATGTTAAACCTCAATTCAAACAAACAAATAATAAAAATGCTAGGTAAGATGGGATAACGGCTATGAATAAGGAATGTCTTTCCGAAACATCTATAAAACAAAGTATGTTGTGTTACCTTATTAGAATTGCCTCATAAGCCTTTTAAAGACAAAATGAAGAAAAATAGCCAGATTATCCTTAACAATATTTGTTATAGAGGGACTCAAAAAGAATTTCTGAGGGACTCAAGAATGAGTTTGAATTGGGCATGACAACAAACAAATCTCTTAAAAATAAGATAGAACTATTTGAAATGAAGTCTCCAAATGGTTGGCATCATGTTAACAAGTCTGTGTAATGAACACCCCTCCAAACCCCACTTTATATAGAGAACAATGGGGTTTAGAAGGATTTACAGTATTTTTCTTATTTTTACTCCAAAACTTAGTTTGTGTGAACGCGTTATACCCCAGGCATTTATGCTGAAGGGTATATAGTTCTTGCCTTTCCGTTTGTCTGTCCATTCATATGTTCATTACATCTGTTCAAACCTGGTGGTTAAGACCATTAAGGCACTCAGTTCTGTTGGTATGAGCTTTGCTCAGGTCACGTGTGATGCCAGAATCTGCATCAGAAGTATAAGTACAAAACAGTTTATTTGGAGAAAAACATGAGTGTTTCTCATGCTTATACCAGGCAAATAAGGATGTATAGAGCATGGTAAACATGAATTCAATTTAGAATCACAAAATATTATAGCAGTGAGACATGCATACCACAATACAATGAAATGTGTTAAATACATAATTGAGAGGAGGAAAAAAAGTGCTCCTTTATATGACATTGAATCTAGAGAAACAAGTTCCTAGCTTTTGAACAGGCCCCATTATGATTAACCCTTGACCTGCTGAATATTCAAATATGCCACACCCACCACTGATTATCAACCAATCAGACTACTTGATGCAAATTATTGCAACAAATTCACAATCTGAAGGACAAACAATGTAGATCCTGATCAGATGGCATCTTCAGAAGCCATCTGATCTGGATCTACAATGTTTGAAAGATAAGGCATATCCAGGCTCAGCAGGACAAGGGTTAATGATTAGCTTGACATAGAGGATCTCAAATGAGTGCTCATGTATTATTGAATTTATTAAACGAGTTGAGGAAAAGGGATAAAATGCGAGGCTGTGCCGAGCATTTTATCCCTTTTCCTCAACGAGTTTAATAAATTCAGTAATACATGAGCACGAATGTAAGATTCTATTTATCATATGACATTTAAAACGCATTTTAATCATGATTGTTTTTTCAAAACTGTCAATTTTCCATCATTAGTAAACGCGACGTCGTTAAGGACGTTGTTCATGTAACGTGACAGGGCGTATCTAACTTATTTGTATATTTAATCCACTAGTGGATTATCGAATTTATTACATGACGTTATTACATTCTCAGAGGCGACGTCATATGATAAACATGTATAAATAATAATCTTGAAAGAACTGTAAAACCTAGATCAAATAAATCTTTTATTTCTTCCAGGGCCTTGCACATTTACACGCGAGTAGAGTGATACATCGTGACATCAAGGGACAGAATGTTTTACTCACAGATAATGCTGAAGTAAAACTTGGTGAGTACTTCAAAAACTGGTTGCCTAAGACAGATGCTTGCTCAGTACAGGTATACAGTAAAATTCCTATATTAAGACCACCTTTGGGACTGTTCAAAAGTGGTCTTTAAGACCACCTTTGAACAGTCCAAAGGTGGTCTATTTAAGACCACTTTTGAACAGTCCCAAAAGTGGTCTCTGACCAGGGGACACTGTAAGCAGAAAATACAAAGAAAGAATAACTGCAACTTACTAGATAAGCTTTTTATAGCAGAATTAGGCTTAATTTTAGGTGGTCTTAATAGCGGAATTTTACTGTATTTTGAACTATCTGTATTCAAAATAGTTATTTTGGGAGGTAAATCGTCTGTTTTCCTGTCGGAAATTTTGTCAGAGCTGTATCACATAATTTGCAACTGTAAAACAGACGATTTACCTCCCAAAATTACACTTTTGAATACAGGTATCACCGTTCTAATGCATTTCTTGATTTGTTTTGCTAAAAATAATGCATTATTTGCGCAAAGTGGCAATGAAAAGTGACGTAACACGATGACCGGGCATTGGACAGAGTATCACAGAATATACTGTCAAGTTTTCAGTGTCATCCAATCAGACATTGTATAACATAAGCGTATGCATTAGAATTCTTGCTTGCCTTTTCTGAGCTGAAAAGTCATCCTCGTAACACAGATGATTGCTTTGTGATGGTTGCCTTTATCACTGGTTACAGTACTTTAACCCTTATCTTGCTGAATATTCATTTAAGCCACACCCATTTCTATCTATCAACCAATCAAATTACTTGATGTAATTTATTGCTACAAATTCATAAACTAAATGCATAACAGTGCAGATCCTGATCAGATGGCTTCAGAAGCCATCTGATCTGGATCTACACTGTTTGCAAAGACGGGGGTTGCCATGAACAGCAGGATAAGGGTTAACATTAAGCTGCCAGTCACAACAACTGTTGTCTGCTTTCTTTTCTGCTAGTTTCTTTAAAGGTCATTGTTGCAAACAGTGTGATCAGGGTTCGCACTGTTTGCCTATGTGCATAATTATGTTTGAAAAGTTTGCAAGGAGATTTGGCAGATGACATAAAACAGACTAAACAGACCAGGTTTTTGTCGCACCGGCTTTAGCAGGAAGACATAGGCATGCAAGTTTCTGTCCTTCCGTCCGGTTGTCCATCCATTCTTTCGTCCATCCGTCCATCCGTCTTTCCATCAACATGTTACACTGGGTGTCTTGTCATTGCAACTCCTCCTACAGTTTCATACCGATTATTTTGAAACTTTTGTGTGTTTTTGCTATGGTATGAGGATGCGCATGTGGTTTGGACTTTATCTTCGAATCAATTTTTATCACTTTTTCCACATTGTGAACTTAGTCATTTTTAACCTTCAGTTGATATATGATAGGTACCACTTGTCATCGCAACTCCTCTTACAGTTTTATACCAATTGTTTTGAAATTTTGCATGTGCTTTCGCCATGGTATGAGGATATGCATGTGATTTCGACATAATTCTCAGAATATTTTTTTTTCGCTTTTTGCTCATTTTGAACTTAGTCATTTTTGAGCTTCATTTGATATACCATAGGTACCTCTTCTCATCGCAAGTCCTCTTACAGTTTTATACCAATCATTTTGAAACTTTGCATGTGCTTTCACCATGGTATGAAGATGTGCATGTGGTTTGGACATAATTCTCGGAATATTTTATTCCACTTTTTGCCCATAGTGAATTTTAGTCATTTTTAACCTTCAATTGATATACAGGAGGTACCACTTTGTCACTGCAACTTCTCTTACAGTTTTATACTAATCACTTTGAAACTTTGCATGTGTTTTTGCCATGGCATGAGACTCTGCATGTGGTTTGGACTTAATCTTGGGATCAATTTTTGTCACTTTTTCCACATTGTGAACTCAGTCATTTTTAACCTCCAATTGATATACAGTAGGTACCTCGTCATCGCAACTCCTCTTACAGTTTTATACTAATCATTTTGAAACTTAGCTTGTGTTTTCTCCATGATATGAGGATGTTCATATGCTTTGGTTATAATTCTTGGATCATTTTAGTTCATTTTATCACGTTGTGAACTTTGTCAGTTTTTTTAACCATAGGTTATGGATTCTTCTCAAAGCCCTATATTCATTTCTTCTGTCTAAAATAAACTTTATTTTTTGTGTTGGGCAGGTGGGGAGCAGGTGCGACATCAACTTCACCGAAGTTGAATTTCTGGTTAAATGCAGCTTCTCTTGGCTTGTCATTGTTACAAACAGGAGCAGTCTGGTTGTTTTTTTTTTCCTGCATGCAAAAATACATGTTTTGAAAAGTTTGCAAGAAGATGCTGCAGACAACATAAATAGACATTTTTAGATGCAGATTTTTGGCATTGTCATTGTTGCAAACAATGTGGACCCAGATCAGACTGCTCCTAGGAGCAGTCTGATCAGGTTCCACACTGTTTGCCTATATGCAAAAATACGTTTGAAATGTTTCCAAGAAGACGCAGCAGATGACATAATCAGATGACGTTTTATAGATGCAGCTTTTCTTGGTATCTTAAGGGTTTAGTATAGATACACAGTCAGAAAGGCAGTTTTATCAGTAAACTGTTAAAACAAAGAAAACAATTTGTTGCTTCGGGGTCTAATAAACCCAAGTTTCAACTGCTTGCCCAGCAGTCCACAGCATCCATTACGATAACACACCCGTACAACATAGTGCAGTTTTTTACATTTCCAAAATGGCTACTTTTCTGGTGAAAATCCCTGACAATTTTCTTATTTATACTGCAAACATAGGTTGAGGGCGCTCGTTAGAACTGCCTCATTGAGGCGGTTCTAACGATTACCCACAACCTGTGTCTTGGAACAGAAATAAGAAAAATAATGTATACCCCCTAAACCCCAGTTTTCTCTGTATAAAGTGGGGTTTAGGGGAGGGGGGTGTGTCCATTTCACAGACGTATTCATGTGATGTTTTAACTTCTCAGAATTACAATAATCTCTTTAATATGTTCTTCAAAATTTTCTGGTTTAGCGAAATAAAATAATAACTTGCCCAGCCAAAATTCAGATGTTTTCAGACAGATGACATTCTTAGTTAACTTACAGAAAATATTCAGACCACCTTTTGGGGTTCAAAAGTAGTTTTGATGACCACCTTTGAACAGTTGAAAAGGTGGTGTGTCTTACCAGTGGACATTGCTACCAGTTCTCTCTTCCCGCCACCTCTCGTTCAAGACACGTGGCTGTATGTACAGCTCTTGTGTGCGGAGCACAATGCTCCATGCCAGTGAGACATGGCCATTGACAAAGCCAAACCTCCAACTTCTTCAGCGGAATGACAGGGCAATGATCAAACAGATCTGCAATGTCAAGCCACAGGATGCTGTCACCATCAGGTTCAGTGAGTTACTTGAGCGTCTTGGCATTGAGCACCTGGACCTCATCCTGAAAGAGAGAAGGCTCCGCTGGTATGGACATGTGGAACGCTCCAACGGTGCAGTCAAGACTGCCTGTGACATACAGGTAGGTGGAAAGCGGGGGCCTGGAAGGCCCAATATGACCTGGAAGCAGCTGACAGAAAGAGATTGCAGAGAATGGAAGCTCTCTGCTATCAGTCCTCATGATAGACAGGCCTAGAGATCTGGTGTAAGATCTTCCATGCGTGCAGCAAGCCAGCTACCTGGAAGGGGGCCCACTTATGTGGACGTTGCCCCTGTACCTGCAGGTTTGATGAATGATGATGATGATTGTTTGTAGGAAAAAGAAAGAACAGTTATAGCCTAGTGGATAAGAGTGCTGGCTCCTAATGATTAAGTCTCACTGCTGTGATTCGAGCCATGCTCAGGGTCACATGTGAGACGCCAAGTTCTTCAATGGAAGGTCAGGTGAGTGAAATAATCCTGGATTGAAGAAATGCATCATCTAAAACAACGCCTACAGAACAAAAATTTAAATACCTAGAGACATTGTGTTCAAATGAATGTCATTTTATCTTTCTGTGTATCATTTCAGTTGATTTCGGAGTAAGTGCTCAACTGGACAAAACTATAGGAAGAAGAAATACATTTATTGGGACTCCATATTGGTAAGTTCATAACAACAGATAAGGTAAGTATTTTGTGATAATTGAAGAATAGTTTTTGTCAATTCTCCATAAAATCCTATGTTGTGGGTATTCATTAGAACCACCTCGCTGAGGCGGTTCTAATGAATACCCACAACACAAGTTTTTATGGAGAAATAAGGAAAACTATCCTTCAAATATCACAAAATATGTACCTTTTTCTGTTGCTATGGTAAGTTTTGGATTTAATCCAGCTAAAATGGACTTTCAGACATGGGTTTTGTTTGTTTGGAGTTAAACAGCCCAGTCAACACTATTTTGGTCATGTCCAACAGGTCAGTTTGCCTAGACATACTTTTCCTGGGGTTTGCTTATATATAAGTGGTTAACCAGTGCAGTGCAGAATCCATCATGAAAACACGCCTATAATTTTGACCCCCTCGAACCCCACTTTTATATACCGTAGTAAAACTAGGGTTTGCAGGGGTAAACCTTATTTTTCTTATTTCTGCTGTAAAATATAGATTGAGGGTGCTCGTTAGAACGCCTCGATGAGGCGGTTCTAACAAGTGCCAACAATCTATATTTTGAGCAGAAATAAGAAAAATATCGTCATTTTACGTCTTAAAATCTTCATTTTTTCGGTGATAAAGGTGGCAATGTATTTGTATAGGCCTGTTTTCGTAATGTTTTGCCAGAAACTGACAACTGCCCTTCTTGAATGAGTGGTAGGGAGAGAATGACCATAGTAAAGATTTCATGATCAATCCCCATGAAAGAATGCTGTTGACTGTGTCAGAATAAAACCTGTGACCTCCTGAGCACCAGACATACACAGATCTGCCTTATCCACTAAGGCTGGCTCTTGGATATGTGTTCATATAAGTTTGGAATCAGACTGTGCATCTATTCATTCTGATCAGGGTCTTTATCACCACTGTGTGAACGGGCCTCCGTGGCCAAGTGGTTAAGAGCGCTGACTCTTGATCATTAGGTCTCTCACCGCTGTGGTTCGAGCCTCGCTTGGGTCACATGTGAGACCCCAAGTTCTGCAACGGAAGGTCAGGTGGTTTTTCTCCGGGTACTCCGGTTTTCGCCCACCTCTGATAAACGATCGGCTCGATATGAGTGAAATAATCTTGAAAGGGCCGTAAAACCAAAAAAAAAAAAGCGCCACTGTGTGGGCAACCTTTATCACAAAGCTGCAGGTGGGCAGTGGGCGGGGAATGCTGACTTCTATGTTGTCACTTTGCGGATATGTCAGAGAAAACATTTTCATTTAATGTGGCTGAGTTAAGACATGTCGAGGGGTATGGAAATGGAAACTTTGCGATTTTGATATGGATTTAGAAGCAGTGAAGTATGTACAAGTCGCATGAAACAATGTTCCATACTCGTGCACAAAAATTAACCCTTATCTTGCTGTTCACGACAACCATTATCTTTGCAAACAGTGTAGGTCCAGATCAGATGGCTTCTGAAGAAGCCATCTGATCTGGATCTACACTGTTTGGCATTCAGTTTATGAATTTGTAGCAATAAACTACATCAAGTAATTTGATTGGTTGATAGACAGAAATGAGTGTGGCTTAAATGAATATTCAGCAAGAGAAGGGTTAAGTTTCTTTTAAGGGCACTCATTCAGAAATGTAAAATAGAAGTTTATCAAAAAGCAGCAAAATGTTTAACCCTTTCACTCCTGAGTTCTTGTAATGGGCTGTTCAACTCTTCCATTCTTGTTATGGAGGGGGTAATTAATAGTCATGCAAAGGATGACAAGTGGTGTAGGTCCTGTGCAAACAGTGTAGATCCAGATGAGCCATCTCATCAGGATCTGCATTGTTTGCATATAAGTGTGTGCTTGAGTTTTATGTCCCACCAACAGCTAAAGTCATACGGAGACGGGACCTAGCTTGAAAGACTCATCTAAAAGTCTGGAGAATGCAGGGATCGAACCCATTACCCCTGGTTAATGAGGCAAGTAACATCACTACACCACAGAGACTTCTGTTTGCACAGATATCTGCACTGATATACAGGCTTGACTGGGTTATCACTGGTAAAGCATTGTCATGTAAGTTACAGATCAAGTGCTTAATTTTGCAACTTGGTTTTAGTGTCATAGCTGTTTCCCCAAGGGCTGTGCCTAGGGAAAAGAGGTCTGAGCATGTGTGCTCAGTGAGTCTCGTAAACTTAGTGAGAATAAGAACCTGTCAGTCTATCTGTCTATCTATCTATCTACAGTAGAACTTTGATGGCTCGAACACCAGTGGCTCGTTTACCATGGATGTGTCGAACCCATTCTTGAGCCCCTAGCGAAATCCTCTACATAAGAAATAGTGGGGATAATTAAGGATATTTTAGTCTTTTATCTTGCAAATGTATGCTGTGTGTACTCATTAGAATTGCCTCGATGAGGCGATTCTAATGAGTACACACAGCATACATTTTCATTATAGAACACCGAAAAGATGTCTAAAAGTATCTCATTATGCGTCCTGGCAGTCACCCTCAGTGGCTCGAACTACCCCTGTCTCAAACAGATTTGAGAGGTCCCAAAGATGTTCTAGCCATCCATCCATCCATCCATCCATCCCGGATAATAAAATATCTGTTGTCCAGATTTTCAGATGGCATTTATGGTTTGTTTGATTTGAAGTTTAACGTCCCCATCAACACTGTAAAGGTCATTTTGGAGACGTTGCTTCCAATATTGTGGGACTTTTACCCGACATTGAGATGAAATAACATCTTAAGCCCTGCTGCCCAATGAAACCAATAGAGTTTATAAGCATGGATGGGCCGACTCGCATCGCATTGCCTGGACAGGCTTAGATTTTCCAGTGCTCGTGTGCGGGTCGGTTTCAGCTTATGCAGCCCAACTATTTCTTCAAGCCTCGATGGGCTGGGGCTAGGCATTTATGGTACATAATGGCATTTATGGTACATAATCTTTGATAATACTCAATTTCAGGATGGCCCCAGAAGTTATTGCCTGTGATGAAAATCCCGATGCCACATATGACAACAGGGTAAGTTTTTTTCTGCTTAATCTTGGTACAAGAACCCAACACTGATTAAGGGGAATGGGAACACCTGGCAGATTTTTCCGCCATTTTTCAAAGGGAGACAACTCTCAGGACTTTCTGTTTGCTTTTCAGGAACAAATTCTTTCCTTTAAGAGTTGACCCCTATTGACACGGGAGACAAAAAAACTTTTGTGAGAGTTGCTTCCCCTGCAGGTGTTCCCATTCCCCTTAAACACAGAGCTCTCGTACTCGTGTCATTGTTGATTACGATTGCATCCGTAGCAGCAGCCGCCTAAGTTTTAAAGTTGATAGGGACATACTTTCCAGCCCCTACAGAAAAGATAATAGACTGTTGCCCAAAGGAATATTTTCCACTCCCTAGACCCTGCTTGTGACCGTGGAGTCAAAATTGCAGACTTTGTATTTTAATTTAACACCCTCCATCTCATTATAGACATATTGTGCCAAAAAGGCAAAGTTAAAATGAAATAAAAAAAAAATAAAAAAATAGAACCATTAAATTTTGCTGAATTACACTAGATCTGTCCATGAAGAAATAAACTCAATTTTCTGTTTGTTTCAGAGTGATCTATGGTCACTAGGAATTAGTTGTATTGAAATGGCGGAAGGAAAACCACGTAAGTATACAGACATAGCAACAAATAACATGGGTATTTTATGATAACTGCAGGATAGTTTTCCTTATTTCTCCATATAAACCTTCGTTGTGGGTATTCATTAGAACCGCCTCACCGAGGCGGTTCTAATGAATACCCAGAACATAGGTTTTTATGGAGAATTGACAAGACTTATTATTTAATTATCACCAAATGCTCACTTTATGTAATAAGTTTCCTCAATTCTCCATATAAACCTTTGTTGTGGGTATTCGTTAGAACCATCTCGCTGAGGAGGCTCTAATGAATACCCACAACTTAGTTTTATATGGGGAATTGACAAGACTTATCTTTTAATTATCACCAATCGCTCACTTTCACTTTATCTAATAATTTTCCTTAATTCTCCATATAAACCTAGTTGTGGGTATTCATCAGAACTGCCTCGCCGAGGCGACGCTAATGAATACCCAAAAAATAGGTTTTTATGGAGAATTGACAAGACTTATTATTTAATTATCACCAAATGCTCACTTTATGTAATAATTTTCCTTAATTCTCCATATAAACCTTTGTTTTGGGTATTCATCAGAACCACCTCTCCGAGGCCATTCTAATGAATACCCACAACATAGGTTTATATGGGGAATTGACAAGACTTATCTTTTAATTATCACCAAACACTCACTTTCACTTTATCTAATAATTTTCCTTAATTCTCCATATAAACCTATGTTGTGGGTATTCATTAGAACCCCCTCATCAAGGGGGTTCTAATGAATACCCAAAACATAGGTTTTTATGGCGAAATTGACAAGACTTATTGTTTAATTATCACCAAATGCTCACTTTATGTAATAATTTTCTTATTTCTCCATATAAACCTATGTTGTGAGTATTCATTAGAACCACCTCTCCGAGGCCATTCTAATGAATACCCACAACACAGGTTTATATGGGGAATTGACAAGACTTATCTTTTACTTGTCACCAAATCCCAACATTTATCTGATAATTTTCCTATTTCTCAATATAAATCTATGTTGTGGGTATTCATTAGAACCGCCTTCCTCTAATGTATACACACTTCATAGGTTTTAAAGGCGAATTGACAAAAAATTATTTTTGACAATTGGTGCCTGTTTTGTCGTCTGCCGGTTTAAAAGTCATTGTTTCAAACAGTGTGGACCCAGATCAGACTGCTCCTCTAGGAGCAGTGTGATCTGGGTCCACTCTGTTTGCCTGTATTCAAAAATATTTTTTAAAAGTTTGCAAAAAGATTCAGCAGACGACATTAGCAGACAACATTTTCAGATGTAGTTTTTCTCGGTATCTTAACAATTATTCACAACATTTGTTTTTATAGTAACAAACATAATATTCTTGAATATCTCTATTATTAACCCCTCCCATCTTACTTTATTTTGTTTGTTTGTTTGATTTGATATTTAACGACCCCGTCAGCACTATATAGGTCATTTTGGAGACGTTGCTTCCAATTTTGTGGGACTTTTACCCGACATTGAGATGAAATGACATCTCAAGCCTTGTTGCCCAATGAAACCAATATGGTTTATAAGCATGGATGGTCCGACTCGCACTGCTTGACCTGGGCAGGCTTAGATCCTCTTAAGCGGTTTACCAGTACTCGTGTGCAGTCGGTTACAGCTCTGCGTGGAAGCATCATGCAGCCCATTTATTTCTTCAAGCCACAATGGGCGGGGGCTCTCCCCATCTTATGTTAAGGATTTGTTCCATTGAAATCATCATTGTAAAGAGTTTTGCCATTATATAAAGTGCAGGGCTCTAGAAATTTTGAAATCCCAATCGGTCCAGAAGGTGACCGATGACGTCATCACTGACTTATTTTTTGCAAGTTTTTTGCTGCATGCTTCGTTTTGCATGTTTTTTGTTTGATTGTTTGTGCATGTTTCGTTTAGGCATGTTTTGATCATTTGGTGTATATTTATCTGTTGTTCATTATGTAAATAAATAGTTGAAATAAAGAGAAAGTCGTACCACATTTTGCTTTCTATTATCCATGATATTCCTGAACCAGTACCTGTATTATATTTTGGAAATTCCCTAGGTGTATTTTTAGAATTACTGAATGCAGTAAATTATCGTTGGTACCCAGCTTCATAATGCGTTGTGCTGCTGTTAGCCATTACAACAAGTATTGCCTTTCTAAAATGGAGTAATGTTCGCCCCTGTGTCTTGAACCGGGTTGCCAATCCGGTCGTTTGACTTTTTGAACATCGATAAGATGCTATGTTGAGCCATTGCAATAAAATTGAACAGCGAAAACCAAATGAAAATCTGCAACTTATATACCCCAAATTCTTTAATTACTTCCAAACATGAT
Organism: Lucinisca nassula; assembly: GCA_963580285.1. Taxonomy (NCBI): domain Eukaryota; kingdom Metazoa; phylum Mollusca; class Bivalvia; order Lucinida; family Lucinidae; genus Lucinisca; species Lucinisca nassula. The sequence continues at coordinate 43,887,627 of OY757024.1, read as the reverse complement.
AATGTTTTTTAACTGCTCCAGTGCTATTGATCAATCAAGCCATTTAAAGTGCCGATATAATTAACACACTTTTAATTCTTACAAGGATAGTTTAGTAAAACAGTTTACGAAAACAAACAAACAAATTATGTTTGATTGCCATTAGATCAAACACGATCAAGGCTTCTTTGATATCACAATCACGCACCGCTTAATCACGTTTTGGCTGACTGACTGTCATTAGCCTTAATCCCGCGAGAGTCTGCGATACCTGGCGAGATCTCGAAAACGTGTTTACTGTCAAACTCAAATTCATCCCCGAGAGAGATAATTGGATTATATTACTGGCACAATAAACAGTTTGACACCTAACCAGGTATAATTTCTCTGTTTTTTCACTTTGATTTTAGCTTATTGGGGTTTTTTTTCGGACCGATTTTTCAGCAAAATTTTTCAGCAAAATCGGTTTTCATTTTCAAAAAACGGTCTGGACCGGTGAAAAATCGGACTTCTAGAGCCCTGATAAAGTGTCAGTATAAAGACAGTATCTTTATATCCATTTTGTTTCTGATTGCTAATTGTTTCTTTTTTCCAGCTCTCTGTGATATGCACCCTATGAGGGCTTTGTTTCTTATACCCAGAAACCCCCCACCTAGATTGAAATCATCAAAATGGTAAGTCTTTTTTGAAAAAAAAAAATATTGGATTTTGCATTGAGCAGAAATGCCCATGTTGTAAATCATAAGCAGAATAGCAAACCAGCATATTTGCAAGTGTATTGAACACCCCTCTAAACCCCACTTATCTATCTGGGGCCAGTGGTTCAAAGCCTCGTTAGCTTAATGTTAGTGGTCATATTGTTAACTGTTCTAGCAAGTATGATAACTTATATAGTGTGTTTTTTTCCTGAAAAAATGAAAGCAGCTTTTGCAAATGCAAAAGCTGCTCACATTTTTGAAGCAAAATAGCATATTTGCCATAATAAATGATCAAAGTTTTAACAATACATTAACTAATGACGTTGTTAGTTTTGAACAACTGGCCCCTGGGGTTTACAGGGGTAAACATTATGTTTCTTATAGCTGCTCCAAGACATAGTTTATGGGTATTCTCAAGAACTGCCATAGAGTTGGTTCTTACAAGCAAGCACCCACACCCTATAATTGGAGTATAAATCAGATAGGTTTTGAGGTTTAACATCCCCGTCAACACTAGGTCATTTTGGAGGCATTGCTTCCAATTTTGTGGGACTTTTACCCGACAGTTAGATGAAATGACATCTCAAGCCCTGCTTCCCAATGAAACCAAAAGGGTTTATATGCATGGACAGTCCAACTCACACCATTTTGCCTGGGCAGGCTTAGACCTCCTAAGCGGTTTACCACTACTCATGTGCAGTTGGCTTCAGCTCTGCGTGGATGCATCATGCAGCCCAATCTATTTCTCCAAGCCCCGATGGTGGGGGTGGAGGGGGGGATCTTGATGAGATGGTTCTTTATTGTTCCATTTTGATGTACAGTTATTGCATAAGTAGCTGCAAAGGATTGCAGGGTTGTTAGTATTCGAGCCCGATCTCAATATGGCCTTACTGTTGGCAGGACACACAAGTTTCTTTCTTACTTTCTTTCTTTCTTTCTACTGATACTGCGTCGGTCACATTTGACCATTACCGAAGGTGTACATTACATACACTCCTGGTTTGCAGGATGAAAGCCTGCACAGTAATCATGTAATTATGGTAGGGATCTTTAACCTGCACAGGGGATGGTTCTCCCTGCACAGGGGGCCTCCAGTTAACGTCCCAATCCGAACGACGGTGCACTTTATGACATTCATCCCTGCAATTGATGCCAATGGAGCGTGTTCGGACACCGAAATTTTATCGCCACTTCCAGGGATCGAACCCGGGACCTTTAGCATCAGAGACAAGTGCACTAACCACTGAGCTATCACACTCTAAGTAAACAGGCACACATAACTGATGGAGAAAGATTTACAAAACTCTGGTGGGGATCAAACCCAGGTCACTGGAGTGACAAGCAAACACTCTACCATGCCCCTACAAAAACCAGCTTGTACTGCAAGGCAGTACAAGTGTGCTATATACCTTTAGCCAGTGACAAGAAGGCTTGAGCGACCAGCGAAGACTCTGATCAGCCTGCACATCCATGCAGTCTGATCCGTCTTCGCTGTTCGCATGAGCATTCTATAGCATCTGGACTATTCATAGGGCAACAATGCTGACCTGACAGGCTGGCTGAACTGAGTCTTCGACTATAGCACAGGTCTAATTGTAGGTTTCATCGTGCGCCGGCTCTTTTATCCTTGGAATTATCTGAAAATCTGAGAATCATTCGAAATGAGACTTTTAGGAGTTGTAATGCACACATCAGTTACAAAATTGTTGGTAAATATGTTAAGGTGCAGAAAAATTTAAGACTGGTCTGGAGTGGTAAGCAAACACTCTACCAGGTCACTATAAAAGCTAGCTTGTACCACAAAGCAGTATAAGTGTACTATATACCTCTATCGGTAACACAATCAGTATAATGCAGCATTTATCAGTTGCACAGAAAACTGATAAAAGTTCATTGGTTTTGATTGACTAAAATATAATTACTTCAGTATACACACAAACACAGGCCTCCTAGCAAAACCTATAAAACCTATAACAACCTATAATTTTGTGCCAAACCTATAAAACCTTTATTTTGTTCATAAAACCTATAAAAAGCCTGTATTTTCATGAAAAAAAAACTATATTTTTCCCTTTTTGAACCTTCTTGCGACTCAACCCTAACTTTTCTTCAAAATGCACTACAATTTTTTACTTTTTAGTCCCATAAAAAGTGATAAAATCTGTCATGAAATTGTAAGACTTTGAAAAATTTAGATCAACTTTATCTGAGTAATTGTGGCACAAAAATTCATCAAATATTTTTTCTTCAGTTTTAAATCTTTATGTAAGTTTGGAAGACTTTTTTTAACCCGTATTTTTATTGAAAAACCTGTAAATAACCTATATTTTGAGTAGGAAGAACCTATATAAAAACCTATATTTTCAAAGTGGGCCACTAGGAGGCCTGCAAACATTTCTTCAGAGCTTTTTGTGTGTTTGAATAAATACAATGAAATTTAAAATATTATCCGTCATTTCCTATTTCAGGTCATCTAGGTTTCATAATTTCGTAGAAACTTGTTTAAACAAAGACTATACCCAGCGGCCAAACACAGAACAGCTTTTAAAGCATCCTTTTATCAAAGACCAGCCGACGGAACGGCAAGTGAGAATACAGCTTAAAGACCACATAGACCGGCACAAGAAGAATAAGAAAGGTAATGAATTTTGAAACATTTTAATTCTAATCCCGATGAAGATGTCAGCCCTATCTTTTGCAAACAGTGTAGACCTAGATCAGATGGCTTCTGAAGAAGCCATCTGATCAGGATCTACACTGTTCATATTGCAGTTTGTGAGTTGAACAAATACATTGCTTCCAGTAATTATACCCCCGGCATACGAAGTATGCAATGGGGGTATATAGTTTTTGTCTTTTCCGTCTGTCTGTCTGTGTGTCCGTAAACAATTATTTTGTGTCAAAGATATCTCAGGAACTGCTTCACATAGAAACTTCAAATTTTGCACACATGATCAGTATGACTACTTGTATTGTGGGAAAGAAAATAAGGGCCAAGGGGTCAGGCCTTTTAGAGTTATTTCCCTTTGTAGTTCTTGCTGTTTAATAGTGTATATTTTTATTTTGTGTCAAAGATTTCTCAATAACTACTGTACATAGAAACTTGAAATTTTGCAAACATGATCAGTATGACTAGTTGTATTGTGGGAAAGAAAATAAGGGCCAAGGGGTCAGGCCTTTTAGAGTTATTTCCCTTTGTAGTTCTTGCTGTTTAATAGTGTATATTTTTATTATTTTGTGTCAAAGATTTCTCAATAACTACTGTACATAGAGACTTAAAATTTGGTAGCAACAACCAGTATGACTACTTGTTTCATCTGAGGTGATGGCACTTGCCGGGGGTATACGTGCCCCACTGGGCACTTTTGTCTAGTTTGATTGGTGCCTAGACCGAAAGGGATGTGGCTAAATTAATTATACCCTCGGCATACGAAGTATGTCAGGGGGTATATACAGGGTGTCCAAAAAGTAAGTTAACAGTTTTGACGAGATTTTAATACATCATAACGTTGTGAAAGCGGTATAAAATTTCTCACAGACATAGCATATATCCTTAAGTTTTTTCTTATAAAATTTCATACAAATCCATTAAAGCATAAAAAAATAACAAACAATAAACAAAAAATACCAAATTTGTCCAGTGACGTCAATTTAGTAATTTATGACGTTTTCCAGATGCCGCCCCTTACGACGTTTTCCTTCCCGTACTCGCTGCTTGAAATTTTCAATTACTCTAGCACAAGTGCCAACACTTATCTTTTTGATTTCCCTGCGTATTTGTTTTAATAACATAGCAGTATCTGTGGGTCTGGGCTTGTAAACAACCGATTTAAGATAACCCCAAAGAAAGAAATCACAGGGGTTCAGGTCTGGACTGTGCGCAGGCCAAGTTACGCCGCATTGTTTCACTTCGGGATATCGTCTGGAAATTACCCGCTCATCAAATGTGTCATGTAACATATCTAACACTTTGTTAGCCGTATGTGGTGTTGCTCCATCTTGCATAAACCATTCACTATTAATGTCAGTTGATCGTTTCCGCAATTCCGGTAAAAACTTGTTGTTTAATAGCGACATGTAGCGGTCTGAATTAACAGTATCGCTAAACACATACGGTCCAATGATTCCCCTGGATGACATAGCACACCAAACTGTAATTTTATCGCTATGGAGTGGCCTTTCTGCTATTTGGTGGGGCTGTTCATTTGCCCAAAATCTCATGTTCTGTTTGCAAACATGTCCTGATAAAAGGAAATGTGACTCATCGCTAAACCACACATCATTAAAAGCATCGGCGTAAGTGTCAATAACGTCTGATGCCCAGTTACAAAATGATAGCCTTTCCACTTGATCCGTTATATTTAAGCTCTGCATAATTTGTATTTTATATGGATAAAGTTCTAAATCTTTTCTTATTATGTTATGAACGGATGATTTGGGGATACCTGTCTCCGAGGATGTACGCCGAATTGAGTTTTCAGGACTGTCTTGCATAAGTTCTTGAAGCGTGCTCACATTTTCATCACTTCTACTGGTCTTCGGCTGTCCCGACTTTTGCGCGTCTTTCACCGATCCCGTTTCTTCAAATTTTCTGATAGTCTTGTAGATATTTAGTCGACTTACAGTATCACCATTAAATGAATATTTAAATTTTCTTTGAACATCTGTAGCGCTTTTAGTTTCGTAAAAGTTCTTTACAATGAAAATACGCTGGGCTAACGTCAAACGCGCCATCTTGGAAAAAACAAGATTTTAAATGACGTCATTTTGCGACAACGTCAATTATTTTGGCGCGTTTTAATTATGTCGTATAAATACTTTAGGATATGTGCGTTAATTTGGAATATTGTTCATCAAAATAGCTTTAAAATTAAAAAAGTTATGACGGGTTAAAACTGTTAACTTACTTTTTGGACGCCCTGTAGTTTTTGTCTTTCCGTCAGTTCGTTTGTTCGTTCATTCGTACTTCCGTCTGTCCCGCCGTTCGTCATCCTTTACGTCAAAGTTTTGCGTTAAAGGTGCATTATTGAGCTATCTGGAAAAAATGCTTCCAAAAATAAAATACATATAGTCGGTATTTTTCTTTAAAATAATACAAATGAATGCATTTTATGCAAAAATGCGAACAATTATGATGACAGGTAAACGAGTTTGAGAGGGATTCCCTAACTAGGTTTCGAACACTAGTTAGATCTATTTTTAGTTTGTGACAAAAATAGAATCCCCATATATGACGTTATGCGACGTTCATTTTTGGCCTTGTTTGCTTAGGCCATGCCTGAATTGGAAAAAATATGATGCTGAATACCATGCCATAAGTAACGACACTCAGAGACGATACTGTCGCCATGTATGTGTAAAGCGACAGATTTATTTTTAGAACAGAAATTCCGACCGCATGTTCAGAGCGAAGGGTAAACACGAATGAAAACGACCATTTTCACAAAGTTCTGAAGCTGTATTTGGTTCCAAAAGTGTACACATGACAAAGGAGTATGTATTGAAGATAAAAAAACAGAAAAAAAAATTGAGACCCGGTAGCTCAATAATGCACCTTTAAACCTTTTTGATAGCTCATATCTCTGTAACCACATGTTAAATGCTCTTCATATTTGGTAAAGGATATCTCTATACCATTACCTTCCATATGGAATATCTAAGCCCATGGGTCAAGCCCCTGGGTGGGCTGTCTGTCTGTTCATCTACTTTTACGTCAAAGTTTTGTGTTAAACCTTTTTCATTGCTGATATATCTGTAACCACATGTTAGATTCTCTTCATGTTTGGTAAAGGATATCTCTATAGCATAACCTTTCATGTGGAATATCTAAGCCCCTGGGTCAAGCCCCTGGGTGGGCTGTCTGTCCGTTTGTCAACTTTTACGCCAAAGTTTTGTGTTAAACCTTTTTGATTGCTCATATCTCTGTCACCACATGTTGGATTCTCTTCATATTTGTTAAATGATATCTCTATAGCATTACCTTTCATTTGGAATATCTAAGCTCGGGGTTCAAGCCCTTAGGTGGGCTGTCCATCCGTCAGTCTGTCCGTCCCTTCATCAACATTTACGTCAAGTGTTTTGTGTTAAACCTTTTGGATTGCTCATATCTCTGTTACAACATTTTAGATTCTCTTAATATCTCTATTATAGCATTACCTTTCATATAGAATGTCTAAGCCCCTGAGTCAATCCCCTGGGTGAGCTGTCCGCCCGTTTGTAAACTTTGACATGAAAGTTTTGTGTTAAACCTTTTTGATTGCTTAAATCTCTGTAACCACATGTTAGATTCTCTTCATATTTGGTAAAAGATATCTCTACAGCATTTCCTTTCATATGGAATATCTAAGCCCCTGGGTCGAGCCCCTGGGTCGAGCCCCCGGGTGGGCTGTCTGTCCGTTTGTCAATTTTTACGTCAAAGTTCTGTGTTAAACCTTTTGATTGCTCATATCTCTGTATCCTCATGTTGGATTCTCTTCATACATGGTACAGAATATAGCTGTAGTATTAACTTTAATATGGAAAATCTAAGCTCCTGGGTCATTCCCCAGGGTGGGGCTAGGGGTCAATAATTAAGACTTAGGCATTTTGATTACGTCCAAGTTTTGTGTTAACTGCTTTCATTATACTCCTTGTTGTTGAAATGCAATAGTTATTCTCAGTGGACTAAATGGTTGTATGGAACGGTTCAATGCTACAGACAAATTGTCTTTTCCACTAAAAGGGGATGGCACTGGCCAGGGGTATACGTGCCCCACTGGGCACTTTCTCTAGTTTTTTTCAGCAGGAGAAGGGTTATTTGGAATGGATGTACATTATTATCACATTACTTATTATCATCAATGAGTACACACAGCATATGAGTCTTTAAACTGAGGACCCGTCTCCGTATGACCATATCTGTTGGTGGGACGTAAAACTCTAAACACTCACTCACACACAGCATACATTTGCAAGATAAAGAAAACTAGAACGAGCAGTCAATGGCAAGCCATCGCAAATTCCCACGCTTTCTCCCCTGTGGGCGGAGCCAATTTTAATGTTGCTCTCGCACGCTCTCATCATGTAAGGAAGCAATGTACTAAATTGCAGTGCCCCAGCTAGCTACTTTCAGAGGGGCGGGCCGCCCCTCGTGCCCTCCTTGTCCGCCCCTTGTGCCCTCCCGGGCCGCCCCTCGTGCCCTCCCGGGCCGCCCCTCATGCCCTCCGGAGCCGCCCTTCGTGCCCGGTCCTCCCGCCCCCGTGCCCTCTCGAATCTCCCCGCTGCCTTTTCTTATGACATTCCCTGTTTCAAATCCATTCATAAATGCCACTTAGCATCCTCCTATGTGTAATTTAAGACGTTAATAAGACAGATGGGTAGATGTAATTATTTTATAATACTGGATTAATTATGCGACACGCGCCGAAGTAATCATGCTGTTAACGGATTGTAAACGCCACGGGGTACAGTATGACTCGATGAGCGGTATTGTCGGTATTTTTATGACTCTGCCAGAAATACTGGCTAGAACCTGCATCAGTTTACTTTTAATCGGTGTCTTTAAATCTTACTGCAAAAATAAAATGTGCAATGATTTGTAGGCCCTATCATTATTAAAACGGCCATGATCGGTAAATCAAAATTATTCTCAACTGACTCGTCACGTCACTCGTTACGGTTAAAATGCCGACAAAGAGAAAGTTAAAAAGAGAGAGTTAAGATTTAAAAAAAAAATCTTCGTTTTTCGGTGGTTGGTCAGCGCGAACATGTTAGGAAAAAAAAAAACATTCCGATGAAGATTCTGAATAATTATGACTTATTAGCCCTTGCCATGCTCGGGCACATTCAACAGTCGCTCGGGCTCCAATATTTCGAAAGAACGTGAAATAAATGACGTGTGTAATAAAAGGCGGGAAATTCTCTGACGGGAAAATTATGCATTCATATTTCAAGGGAATCAAGTTTTTTGGGGGTTGGGGTTACGGTCTTTTCAAGATTCTATCACATATAGAGCTGATCCGATCGCTAATCAGGAGGGCGTAAACCGGAGTAATCTGAACTACATTAAGACGAGCGAGCAAGTGAAGACTCGGATCAGTCAGCGCATGCGCGCAAGCCTTCATTAGCCGTATTGATTGGATGAGCAGGTCATTGCTCAACAGTATCGACGCGCATCAGTCTGCGCATCGCTGATTTTACAAGCTGGGTTATCCAAACAGACTTGCATAGTTGTTGCGCATGTTGTTCTGACTTACATTGCCTAGTGGTTGCGCATGCTGGTCTGAGTCTTTGAGTATCGTGCGATCAGTGAAGACTCGGAGTAGCCTGCGCATCCTTACAAACTGCTCTGTCTTCGCTGACCCCAAGAGCCTTTAGAGAAAGGTGAGAAAAAAGGTTGCCGGGGTTGCGCATGTTGATCTGGGTCTTTGCAAGGTGTTGTGCGACGAAGCTCGGTATACACGCTGTTTACTGTGTAATAGGCCTACTGTCGCAGAGTGATCAAGCAGCGGGGATATTGCAAACACTAGATGCGCATTTTGATCAGTGTCTTTGCAGATCAGTGGAGATGGAGATCAGCCTTCGCATCCGTTCAGCCTGAGTTCTGCAGCCTGAGTATGACATTCATTCACCAGGAAGGATAATTATTGAGTAGTTTCCCTTGAACAGATTACTTATTCAGTCATGGGTTATTTTTTTTGTATTGCTTTAATAACACGGTTTCAGATGACTCAAACAATTTATTTATTTTTTTAAAATATTATAAATCTATATTAAAAGATACCTAGAAGTTAAATGTTCAAATGTTCTTAAAATAATAAACGTTGTTATTGCTGCGACCCAGTACACCACTTACTTGTGATGTGAATGTAAATATATATTATTCAGTAGGGACACTTCGGTAACGGTAGCTCACTATCCTATTCCAGATCATAACGATCTTGACGGCATTTCAAAGATCAAAAATGGTGCCCTAATTTTGGCATGCAAAAGTGCCCTGCCTAGCCCAGCGCCCCTCTGCCCTGAAATCCTAGCTGGAGCACTGAATTGGGTTTCATTTTGAATAGCAGTTAAGAAGAAGATAGCGTGATTGATGGATGGACAGACGGACGGAGGCGTTTACAATATCCCCAACGCTTTCTTTAAAAGCGTGGGGATAAAAATCTCCCTAAATTATCCCTATATCATATTTGGAAGAATTCCCTGTGGACTCAAGAACGGGTTCGACTCATCCATGGTAAACGAGCTATTGGTGTTCTACTTTTTCACACTTTTTGTTGAATGTTAGATAATTCAATTGAGGACCATGACACAGAGTATGAATATGAAGGCAGTGATTATGAGGTTCAACTCATCCATGGTATACAAACCATTGATGTACTACTGTTTGAGTATGTTTCACACTTTATGTTGAATGTTAAATATTTCAGTTGAGGACCATGACACAGAGTATGAATACGAAGGCAGTGATAATGAAGAGGAGGACGAGAGTACTATGCCGGGGGAACCAAGGTATTTATGGAAAATTGGTTTACTATAAAAGTTTTGGAAATGCTAAAAAAAAAACATCGGAGACCAAAATAATGTGAAAACATTAACAGCATATACCATTTACTGCATAGACCTTGCCATCTCTCTTTCACCCCCCCCCCCCCCCCCCCCCCACACACACACACACACACACAACCCCCCAAAAATAAATAAATATAAAAAATGAAAAGAAGAAAATAAATAAATAAATAAATAAAATGAATAAAACATTGATTGCAGCAAAATTGTTCAAGACTGAAAACAAAATTTCTAGCCATGAAAATATTTTTGGGTTTACAGTACTTTCAAAGGCAAGAACTCTTTTCTTTCTTCCTTTCTTTCTTTCTACCTGATACTGCGATCTGTCACATTTGACCATTACTCGCAGGTGTACATTACATACACTACAGGTTTGCAGGATGAAAGCCTACACAGTAACCATGTAATTATGGTAGGGTTCTTTAACCTGCACAAGGGATGGTTCTCCCTGCACAGGGGGCCTCCAGTTAACGTCCAGATCAGAAAGCCGGTGCACTTTATGACATTCATCCCACCAAATGATGCCATTGGAGCGTGTTTGGACACCGAAGTTTTATCCCCACTGCCGGGGATCAAACCCAGGACCTCTAGCATCAGAGGCAAGTGCACTAACCACTGAGCTATCACGCAGTTTTTATTACGCCCTTAGCAGTAAGGGTCTGCTCTAAAAGGATAGAATTTGCTCCTATCAGGCAAATTCTTTTAATTAATATTCACATTGGCTTCTCTGGTGTATGTTGTAAATAAATACTTTGAAATCTGCCCTCTAACAGCATCAGTTTTATCACATTAAGCCGTTTTGTACCAAATGGAATATATGGCCGGAGTCCATTTTGAAATTTAGGGGTTACAGGTTGTGTTATCCTTTAAATTTATTTGGAAATAGCTGAACTTTTTGCAAATTAATAGTGTAGGCCCTGATCAGACGCCACGGTCTGTGGCGTCTGATCTGGGCCTGTACTATAAGCCAGGGTACCCGTTTTGGTGTTTCCGGTACAAAATGGGTTAAAACACTGTGTGCAAAAACTATTAATTAACTATTATCCTGCTGTTCACGACAACCCTTTTCTTTGCAAACAGTGTAGATCTACACTGTTTGACATTCAATTTATGAATTTGTAGGAATTAATAACATCAAATAATCTGATTGGTTCAAAGTCAGAAATGGGTGTGGCTAAACTGAATATTCAGCTAGAGAAGGGTTAAATACTAATTATGAATGAATAGGTATGATGTACTTACATAGTTAGAAAGTGATGATATATTTGATGATATAAGTCTTGTATATTTTCTAGCATTTACTCTTGATTATTGAGGACAATCATTGCATTACATAATATTGTATAGCCCTCAGTGCTGACTGAAGAGAAATTCTCTTTCTTACATGCTTTTCAATGAAATATAGAGATTTCTCAGTGAAATCGATAACATTATTGTCACTGTTTCAAACAGTGACTGATATCAATTTTATTTTTCACTGTTTGGGACTACATTTTTCTCGAAATCTAATTCTGTGGTGAGTTTTTCTATTGTCAGATGATTGAAAATTAATGAACTGTATTAGAATTGACGCTAAGCCGGTTCACACGTAACGAGGACGTTAATGATGTCATTTTCAACGCTGACGTCACATATTTTGTTGCCCGACGTTAGATCTATCCGCACCTTCTTCGGGAAACTTACCTCTCAATTATTTCAGTAACCATTCAAAGAAATGCCATCCCAGGGTATTTCTCAGGTGCAAACTATCAGTTAACAACCAATATCATACCCAGTAAATAAGTTGGGCACCACTAAATTGACCCGAAACAACCAGGAACAAAGTTAGTTTTCTCTGAGGGTTAGTGACGCTATTAGTGAAGCTAAATATTGCCATTTTTAAGCATGTAAGAAACAGAAGAAAAATTAATATTTTACTAAAAGGTGACTAAAGTGTACCTTACTGATTTTCCCCTTAAGTGCCTCAGTCAGGGGATTCAACAAGAGCTACTAATCACCCTATTAGGGACTGCCTTTGATCTGCTGCAGAGAGTATATCACAGGGGCAATAAAACAATTATGAGAATATGGTGTGTCCTACTGTTACAAGAATAAATTCCTTTAATGCTGGGACTACTTTTTCAGTTCCATCTTACAAATTGGACCAGGAGAATCCACACTCAAGCGCAACTTCGCACAAATCCAGGAGCGTGAAGACAAGTCTCCTTATGCCAGACCTGTCCCTGTCCAACAGCACCCTCCTCCTCAGCCCCACCCTCACAAACACCACCATGACAGAGCCCACGGGCATCATCATCAACATCATCACCAGCAGCGCCAACAGGGACAGAGACCATCGTCGGGAGCCCATGGTGGGCAGTGCCCAGTTTCTAGTCAGTTTAAACCACCAACGAAACATGCCATTGAAGAACAGCTACCTAAACAACAGCCCTTACAACCTAGGCTCATAGGTAAGCCTTCTGATATCTATTTATATCACAGTCACGTGACTGGTCTGTTATTTCAGTCTCTTGGAAATATACCTCCCTTTACCCATTGCATGCGGTAAACTCCTAAAGGGATACCTTGGCAAACAGTGCAGGCCCAGATCAGACGCCGCAGAACGCTTCGGTGGCTCAGTAGTATACACATTCATCTAGTGATCAGGAGGCCATGGGTTTTAATCCCCACTGAGTCTGGCAACATCCTTTCATGGAGGTTGATCATGAAATCTTTTCTATGGTCATTTTCTCCTGTCTACTGATTCTAGAAGGGCAGTTGTCAGTGTCAAAAGAATGTGCTCTGTACTCGATAACTGCTTAAGCCTGCTAAGGAAAAGTGCTAAGTTAAACTGACTGGCTCAATATGACTTAACCCTTATCTTGCTGAATATTCATCTAAGCCACACCCATTTCTGTCTATCAACCAATCAAATTACTTGATGCAATTTATTGCTACAAATTCATAAACTGAATGCCAAACAGTGTAGATCCTGATCAGATGGCTTCTTCTGATCTGGCTCTGCACTGTTTGCATAGATAGGGGTTGCCGTGAACAGCAAGATAAGGGTTAAAACAGCATTGTCTAGGCTGATAAACTCCAAAACAACCAACCAGCTTCCTTACCTCTGGAGCTTAAAGAAAATTCTTTGTTGATACTCACAGAATCAGGCAGGTTGGACATTTTTGAGTCCGGCAATTGTGTCGTCTTTGGCAGCAGTAATTATAAGATTTTAAATTCATACATACAGCAGGCAGCATACATTAAGAGCAAACATGCATGCATTTCTTGGGTTTAAGAAAAGAGCAGGAATGAAGTTGGTAAGATAATTTTCAAGGCATTGCAAGTTTTAAGACATAATAAGTTTTAATCACATTTCAACTTCACGTTTTGAATGTTTTTGTACTTCGTAAAATTTGTCTATTTTTTCTTGGCATGTATTTTGCACCTGTTGCTTGTTAATTTTTTTTATTTCAGTTTCAAAAATTATTTCTGTTCTTTTAATTTTGTCTTTAATCAGAGCTCCAGGTTAAGTGTAGACAGTAGTGTCTGTAAATATTTAGAAAGACATGACTAGCAAACAGTGTAGATACATATCAGACTGCTCAACAAGTGGTCATATCAGTTTCTGCATTATTTGTCATTACAACTCCAAAACAAACAAAATCTGAAGCTGTTTAACCCATAAGATGCCAATCATGATAATTGTCGTCTGCTTTGTCATCTGCAGGTTTCTTTAAAAGTCATTTTTTTTTTTTGCAAAAAGTGTGGACCCAGATCAGACTGTCACACTGTTTGCCTGTATGAAAAAAATATTTCTGAAAAGTTTGCAAGAAGATTCAGCAGAAGTCATATGCAGACAACATTTTCAGATGTTATTTTTCTCGGAATCTTAAGGGTTAAAATTCAGTGTACTTGCGGTACTCAACTAAAGGGCTGACTGGTGATCTGGAGGATGTGGGTTCGATACCTGCCCAGCTCGGCAACATTCTTTCAACCGTCATTCTCTCCCTTCCGCTGATTCAAGAGTTGTCAGTTTCTGGCGAAAGAATGTGCAATGTATTGGTTAACCGCTTACGTATATGGAAAGTGTGGGTAGGTAAACTGACCGGCTCAAAAATGAACTAAAATAGTGTTGACTGGGTCGTTTTACTCCAATACAAACAAACAATGTCTTGGAATAGAAATAAGAAAAGTAATGTCTACCCCTGTAAAACCCAGTTTTCTCTATATAAAGTGGGGTTTAACAGGGTGATCATTTCACTGACCTGTTAGCCTGATGTATCATATCACATGACCTCAATAGTGTTGACTGGGCCTTTATAAAACTGAAATAACAAAAGAAAAAAAGGATACCACAGTAGAATTCTTTTCTTTGAAAAAAATGTGGGAAGACAACTCTTTTGAAAGCAAAGGAGGGAAAGACTTCTCAGGTGAAGAGTTCTCTTCCTTGACAATATAATGTTGTACCTAAAGATGTTTTTAGCTGAATAGAATTTTCTTCACTGTATATAGCAGGACACCATTTCAAAATTTTGGGGTGTTGGGTTCAGTTCTTTTTATAAAGTCGAAAAGAAAAGGGCAGATCTTTTTGCAAACAGTGGAAGCCCTGATCAGATGCCGCAATTGCGGCATCTGATCTGGGTCTACACTGTTTCCCGTCTAAAATTAGTTAACTGGAGCTCGGATTTTATTGCATGTTGTATGTTAGCATGATATTGTTTTGTTTTACCTAGAAGAGGATGTTGAGGCTGAGGATTCTGAAGGTTATTAAGTTTAGTTATCCTTAGAAGTGCATGGCTAATAAACACACAGTTTAGATGCTAAAATCAGTGCAGTTATATATCCTCAACTTTACACGCTTACGAGGAATGGATACACCTTCAGGGGAGGCAACTCGTTCAGAAGTATTTTTAGCTCACCTGTCACGTAGTGACAAGGTGAGCTTTTGTGATCACATTTTGTCCGTCGTCCGTCGTCAGTGCGTCCGTGCGTGCTATGTCCGTCAGTGCGTGCGTGCGTAAACAATTTCTTGTCCGCACTATAGCATCTTCATTTATGATTTGATTTTAACCAGACTTGCACACAACTTGTACCACCATGAGATCTAGGTTCCTTTCTTGAACCAGCCATATCCCATCATGTGTTACGGTGTTATGGCCCCTGAAAGGGCAAAATTGCCTATTTTGGTCTTGTCTGCACGATAGCATCTTCATTTTTGATTTGATTTTAACCAGACTTGCACACAACTTGTACCACCATGAGATCTGGGTTCCTTTCTTGAACCAGCCATATCCCATTATGTGTTACGGAGTTACGGCCCCTGAAAGGGCAAAAATTGCCTATTTGCATGATAGATGTTTCATTTATGATTTGATTTTAACTAAACTTGCACAAAATTTGTACCACCACAAAATCTTGGTCAAGTTTGAATATGGGTCATGTTGGATCAAAAAGTAGGTCAGTAGGTCAAATCAGAAAAAAAAACTTGTGAAGACACGAGAGCCCACAGTTTTGGTCCGATCATCATCAAACTTGCCCAGAATGATCAACTTGAGTCAAGTTCGAATATGGGTGTTGTCGGGTCAAAAAGTAGGTCAGTAGGTCAAATCATAGAAAAACCTTCTGAACACACTAGAGGCCACAATTTATGTCCAATCATCATCAAACTTGCTCAGAATGATCATCTTAATAATATCTTGGTCACGTTCGAGTATGAGTCATGCCGGGTCAAGAAGTAGGTCAGTAGGTCAAATCATAGAAAAACCTTGTGAATACACTAGAGGCCACAGTTTTGGTCCAATCATTATCAAACCTGCCCAGAATTATCATCTTGACAATATCTCGGTCACGTTTGAATACGGGTCATCTCGGGTCAAAAAGTAGGTCAGTAGGTCAAATCATAGAAAAACATTGTGAACACACTAGAGGCCACAGTTTTGGTCCGATCATCATCAGAATTGCCCAGAATGATCATTTTGACAATATCTCGGTCAAGTTCCAATATGGGTTATGTCGGGTAACAAAGTAGGTCAGTAGGTCAAATCATAGAAAAACCTTGTGAATACACTAGAGGCCACAGTTTTTGTCTGATCATCATGAAACTTGCTCAAAATGATTATTTTGACAATTTCTCGGGAAACTTTGAATATGGGTCAGAAAGTAGGTCAGTAGGTCAAATCAGAGAAAAACCTTGTGAACACACTAGAGACCACAGTTTTGGTCCGATCATCATCAAACTTGCTCAGAATGAAAGTCTTAACAATATCTGGGTCAAGTTTGAATACGGGTCATGTCGGGTCAAAAAGTAGGTCAGTAGGTCAAATCATAGAAAAAGCTTGTGAACACACTAGAGGCCACAGTTTTGGTCCGATCATCATCAAACTTGCCCAGAATGATCATCTTGACAATATCTCAGTAAAGTTCAAATATGGGTCAGGTTGGGTCAAAAAGTAGGTCAGTAGGTCAAATCATAGAAAAACCCTCTGAACACGCTGGCGGCTACAGTTTTGGTCCGATCATCATCAAACTTGCTCAAAATGATCATTTGACAATATCTCGGTTAATTGCGAATATGGATTATGTCTGGTCAATATGTAGGTCAGTAGGTCAGATTGTTGAAAAACATTGTGAACACACTAGCGGCCCAAGTTTTGGTCCGATCATCATCAATCTTGCTCAGAAAGATCATCTTGACAATATCTGTGTCAAGTTTGAATATGGGAAATGTCGGATCAAAAAGTAGGTCAGCAGGTCAAATCATAGAAAAACGTTTTGAACACTCTACGAGGCCACAGTTTCAGTCAAATCATCATAAAACTTGCTCAGAATGATCATCTGGACAATATCTCGGTTAAGTTTGAATATGGGTCATGTCAAATCAAAAAGTAGATTAGTAGGTTATTTTGTCATAACTTTTGAACCGTTTGAGATAGAGCCTTTATATTTGGCATGTAGGTTCCTTCTGACAAGGGCTTCCCACTCGTAAAAATTTGATCTGTGACATTGACCTGTGACCTACTTTATCATACCTTTTGAACCATATAAGATAGAGCCTTCATATTTGGCATGCATGTTCCTTGTGACAAGGTTTTCTCAGCCATTCAAAACTTTTGACCCATGACCTTGACCTTTAATCTACTTTGTCATAACTTTTAAAGCATTTGAGATACAGCATTCATATTTAGCATGTAGGTTCCTTGCGACAATGTTGCTTAGATTATTCTCTACCAAAAAAGCTAAAACAATCCCACTCGGATGAACAAAATGGCCACTGGAGGTAAAAATAGAAAAATATTGTAAATTTGATTCAAACGGAAACTCCCCCTAAACCCTAAGGCCAATTTGATTCAAAGTTCCCAGGAATGTTGCCTAGGTTACTCCCTACCAAATAAGCTAAAATCACTCTGCTGATGAACAAGATGGCCACAAGAGCTAAAAATAGAATGTACTCGAGACAGTGACACACAGGTGAGCGAACCAGGGCCCTCTGGGCCCTCTTGTTATTATCTCCCTTTATCGTTAGGGTCTACTCTTGAAGGAAAGAATTTGCTCATGAGGAGCAAATTCTTATCTTGAAGAGTACATCCCATATTTGATGGGCTTGGTGTAGAAAAATGTAGAAAATGAGGGACAACTTACCGGGTGTATCCACTCATCTTAAGGTACAATTCTTAAGAGTTTTGTTTTGTTTGATTTGAGGTTTAACGTCCCCGTCAACACTGTAAAGGTCATTTTGGAGACGTTGCTTCCAATTTAGTGGGACTTTTACCCGACATTGAGATGAAATGACATCTCAAGCCTTGTCGCCCAATGAAAACAATAGGGTTTATTAGCATGGACGGTCCGCCTCGCACCGCGGTTCCTGGACAGGCTTAGATCCGCTAAGCGGTTTACCAGTACTAGTGTACGGCCGGATTCAGCTCTGCGTGGAAGCATCGTGCAGCCCATATATTTCTTCAAGCCCCTATGGGCAGGGGCGGACAATTCTTAAGTGAGATAAATCTTGACTTGTTCTAGACTGTCCATCAAGGTCATGAGAAATATATTCTTTTCAGTTGCGATCATCTCCCTTGGAAAATTTGTGTATCTTTAGTCACTTTTAAATGATGGAAACTACACACCACCTTTCTTTTTAAAAATCCCATTTCAAACACTGTTACACAAAGACCTCTTTATAAAACTGGCCACTTATATATAAGAACTACCTAATAGTCAGTATAAGCCTCCATGGTGTAGTGGATATGCTACTCGCCTCATAAACCAGGGGTCCTGTGTTTGATCCTGGACTTCTCCAGACTTTCGGATGAGTCTTTAAGCCAAGGTCCCATGTCCATACGACCTTAGTTGTTGGTGGGAAAGTAAAATATAAACACACACTCACTCACTATTGGTCATAAGTATTACTGAATTGCACTCCTTCACCCTCAAAACTGCTCAAAATCCGCTGTCATATTTAGTTTTATTTTGTTTTTTTGTGTGTGTGTTTTTCAGCATAAATGTGCAGACTTAGAGTTTCCATGGAGTTACAGTATAACATTATATTGTTGAAATACAAGTTTTTGAATGATTGCTATTTCCAAACCCATTCATAAAAACCATGAGCAATATACAGTACATACAACAATAGTCATAACCGATAAAAAGTTCTTTCAAATCTGACGAATCACTTTCCTACAGAAGCACCATATCTATATTATGAAACAGTATGAAGAGTAATTTTGCCTTTATAGCCTTTTCTGTGGTATATTTTAAAAGATAAGGAACAAAGTGTAGCTTTGCTTTGCTGAGAATTGAGATTATAGCTTTGCTTTGCTGAGAATTGAGATTATAGCTTTGCTTTGCTGAGAATTGAGATTATAGCTTTGCTTAGCTGAGAATTGAGATTATAGCTTTGATTAGCTGAGAATTGAGATTATAGCTTTGCATAGCTGAGAATTGAGATTATAGCTTTGCTGAGCTGAGAATTGAGATTATAGCTTTGCATAGCTGAGAATTGAGATTATAGCTTTGCTGAGCTGAGTTTTTTATGCCCCCGCATCATATGATGCCGGGGGCATATAGTTTTTCGGTTTTCCGTACGTGCGTACATGTGTACGTCCGTCTGTACGTGTGTGTGTACGTACGTACGTACGTACGTGAGTGATCCTGTAACCTCAGGTTAAAGTTTTTGTAACAGGTAGAGCCTGAACTTTTAGAACTCATATTTTCCTAACCATTTGATGGAACTGGTTCATCTTTGGTATGATGATAGATATAGGTCCAACGTTTTATTAAGCAATACCCCCACCCATGCCTGTGACCTCAAGGTCAAGGTCACAGACTTAGAAATTTTCAATGTTAAAGACTGAGGTTAATGTTTTTGTAACAGGTAGACTTGAACATTTTAGAACTCGTATTTTCCAAACCATTTCGTGGAATTGGTTCATATTTGGTATGATTATAGATATAGGTCCAAAGTTTTAATAAGCAATACCCCCACCCATGCCTGTGAACTCAAAGTCAAGGTCACAGACTTAGAAATTTTCAATGTTAAAGACTCAGGTTAATGTTTTTGTAACAGGTAGACTTGAACATTTTATAACTCATATTTTCCAAACCATATGATGGAATTGGTTCATATTTGGTATGATTATAGATATAGGTCCAAAGTTTTCTTCAGCGATACCTGCACCCATGCCCATGGCCTCAAGGTCAAGGTCATGGACTTAGAAATTTTCCATGTTAAAGACTCAAGTTAAGGTATTTGTACCTGGTAGAACCTGAACTTTTATGATGGCTTTGGTTCATATGATGATAGATATACATGTAGGTACAATGTTTTATTCAGCAATACCCCCACCCATGCCTATGACCTCAAGGTCAAGGTCACAGACTTAGACAATTTTAATGTGAAAGATTTTAAAGAGCTCAAATTTTCCAAACTATATTATGGATTTGGCTTATGTATGCTATGATGATAGATACAGGTCTAAATGTTTATTTGGCAATACCCCCACTCATGCCTATGGCTTCAAGGTCAAGGTCACAGACTTAGAAATTTTTAATTAGATATTTTAAGAGTTGATATTTTCCAAATAGTGCGATGGATTGAGTTGATATTTGGTATGATGTTAGGTACCTGTCCATTTTATTCAGCAATAACCCCACCCATGCCCATGAGCTCAAGGTCAAGGTCACAGACTTAAAAAATTTTAATTATCCCCTCGCACAACATAGCTCTAGCGTCTATATTTCTTCACTGATTTCAATATAACTTCACACAAATGTTCCTTATGACAATACCTCGAGCGAGTTTGACTTTCAAGGTCAAGGTCACTGTGGCTATTTTTAGAAAAACTTAGTCATTGTTGTAGCTCTTACATTTTTTCACCAATTTCAATATAACTTCTCACAAATGTTCCTGATGACAAGGTCACACACTTAGAAAATTTTGTTGCGACATGGATTTTCGGGGTGAGGCAGGGCCCTTGGCGGGGGCATCTGTGTCGTCTGGACACATTTCTAGTTGTAGCTGAAAGCTTAACCTTTAAGATGCCGAGAAAAGCTACAGCTTTTCATGAAAATGTTGTCTACTTACGTTGTCTGCTGAATCTTCTGGCAAACTTTTTAAAAATATTTTTGCATACAGGCAAACAGTGTGGACCCAGATCAGACTGCTCCCAGACTGTTGGCAAAAATTATTGTTAAAAAAACTGGCAGACGACAAAGCATACAACAATTGTTGTGATTGGCATTTTATGGGTTAAGGTAAATGGATACACTTGAAAGGTATTGCTTCAGACAGATTTTGTAGACAAAAAGTTGGTCAACTAATATTTCAATCCATTCCTAAAAGATATAGGTAGTACTATTAAAGGAAAGAAATGAAGAGGCCAGACCCTGTGGCTCAGACCATGGGTCACCCATCACACTGGTAGTGACTAAGGCTGGCACGATTAATCCAATTATAAATTCCACAAAAGTGATTATTGTAACTGATCTGCTTGTAATAGATTATTTGATTTCTGTTTCTGTAACATTACCTATTCAGACACAACTCCTTATTTCAACTTTCACTTATTTCGAGCTGATAGTTAATCAGAGGTGGGCAAAAACCAGAGTGCCCGGAGAAAAACCGCCTGACCTACCATTGCAGAACTTTGCGACTCACATGTGACCCAAGCAAGGCTCCAACCACAGCGGTGAGACACCTAAGGATTAAGAGTTAGTCGCCTTAACCACTAGGCAGCGGAGCCGTCTATTGATTACAATGACAGGACTGATAATCAATTATCTATTCAGCTCTGATTAGCCAGCCCTAGTGGTGAAGAGATTGTGGGATTGCTTTTTGGGTCCAGCAACATTCTGTTGATGAGATTGATTATGAAATATATGGCCTCAGTTGTTGACTGATATGTTTAACTCATAAAATGCCAATCACGACAATTGTTGTCTGCTTTGCCATCTGCCGGTTACTTTAAAAGTTATTTTTGCAAAAATATTTTTAGCAAGTTTGCAAAAACAATTTAGCAGACGTCATAAGCAGATGACATTTTCAGATGTAGTTTTTCCCCCGCATCTTAAGGGTTACCATCTAAAAAAAAACAGGAAATGTCAGAGTTAATTCTCTTGCACACCAGATAAGGAAATCCATAATTATAGCTTGGGATAAAAATTCTGTTCTAATTCTGGTGTTCTTACCCAAAATCGAATATTCTCATGTGTTTGATTTATTCACTGGCTGAATAGCAATTCATAGGTGCCGTCGTTAAGGTGACGTCACAGCACGTTACTTGATGTCACTAAACATCACAATATGGCGGACATTGGCAACCAAAGTGACTGCAGTATTAAAAATCCACGCTCAAAAATGGAAGGTATGCAAGGAGAAGAATCCTACATGGGGGTGGATAGAAAATCCGTCCCTGGGGATCACTCTTCAGCATCACTCTGCAAGCCTAGTGATG
Source organism: Lucinisca nassula (assembly GCA_963580285.1). Taxonomy (NCBI): domain Eukaryota; kingdom Metazoa; phylum Mollusca; class Bivalvia; order Lucinida; family Lucinidae; genus Lucinisca; species Lucinisca nassula. The sequence continues at coordinate 43,865,477 of OY757024.1, read as the reverse complement.
CCGGACAGTGATCCTCGGGGCAGCTTTTTCCATCCACCCCTCACACCCATGTAAGATTCTTAATAACCTTGGAGGTGTATCCATTCATCTTAATTTAGAGCAGCTAGCAATGGCTTTAACCCTTATCCTGCTGAATAAATTAATTTAGCTGCACTTATTGCTGACCAGCATTGACTTGCAACCTATCATATTACTTCATATAATATATTCAATGCATGACAAATAGTGTAGATCCTGTTCAGATGGCTTCTTCAGAAGCCATCTGAACAGGATCTACACTTTTTGTCATGCATTGAATATATCCATCTGATCTGGATCTACACTGTTTGCAAAGGTAGGGGTTGTCGTGTTCAGCTGGGTAAGGGTTAATCTAGAATTAGGAAAGACACTTCAATAAACAAGACTGTATTAAGTTGTTTTTTTCAGAAGTATATTGCTCAGCTTTCTTTTCAGTAGAGCATTGTAATGCTTTTAGGTTGTTATTATCCCCATGCTTTAGCGGAGGGGAGAAGCGTCCGTGGTGTAGTGGTTATGCTACTCGCCTTGTAAACCAGGGGTCGCAGGATCAATCCCGGGCTTCTCCAGACTTTCGGATGAGTCTTTAAACCGAGGTCCCGTCTCCATATGACCTTAGCTGTTTGTGAGACGTAAAACTCAAACACTCACTCACTCAATTAGGGGAGGGGATATTGTAATCGCCTCCATTCATCCATTCATCAATCCATCCATCCATCCATCCGTTTTGCTATGTATTAATCGGAATCCAACCTTATTTGGTGTGTGGGTTGCTGTCACTTTCAATCCTGTAGATTGGTACAGATATTTCTGCTAACAGTGTAGATCCAGATGAAACGGCTCATAGTGAGCCGTCTCATCAGGATCTGCTCTGTTTTGCAAGTTTGCCCAACCCACCTACTGACAATAATGGATGGTGCCCAAAAATTCAGAGAAGGAATAGTCCTCTTCAAACATGCAGGGGTGACAGTTTAAAGTTTAAGTGAACTTTTCAGGACAGTTTGAAGGCATGGTTTATTGCTGCTTTTTCTTCGTTAAATGCTAAGTTTGTGTTGAAAGAAAAAAAAAGGCAATTGTCAGAAAAAATCCTGGTAAATTGCACATGTACACTACATGAGTTATTATTTAATACTGCACAGTACAATATTATAGAAATCTATGGGAAATGTCCATGCATTTGTGTTTAGTAAGAACAGGGTTCTGGCTGCAATATCATTGCCTGGGGCTTCTTCAAAATCAGAAGCTTTACCAACTACAAAGGCCTTCACTTGTCTCATCAAATCACCATATGTACTCTGTGCATATATTGGACAAGGGCCTTTATATTAGCCCTGCTTCAGGCATGCTTGAATTCCAATGCCTTTGTTATTCGGTCTTTTTGTCAGCATCATCATAAATCCTTGGTGTTGCCATTTTGCTACATTTCATTTCTACAGTAGGTGAAACATTGTCTTATGTGGTGTTCCTTGCTCCATATTTTAGCTCATTATCATTTTTAGCTCGGCTGTTTTCGAAGAAAACGACGAGGTATTGTCATAGCTCTGGCATCATCTGTGTCGTTGTGCAAAAACTTGGACATTTTGTAATATCTCTGTCATTACTGAACATATTTACTTGAAACTCGGACTAGTTGTTCATTATGAAAAGGGGTGCAGCCAAGCGTTGGTACCTGCATGCGGTGCTCTTGTTATAATATACAGTAAAATCCCCATATTAAGACCACCTTTGAGACTATTTAAAAGTGGTCTTAAAAAAGTGGTCTTTAAGACCACTTTTGAAAAGTCCCAAAGGTGGTCTCTGACCAGAGAACATTGTACGCAGAAAACAAAAGAAAAGGGAAGAGTAACTACAACATACTAAATAAGCTTTTTATAGCAGAATTAGTCTTAATTAAAGGTGGTCTTAATAGCGGAATTTTTGGATTCTGCTATTAAGACCACCAAAAATTAAGACTAATTTTGCTTTAAAAGCTCATTTATTAGGTCACAGTTATTCTTTCTTTGTGTTTTCTGCATATGATGTCCTCTAGTCAGAGACCACCTTAAAGACCACTTTTGAACAGTCCCAAAGGTGGTCTTAATATAGGAATTTTACTGTACCTTCAAAAGATAATGCTCTACACTACCAGTATTCCGACACAAAAATACAGAATTCCATATTACCTTACTTTCATTTTGGTATTCCATATCACTTTCTTTTAAAAGAAGGCTACAACTAAGCTCCAATATCTTTTGCCAGGTTAAAAAATCAGCTGTGTGAAAAGCGGAACCAGACATATAAACATGGTGACGTCACTTGGATGTTCCAAGATCTTATGCATCATACTTAAAACTCTGCGTCTTGTGTGATACTTTGATTTCAAATATCCATTCTAATGGAGGCCCCCCCCCCCACATAGGGGCTTGAAGAAATATATGGGCTGCATGATGCTTCCACGCAGAGCTGAATCTGGCCCGCACACAAGTACTGGTAAACCGCTTAGAGGATCTAAGCCTGGCCAGGAACCGCGGTGCGCGGCGGACCGTCCATGCTAATAAACCCTATTGGTTTCATTGGGCGACAGGGCTTGAGATGTCCTTTCATCTCAATGTCGGGTAAAAGTCCCACAAAATTGGAAGCAACGTCTCCAAAATGACCTTTACAGTGTTGACGGGGACGTTAAACCTCAAATCAAACAAACAAAACCATTTTAATGCACTTTCGTATGTAACCCGATGTCTGATTGGATAACGTCAAAATTTTGCGACTGTCACAAACCTGGCGTCATCGCATAACGTCGCTTTTCATTGGCTGGCATTTGGTTTTAAGGCGCTCACAGGGCTTTCCGCTTCGAGTCAAATTGTTCAGTTTTTAACAAAACAACTGAATAAGTGCATTTAAATGGGAATAACTGTATTGAAATTGTCATTTGGGGAGGTAAATGGTCGGTTTCACAATTGCAAATTCCAAATTTACAATGGTAAAACCTCTGATTTACCTCCCCAAATGACAATTTTGACTACAGTTCTCCCCTAATTCATTGTGATACAATGCAGCAGATCAAGCTATGTAGTAATAATGTATATGTATGAGAATCATATTATTCTAGGAGTACCTCCCTTACCCTGTATTGCTGTGGTGAAGTGTCATAATCTAGTCCTAGTCTTCTACTGTCACCACGGAAACCCATTCGTAGATTGCAGAACTACTTGTACATGTATTACAATTGAAGAAAAAAAATGAAAAAAAAAATGTTAATGAAACAAATTTCAATGTAATATGGGTTTGCAACATTCCTTTGTAAAGACTGATCATGAAATCTCCCTCTAGCTGATTGAAAAAAGGCAGTTTCTGGCAACAGAATGTGCTGTTTACTGGTTAACAGCTTATGTTTAAGGCTACCCAGGAAAAGTGTGAAAAGACAAACTGACCAGCTCGATATAACCAAAATAGCATTTACTGGGCTGTTAAATCCAAACCCTACAAACCAATCTTTTCGATCTACTGAGCTTGGTGGCAGTCTTGACATTTTAACCCTTAATACACCGAGAAAAACGACACCGGAAAATGTCGTCTGCTTATGTCGTCTATTGAATTTTTTGCTCACTTGAACTGAAGGCTCCGGGGGGAGCTATTGTGATCGATCACCGTCTGTCGTTGTTTGCCCATCTGTCTGAGATGTCCGTCCACAATTCCTTTAAACGACATCTCCTCCTAAACCACTTAACAGATTGTGACCAAACCTTGCAAAAATGATCTTTAGGTGGTCCTCTCTCAGAGTTGTTTAAAGAATTCCATTCCATGCAGAATTCTTGTTGCCATGGCAACAAAAAGGGGAAAAATAAGAAAAAAACCATTGAAAATCTTCTTGTCTGAAACCAGAAGGCCTAGGTCTTTGATATTTGGTATGAAACTTCATCTGTTGGACCTCTACCAAGTTTGTTCAAATTATTATATAGCCCCTGGGGCAAAAATGGCCTCACGCAGGGGCCCACTGGTTTTACATAGGCTTATATAGGGAAAACCTTTAAAAATCTTCATGTCTGAAACCAGAAGGCCAGGTCTTTGATATTTGGTATGAAGCTTCATCTAGTGGATCTCTACCAAGATTTTTCAAATTATAGCCCTTGGGCCAAAAATGCCCCCCTCTCCCTGCACCAGGGCCTACTGGTTTTACATAGGCTTATATAGGTAAAACCTTCAAAGCTTATCTGAAACCAGAAGGCCCAGGTCTCTGATATTCGATATGAAGCTTCATCTAGTGGACTTCTACCAAGATTGTTCAAATTATAGCCCTGGGGCCAAAAATGCCCACGCACCAGGGCCCCCTTGTTTTACATAGGCATATATAGGGAAATCCTTTAAAAAACTTCTTGTCTGAAACCAGAAGGACCTGGTCTTTGATATTTGGTATGAAGCTTCATCTAGTGGACCTCTACCATGATTGTTCAAATTATAGCCATGACGCCAAAAATTGTCCCGCTCTGGTGCCCGCTGGCTTTACATAGACTTACATAGAGAAAACATTTGAAAATCTTCTTGTCTGAAACCACAAAGCCCAGGTCTTAGACATTTGGTATGAAACTTCATCTATTGGACTTCTGCCACGATTGTTCAAATCATAGCCCAGGGGCCAAAATTCGCCTCACCATTGGGCCCACTGGTCTTACATAGAGGTATATAGGGAAAACCTTTAGAAATCTTCTTGTCTGAAAACAGAAGGCCCAGGACTTTGATATTTGATATTATGCTTCATTTAGTGTACCTCTACCAAAGTTGTTCAAATTATGGACCTGGGGCCAAAAATTGCCCTGCCCTGGGACCCACATGTAAATCTCTTAGCTCAGGTGCGCGATATAGGACCATCATGGTCCTCTTGTTTTTGTAAACTTTTTAAAAATATTTTTGCATACAGGCGAAATGTGTGGGCCCAGATCAGACTGCTCCTACAGGAACAGTCTGATCTTGGTCCACACTGTTTTTAAGGTAACCAGCATATGGCAAAGCAGACAACAGAAGTGATTTATGGGTTAATAATAAAATAACATATACACGTGTAATCTTTAAATAACATAAGATTTTGATTTTGTTAATTATTAGATAGTGATTTACATTGTTTTGTTTCCGTCTTTTTGTTTTAGTAGAAAATTTTTAAACTATATAAGGTATTGTGTTGTAACTGTAGTTAAAATTTTGTGTTTTTTTATTTGTTGTAAGTTTGTTTTTGAAACAGAGCTGCAGTTTGGAGAAATAGAAATCATTACAGAAAACCTGTTAATAAGATCACCCAAAACTAAGACGACCCCACTTTCAAGAGTGGTTTCCATCAGTCCCAAATCATTCAATAGTCTATGTTAATCCCTTCATTTGGTGGCAGGGATTGAGATGGCATTTCATCTCAGATCTCAGTGTCAGGTGAAAGCCCCACAAAATTGGAAGCAACGTCTCTAAAATGACTAAATAGTGTTGTTGGGGATGTTAAACCTCAAATCAAACAAACAAATATGGTGTGAAAGTCGTAACAAAGGAATGAAGCTGAAAAATATTCCCGCTTATGGCTGCTCCGGTAAAAATCAAGTGCTGTAAACACTGAGCCAAAGACAACAGTTAACAGTTTGAGCACTAATGAGCTCGTTAAGCTAACGTAGCTTTGAACAACTGGCCCATGCACAATATGTAAGACTGCAGCTTTGTTCAGTGTAGTTTAGTCAAGTTTAGTTCTTTGTGTTCTGTTTGTTTTATGTTGTTTTGCCTGGTTTAGTTCTGTGACCTTTGCTTTGTTTTCACCATCTAGTGATTCCAGATTCCAGACACCAGGGGTCGCCAGCGCCGGGAGAAGCCAGGAATTCTGGGATGTACAGACAGCAACACAATAACAAGCCAGAGGTTAGTTGCGATGGTAACTAGCATATTTACCCTTATCCTGCTGAATAAATTAATTTAGCCATACACATTGGTGACTATCGACCAATCATGTTTCTTGATATGTATTCATTCAATTCTCAATCTGCATGTCAAACAGTGTAGATCCTGATCAGATGGCTTCGGAAGCCATCTGATCTGGATCTACACTGTTTGCAAAGGTAAGAGTTGTCATGGACAGCACGATAAGGGTTCACATAAGTATTTGGTCACATAGGCCTGAGCAAACAGTGTAAACACAGATGAGATGCCACATAATGCAGGGTCTCATCAGGGTCTTCCTAACATAATATTATCAATCAATGTTAAACTGTTAAATACGTATAAACCTTATACAGAGAAGTCAGTCCCCAAAATGTGTGACATGTCTTTCCTCATATAGTGTACATACTTTGACCTGCAATTAAAAAACAGAACTCCAGACCAATATGGTTTGGTTTTGGTTTTTATATCCCATCATACGATAGTGGTTGGGTATTATGCTATACCTTCTGGTGTCCAGACATCTGCCCGTCGATCTGCCCGCTCGTTCGTCCATCAGCAACTTTTCCCATCAATAACTTGAGTATTTTTTCACAGATTCTTTTTCAAATTTTGCATACACATTTCTATCGCAAATGAGTGGTATGGGAATGTTAATGGGCCAAATCTAAGTTTTTGGGGGAGTTTACGATCGATAACTTGAGTATTTTTTCACAGATTTTCTTCAGATTTTGCATATACATTGGTATTAGGGATGTGTGGTTTGGGAATGTTCTTGAATTATCTGCTCTTTGATATATGTAAAACTTATTTTTGGCCCATAGCTCTGTTATTATATAGAATACCTTGATAAAAATTAATAGACATATAGAACACTAAAGGAAGTCTGTTGTGGCCAAGGAACTATACTCTGACTATTTTAAGTATTGAGTTAACTGCCCCTGAATATGTAGCTCCTTTCGATATGGAATAGGCAGACGAAACTTCATACAGTCGAACTTCGATGGCTCGAACTCGCCGGGACCGCCGAAAAAAGTTTGAGCCATCGGTAGTTCGAGCCATTGGAGTCCAACTCAGCAAGATCCATCTTTATGTATCTATCTATCTTCGAATACTGCTTACGCCCTCGCGAGCATTTTTAGCAGGTCTGCGCGTCGTTTTATGAAAAAGAAAAAGTAAAAGCATGATAGTGAGTCTGTGTCAAGATGATAGGTTAAAATCTAGATCGACAAGAGGGTTGAGCATAAAAACAAATGACTTGGACGGATCAACCATAGTGGGGTGGGATATGGGGTTAGGGCTAAAACAGTAAAATCTGGTAAAAAGCAAGCATATGTATGTTTAGGGTTTGGGGAACTGCAACTTTCCAATTTCTGCCTTGAATGAATCAAGACTTGGAGAAGTTACAGCTGTCTCTGGGAGGGCATTCCACTGAACAATGGCCAGTGGAAAGAAGGAGTACTTATAGGAGTCCTTGCCTGTGTGGATCTGACGAAATGTCATGGAATGGCAATATTTGGATATCCTATGAGTCCGGGGTGGATGTAGTAGGGAAGGGGCACGGCCACGAGGCCATTGACTACTTTATAAAATAGGCAGAGACGGGCCACTGATTGTCTCTCTTCAAGGGTCTGCCAGTCCAGCTCATGCAACAATGAAGAGACACTTGTTGTCCTGGCATAATCATTCATAGTCCAACGGGCTGCGCGTCTTTGGACCATTTCAACCTTATAGGTATAACGTTTGGTGTGTGGATCCCATATAGCTGAAGCGTACTCCAGCTGGGGACGAACAAGGGTCTGATATGCCATTTCTTGGACTTTAGGGGACTTAACCTTTACATTTCTTTTAATAAATCCGAGAGACCGGTTGGCATTAGTAGTAACTCTGTCCACGTGAGTGTTCCAGCTAAGGTTACTGGATATGTCCACCCCCAAGTACCTGGCACTGGTGACCACCTCCAGAACCTGGCTGTGCAGTATATACTCTGTATTGAAGGGGGTCCTAGAAGTAGTCACCCGTATAACCTGGCACTTGGATGAGTTAAATTCCATATCCCACTGAGATTCCCATGCATGAAGTAGGTCCAAGTCGCGCTGTAAGCAGTCACTGTCATGCGGAGACTCAATTGTCAGGTAAATGGCAGTGTCGTCAGCGAAGAGATGCACCTGTGAGACTGTGTCCTGGGGAAGGTCATTGATGTAGGCCAGGAACAGAACCGGACCCAGGACAGAGCCCTGAGGGACCGCTGATGTCACTGGGACAGAGTCTGAACCCTCGCCATCAACAACAACCCTGTGCTGACGATTGCTTAGGAATGCCTGAATCCAACGTAAGGTAGGGCCTCTTACACCGTATGCATGCAGTTTCTGGATCAGCTTTGAATGGTTTACCTTGTCAAATGCCTTGGAGAAGTCAAGCAGGATCAGATAAGTCTGTTTATCCTGACTGGACCCGCGTGCAAGATCCTCAACAAGGGAGGCCAGCTGTGTCTCTCTGAAACCGTGCTGTGTACTATGATTTTTATCATAGCTGCGGCGATTTTGGTGACTTCCGGTACATTTATCGGTCATAATTTAAGCCACGTAGTATACCTTTCACAAAGACTGTAATTTTGGCACGTCTTACTCAATGTCGGTGTGAAATTTTAATTTGTGAAAAATATTTTGCAAGCTTTAATTTCCTTATGCTGCCTCATTAGCCCTGGGTTATTATAGGTTTTTACAATAAACTTAATTTGACACCTCAACATTAATCTCTTGACCTGTAGATCAAAGGGATTGCGCCAATCAAGTACACCTGTGTTATGTAAACAGCTCTTTCGGCAAGACGCTTTGTCAATATCAAAGCGTCTTATGATACTGATCACGCGCCTGCGTGACTTGATCGATAAAATTGGAATTTTTAAAAAGGTAATTAGTGCGAGCCATCGGTGGGATTTTACATAGAAAATGCAGTCTAGGGACCAGGCTTAGATTTCGAGGGTTCAAGCCATCGTGGTACGAGCCAAGGGTGGCATGTTTAGTTAAAATGAATAGGGATTTTGCAGGGACTGAAAAGTCAGTTCGACCCAAACGTGGTGTTCGAGCCTACCGAGTTCGACCCATCGAAGTTCGACTGTAGATACATTGAGTACTAAAGCTACTATAAAGGTGGCAATAAGTGCTTCTCTGGCTAATCTACTTTTGCGTTATTTGCCCTTATCATTTGTCCTAAAATTAGTTTTTTGGCCTATATTTCTGTAGTATATGGAAATGCTTGATGACACTTTACAGATGTATAGGGAACTTAAACCTTGTCCTGCTGAGCCCGAATATGCCTTATCTTTCAAACAATGTAGATCCAGATCAGATGGCTTCTGAAGAAGCCATCTGTTCTGAAGAAGCCATCTGATCAGGAACTACATTGTCATTCAGAGTGTGACTTTGCTGCAGTACTTTGGTTGATAATCGGTAATGGGTGTGGCAGATGAAAATATTCAGCAGGACAAGGGTTAACCCTTATCCTGCTGTTCACGACAACCCCTATCTTTGTAAACAGTGTAGATCCAGATCAGATGGCTTCTGAAGAAGCCATCTGATCAGGTTCTACATTGTTTGTCATTCAGATTGTGACTTTGTTGCAGTACTTTGAATCAAGTAATCTGATTGGTTGATAATCGGTTGTGGGTGTGGCAGATAAAAATATTCAGCAGGACAAGGGTTAACCCTTATCCTGCTGTTCACGACAACCCCTATCTTTGTAAACAGTGTAGATCCAGATCAGATGGCAAGCCATCTGATCAGGATCTACACTATTTGACATTCAGTTTATGAATTTGTAAGCATAGATTACATCAAGTAATCTGATTGGTTCAAAGTCAGCAATGGGTAAGGCTAAATTGAATATTCAGCAGGACAAGGGTTAAGGTTGCCTAATATGGCCAAGGAATTCAGTTCTTGAGTTATCTGGCTTTGGTGTTTCTGAAAAATGGTGTGTTTTTGCCCTGAGATATAGAAAAGGATTGTCACAGATTCATCAAGGTTTTTGATACTTGCTGTCCTATTTCTAAGGTTGTCTGCTCTAGAAACACCTGAAAAATGAATGTTATTAGGGTCCCGCACTGAAAGTGTGGGTGCCCTATAGTAATCACTCTGTCCGTCCGTCTGTCTGTCTGCTGTCTGTCTGTCTGTCTGTCCGTCTACAAATTTTCCTACTCCTCTGATAGCGCTGCCGGGGCCCTAGTCAGTTTCACTGACAGCTCTAGTTTGACCTGCAGTGGTTGGGTATCATGCAGTGTTAGCGATACTTTTATTTGTTTTACAGCCCTTTCAAGATAATTGCACTTATTTTGAGCCGATCATTTATCAGAGGTGGGAGAAAACTCAAGTACCCAGAGAAAAACCACCTGACCTTCTGTTGCAGAACTTGGCGTGTCAAGTGGTCCGAGATAGGCTCGAACCACAGCGGTGAGAGCCCTAATGATTAAGAGACAGCGATGTTATCCACCAGGCCAAGGTGGCCTGTAGACCAATATGGTTTACCTTGTGTTAATATTGATGATCTGTGATCAATATAATAATCCTTGAAGCTGATTGGGCTAGATGGCATTTGTGAGAGTGATCTTGTCACTGTATTGCCGACAACAGTTGTGGCTGACACAAAGTGAAATTTGTAAATTCGAAACAAAATTTGGAGGAAAAAAAACATGTAATTCCCCCCAAAAGTCAGAACAAAATGCTCAAAATGGAGAAGACTGTCTGAAGTGGAATTGCTAATTCTGATAAAAGTTAACCCGTTGCATGCTGGAAACCCCTAAAGGGATAGCTTGGCAAAAAGAACTGGCCCAGATCAGATGCCGCAGAATGCGGCAAAGCCGCAGAATGTGGTGTCTGATCAGGGCCTGCACTATTTGCTAACAGAATTCTCCATCAAAAATGAAATAAAAACAAAAAAAATAGTCCCGACATCCCTTATATGACGAATGGACTTGTCCAACATATAGCTATGGAAGAGTCCATTAGTATACAATGGGTTAATCAGTAAAAAAGCCAAATTGTTTAAGTTAATTTGTATTGGCCCAGTTGCAAGTCCTCAGCCAGCGAAATTGACCCTATGCCTTTGGCCTTAGGACCAATACAACTGATTGTAACTGGGCCAATGATTAACCCATTTTGTACGGAAACCCCAGAACAGATTATTGGCAAACAGGGAAGGCTCAGATCAGACGCTGCAAAATGCAGCGTCTGATCAGAGCCTTCACTCTTTGCAAAAAGTTCAACCATTTTGTAGATAAATTTTTAAAAATAACCCAACCTGACTCTCCTAAAAGTGGTCATGGACTCCTACTGTTTATAAGGGGAAAGATTCCATTCAGTACAAATCGGGTTAATAATATGATGTTATAAGACTTTTCGCTTTGTCAGATTGACTGTGTATACTGTTTTAAAAGATCCTTGGTCTGTTGTGTTGCAGGATCTTGATGCTTTAGCTAAACAGCTGAATGAGTTAGGAGCTGAGATCAGACCACCGGCTAGAACAGTGATTGTTGAAGATGAGGAGGATAAAAGTGAGGAAGAAGAAGAGGATGAGGGGGTCCAGGAGGTCATCAATCGGGATGGAACACTACTGGCCTCGGAACCAGCTAGGCCACTGTATGTACCTAATAGTAAACTTGAGGCCAAATGATTTGTTTGATTGATTTGAGGTTTAGCATCCCCGTCAATACTGTTAAGGTCATTTTGGTGACATTGCTTCCTATTTTGTGGGACTTTTACCTGACAATGTGATGAAATGCGATCTCAAGCCCTGCCGCCCAATGAAAACAATAGTGTTTATAAGCATGGACGGTCCGACTCTTGCACTGCTTTGCCTGGGCAAGCTTAGATCCTCTAAGCGGTTTACCAGTAATCGCGTGCCGGTCGGTTTCAGCATTGCGTGGAAGCAGCCCACCTATTTCTTCAAGCCCCGATGGGCAGGGGCTATTGAGGCCAAATGAAAAGTTATACCTAATAGTAAATTTGAGGCCAAATGAAAAGTTATACATAATAGTAAATTTGAGGCCAAATGAAAAATTATTGACTGTAATGATCCAAAGATAGGCCAAAGCAAACAGTGCAGATCCAAATCAGACTGCTGCTCCTGAAGGAGCAGTCTGATCAGGGTCTACACTGCTTGCCATTCCTTTTGCAGCTTTTGGACTTCTTGCAGGATCATGAAACAAATCTATTAAAAGTTTAGGAGAATTACTGCTAGCTCTCAAGGTGTCCGAATTTTTAAGATATGTTTAGGGTTTCATGTCAGAAGAAAATAGGTACCGCTAGGGTAGGTATGGTAGGGATTTATCTATCTATTAAATAAAAAATCTGATATATCAGTTAGTGGAGATTGCAACAGCACCTAATCAGGTTGGAGGAGGAGTGGGGGTGGGGATAAGTCATCTGTTCGAATGTTAGCAGTACTGTTTAGACTTTTGGCCTGCTGTTTCTTCTTCTTTTAGTTTTTACTAATTTATTTTAGTTCGATTGCAATGAAAGCTCCAAGCTTATTGAATCGCTCTCGACACGCAGGAGAGAGAGACAGTAACTTTTACATCGCTGCTATCCATTTACATGACTCAGGGGCATGGTCATAAAGTGTCTTGCCCAAGGACACACCTCGGCTCCGGTGGCTGGATTCGAACCCAAAGCTCTCGATCATAAGTCGAATGCTCTAACCACTGAGCTATCGAGGCTGACTGTCTTCTTTTCTTGGGAGACTCCCAGGTTAATACTTCCAGTAGGTCATGTCATACTCCCAGTTTCTATGCTGTCATTGCCATATACAAATCTAGCATCCTATCCTGAACTCTCCCAATTTTATCTTGAATAACCATACCCTGGGGATCCCAAACACAGCTACCATATTCCAAAACAAAAACATAAAAAATATTGTGGTGAGGTGCAGACAGACTGTATTGGTCCTTGTGATAACTTTTTAGCTGCTATTATTATTTTTCAGGCCACCAGAGGGTTATAACCAAGACACCCTAGAAACTTTGTCTTCCATGGTTATTCATGAAGGTGAGTAGCATTTACTATGTGTTTCCCTTCAGCTGCATCAAGGAAATTCCTAATGGTTTCTGCAATGTCATAAAAGTAATTGACAGACAGTCTTGTGCAAATTATATTTTCTGGTCCTTTGCATCACGTGAACATGTCCATGAAATTAAGACCCCCCTAAACCCCATTTTATATAGAGAAAACTTGGGTTTACGGGGATATTCATTATTTTTCTTATTTCTGCTCCAAGACATAGGTTGTGGGTACTCGTTAGAACCGCCTCGATGAGGCGGTTCTAATAAGCACCCACATCCTATGTTTTTAGAATTTATAAGAAAAATATGAAGGATTTTCATCAGAAAGTAGCCATTTTGGAGATGTAAAAAATGCTCTATATCGTACGGGCGACTTATCGTAATGGGGATCATTGAGTTCATTTGGTATCATTTTGAAAATAGAGTTCTGCTTAAGCTGGTGCTAGAGGGCGTGGCCAGTGTTGCATATTTCAGTACTGGTCATGAACAGACTCAATAAAAACCGAGTCTGCTATTTTCGTTTATTTGGTGTATTCCTTGTTTCCAAAGGATCTAACATTTAGAACTTATTTGTTCTCCTTCACTTTGTGCTTCAGATAAAATAGTGGTCAATTGTAAAGCATGCTTCTTTACTCCATTTTTGTGTTACTTGTTTCCAAAAAGTCCCACACATCATAATTATATGTAATCCCCTTTCAGAATCCACAGAAGTTCCTGCCCTTCCCCCTAAAGACAAGAACAGGGAGAACAGAGAAAGGGACAGGGAGGATAATGATGATGGTACCCTGGTGGTAAGAAGGGTAAGTCACTCTTTATACAAAAGCAATTTGTACTGACACTTTTACCTCCCTTGAATCTGAAAAAATCAACCCAGACGCGGAGAAAAACTGTATCGGAAAATGTTGTCTGCTTATGTCGTCTGCTGATTTTTTTTGCAAAGGTTTTAAAAAATATATTTTTGCATACAGGCAAACAGTGTGGAACTCTAATAGACTGCTCCTAGAGGAGCAGTCTGATTTGGGTCCACACTGTTTGCAAAAAAATAACTTTTAAAGTAACCAGCAGACGACAAAGCAGACAACAATTGTCATGACTGGCATTTTATGAGTTACTAACTAAATCCGAGTTATTTTACTTATGTCCATGTGACACTCTGCTTGTATAAATAGCATTTGTTCAAAATCAACTTAAAGGTTATTTATAGCCACACTATTCTAATCCCTGTGACATCAGCCTGTTGTGTGTAAAGGGGGGCTGGACAGGGGACTTGGCTCTTTTACTGGGACATTTTGCTAACAGTGTAAACCATGATCAGATGTCACATTCTGTGGTGTCTGCTCAGGGTGTACTCTGTTTGCTTAAAATACAGGAATTTAAGGGGAACAGGAACACCGGGCAGATTTTTCCGGCATTTTTCAAAGGGAGACAACTTTGGGGACTTCCTGTGGAGCAAATTCTTTCCTTTAGGAGTTGACCCCTATTGATATGGGAAACAAAAATACTTTTGTAGGATTTGCCTCCCCTGAAGGTGTTCCTATTCCCCATAAGGTTTTAATTTTCCCAGCCTACACACAGAGACAGTCGACTCACCAGTGCTGTCAGTAGGTGTACAAGCAGTGATGACCCTGAAGTAGCAGTCTGATCAGGATCTACATTGTTTGCAGTTCTGTCTAATATTCTGGGCAAATAAACACATAGACATACATACCTGTGATAATTTTTTTAACTGTATGAGGGAGATTTGCCATTGTGATGAGGGAGATGTAAAGAAAATATAGGGAAATTCTCAGTTCAAATGGAGGAGACTCCAAAATTTACTAAAATTTAGCATAAATTTGGCAAAAATTGTTATCAAAATGAGGGAGTCTCCCTCCTGATGAGGGAGGTATCACAGGTATGGAAATAGACCATGAAATTCACATATAATATGGTATGGAAAATTGTTTTTGGAATTTTAGAAACATAAATTTTGTGATATAGTGCAAGTACCAGCAGATATTATAATTGCACCTGTGTCAATCAGTGCAAGTTGTTTTTGTAAAGTTTTGTTAGCAAATATGGGTACTTTTTTTTCCTGACAAGTATTTGAGCCAAGAGGTTCATTTACTTAAACAGGAAATTCTGAATTGAGCCGTTGTACGAGAAAAGGACACATGTTGCTTGGTCAATCTGCAATGGTTCAGGCTCATGTGGGTGTAAAGTATTTACCATATGCGGACCGACAGAACTGAGTAGACCCATATGAGAACATTAGTGTTCATTAGTGTCCACACTTTGCCATTCATTTGGGTAGAAAGTTGTACTTATTAAAATTTTTGAAACAGGTATGGTAAGGTGTGGAAGTGTCTGACTACTTCGGTTAAATTTGGTATATTATTGCAATCATACACTTTTAGTCATAGGCAGTTCTAGATTTGTACATAAAGTGATTCTTAGGGACTAGATTTGTTTGTTTGTTTTGTTTGAGTTGAGGTTTTACATCCCTGTCAGCACTTTAAAGATCATTTTGGAGATGTTGCTTCCGATTTTGCGGGACTTTTACCCTACATTGAGATGAAATGACATCTCAAGCCCTACCACCCACAGAAACCGCTAGGGTTTAAGGAGCGGTCTGACTCGCATCACTTTTCCTGGGCAGGCTTAGACCTAAGTGGTTTACCAGTACTCATGTTTGGTTGGTTTCAGCTCTGCACGGAAACACCGTGTGGCCCAATTTATTTCTCCAGGCGCGAAGGGAGCGGTACTAGATTTGAGTTTCAGCTTAGCCAGAAGTAGACAGTTAATGTGAACTGAAGTCATTGTGATGACACATCCGTGTGAGCAAGTGCACTCATTTATTTCTCCAAAACAGTCATTTTGCTGATGAAACTTCGTGATATTTTTGTTATTTATACTCCAAACATAGGTTGTGAGTGCTTGTTAGAACTGCCTCATTGAGGCAGTTCTAACGAGTACACACAACCTATGTCTCGGAGCAGAAATAAAACAAACATTGTTTACCCCCCTTACCCCTCGTAAACCCCAGTTTTCTCTATATAAAGTGGGATTTAGAGGGGTGCTCTTGTTAACATGATGTTAACATGGAAGTTTCATGCTAAGTACTTGGCCTTGGTGATATAAACATAATACTAATGTCTTGGAATTTCTCGGGATACTCTCCATGCACCACAGACAGTTTTTCAAGCTAGGTGATGCTTAAGACATCCATTATGACCACTGTTAAGCACCCATTACTTAACTGTTTAGAAGGCCTGAAAACTGTACAGTTGTAACCTTTTAGTAGCCAGAACCATGACTGACAGTGGAGACCAAAATACAGTAAAGTTCCTCTATTAAGACCACCTTTGGGACTGTTCAAAAGTGGTCTTTAAGACCACTTTTGAACAGTCCCAAATGTGGTCTCTTACCAGAGGACACTGTTTGAAAGAATAACTGAAACTTACTAAATATGGTTTTCAAAGCAGAATTGGTCTTAATTTTAGATGGTCTTAATAGCGGAATTTCTCTGTAGTTAGCCGCATGAGGAAGAAAATTAGCCTTTGGACAGACCTCCATGGAGTAGTACTTTATTAGTTTATACTAATTTATTTTAGTTCAATTGCAATGAAAGCTTCAAGCTTATTTGAATCGTCTCCAACACTCATTTGCGCGCGAGAGAGGCAGTGACTTTTCACCACTGCTACCCATTTACACCTGGGTGGGGTGGGGTAGTGGCATTATGTGTCTTGCCCAAGGACACACCTTGCCTCCGGTGGCCGGATTCGAACCCACTCGATCATAAGTCGAACGAGCTGACCACTGAGCTATTGAGGCAGATTTTATTCTGCATGGACTTGCAGGCTGTTCTGAGTTTTTGCTGTCGGCACAAGTCATAAGATAATTTATGGCTTGTTGTAGCTATTGTTATGATTTGTCTGATCTGGACCAACATTGTTTGCACAAAATACAGGAATAAGCTATTGGCCCGGCTTATACCCTATTTACCTAATATATTCAGACTCCTGCTTCTTGTGGCTCAAATGGTATGTCTGATCAGGATCAATATGTTTTGCCCAAAATACAGGAATCAGCTGTTGACCTGTTTTATATGAAACATTTTTACCATATGTATTTGGAGAGACGGGCCTGACCAAACAGTGTCGACCCAGATGAGATGCCACAGAATGTGGCATCTCATCTGGGTCAACACTGTTGGCCACTCTTGCAGCATTTTAAGACACAATACTGGTTTGTGAATTCTACTTGTTAAAATTTTAGATCAAGTATGGCACAGTGTTGTCGTGTCCCAATACTTAGGTTATATATGGCAGTCGGTTCTTGGTCTTGCCATGAACTTAGATATGCCAATAGTTGTGACAGATGATCTATTAATATAATGAATAAGTTAATTCAGTAATGTATATTTCCCTGGAGATGCTAGGAAAGTGGCTGACGTGACGTTTTCTGTTCAGTTAAAAGTCTTATTTACAATTGATTGCTTATCTACTGGAGTTCTATGTCTGAATTCTATGTCGCCATTGGCTAGAATGTATTCAAACCCATTTTGTACTGAATGGAATATTTCATTTTATATATAGCGGAGTCAATTTTGAAACTTAGGCATGTCGAGGTTGAGTTATATTTAGAAATTTATTTATTAAGAAGTGGCTGAACTTTTTTTTGCAAACAGTGATGGTCCTGATCAGATGCCGCATATTGCAGCATCTGATCAGAGCCTGCACTGTTTGCCCTGTCCTGTTTATGGTCTTCCTATGGTAATGATCTTGAGTATTGGGACGAACAGTGCAGACCCAGATCAGACTGCTGCTGACCACTAGAGTGAGTGAGTGAGTTTTAGTTTTACGTCCCACCAACAGCTAAGGTCATATGGAGATGGGACCTCAGTTTAAAGACTCATCCGAAAGTCTGGGGAAGCCCGGGATCGATCCTGCGATCCCTGGTTTACAAGGCGAGTAGCGTAACCACTGCACCACGGAGGCTTCTGCTGACCACTAGAAGCCTCTCCATTTGCACATTTTCGACTCCTTCCTAGATCATTTCAGGAGAATTACAACAAGTCCCCAAGATGTCAGAATTTTTAGGACTTTTACTGTATTTAAAATAGGCTTAACCAGATAATGTGCTTTTTGGCATGACACAAACTAGTCATTTGTAATCATGGTATGGTTGTGCCAGAAGCATATGATTCGCTAACGAAAGATGGATCCAAAAATGTATATAGAAAATATAGCCAGAAATGGTCCATAAATCCATAAACCATAAATAAAATCAGTACACTTTTATTTTGCTATGACACTGTTTGTTTAAGTCTCATAGTTTCGCCTTGACCCCAACAATAATATTATAAAAGGGGGTGGGAAGGTGAGCATACCAGTACTTATGTACATTACAGCCTCATTATAACGCGGTTCGTTACAACACGGTTTTGGATATAACACGGTTTCAAGATGGATTCCAAAAATGTTTAGATTATATAGAAAAATGACCATACATGGTCATTTTTCTATACAATCTATACATTTTTGCTTGAATATAACACATATTTAAGTAACACGGTTTCTGCTTTGGACCCCATTAATAGTGTTATAAAGAGGTTGTGGTGTACATTGTCTCATGGGTATTACCCACATCTTTTCAGTAGATCTTGAGTTCAAGCTCAGAAACTTATGAAATACTGTGTCTTCCTCTGTGGTAGATGTAACAGGCAAGCTATGCTCTCCTGTGACAGCTCTTGTATCCGGCCATTACATCAGACATGACAGAGTTTATTTCTTGCTTCATTTCATGATATATTTAGTCACATTTTATTGAAAAACACAAACCATTATATTGATCTTTAACCCTTTTTGTACCAAATGGAATCTTCCTCCTTATATACAGCAGGAGTCCATTTCAAAATTTAGGGGTGTCAGGCTGTGTTTTCTTCAAAATTGACTTGGAAAATGGCTGAACTTTTTGCAAATAGTGTAGGCCCTGATTAGACGCCGCATTCTGCGGCGTCTGATCTGGGCCTGCACTGTTTGCCAGGGTACCCGTTTTGGGGTTTCCTGTACAAAATGGGTTAAATCAGTGACAGAGAAACATAAAAATGTAATCTGTCTTTCCTTCAGCACATTTTGTATGGGAGACCCCCAAAAATGGGACAAATTGGCAAACAGTGCAGGCCCAGATCAGACCCCGCTACTGCGGGGTCTGATCAAGGCCTTCGCTGTTTGCCAAAAAAGTGCACTCATATTCTGAATAGATTTGAAGAAATAAAAAAGCTCAACTTGGCACCCCTAGATTTTGAAATGGACTCCTGATATATACATCAGCTTCTATTTAGGAAAAAATGGATTAAATTTCCTTTAACTATTTATGAAACTGTGGGGGATTATTTTACCAGTAACAGATTTCTGCATTGATTGTTTTAAAAGTAATCCTCATTGTCCAGACACTGCTGTACTTGGCTTGAAAACAATTATTGCTCTCTATAACTAAAACACGCTGGGGACCAGGGCCCATTTATTCAAAGCTAACGAAGGGTTTTTCGTAAACCTGGGGCCAGTTGTTCAAAACTAACGTCATTAGTTAACGTGTCGTTAAAACTTTGATCATTTAATATGGAAAAATTAATATACTAATATTTTTGCAGAAAAATGTGAGCAGCAAAATCTGCAAAAGCTGCTCACATTTTTTTCAGCAAAAATAACAGAATTTTAGGTATTAAACTTGCCAGAATAGTTAAAATCTGACCACTAATGAGCCTGTTAGGCTTTGTTCGACACTATATAGGTCATTTTGGAGATATTGCTTCCAATTTTATGGGACTTCTACCCAACATTGAGATGAAATGACATCTCAAGCCCTGCCTCCGAATGAAACCAATAGGGTTTATATACATGGATGGTCCGACTCGCAATGCTTTGCCTGGGCAGGCTTAGATCCTCTAAGCAGTTTACCAGTACTCGTGTGCGGGTCGGTTTCAGCTCTGCATGGAAGCATCATGCAGCCAATCTGTTTCTTCAAGCCACGATGGGCGGGGGCGTTATTATAGGAGTTGCTGTGTTTCCTTTAAGTTTACCCCAGCCTCCCACCCCCCACTCCTGTAACCCAAGCTTTGATGCCATGTCATAAAAATATGACAAAGTGTAATCACACATGGTCTCGGCGCACAACATCATGACACTGTCCATAACCACCCCATATTTTCTATTGGAATTATTTTGAACCAAATTACATTTGTTGTAGTTGTGGTCCATTCATACCTAGAAGTTCCTTTACTTTGTTCAAGGGGAACAATCTCCATTTGCAGTGTGTCTGTTAATCTTATGGCTTGTCCTTATATTTTAGTAATTACGGTTGCCCTGATTATTGGAATTTCTAGAGCTCTTTGGTAATAAATTACACAATGCCATGATTTTGTTGGGTTAAAAAAGCCATTTTTCAATAGCACAGTTTGTTTGAGCTCTAATGATCTGTGGAATCACTCTGTAGTAATCCTTAAATCAATGCATATTCAAATAACTGATCTTGTAATTATGATTATTTCTTTTATGGAAGAGCTTGGGTATGTACATAATGATCCTAAGTGTTGGGACAGACAGGGGCCTAGGCAAACAGTGCAGACCAAGATCAGTCTGATCAGGAACTACACTGCCATTCAGTGTGTACTTTTTGGACTCCTTGCTGGATCATGAAACAAATTTGTTAAAATTTTAGAAGAATTAAAGCAAGTTCTCAAGGTATCCGAATTTTTAGGATTTTTAGGGTAACAATAATTTTTGTTCAACCTTAACCCAGATTCTTCCACTTCTGTATTGGAATCGTAAGTTTGTTTGTTTGACGTTGCTTCCAATTTTGTGGGACTTTTACCCAACAGTGAGATGAAATGACATCTCAAGCCCTGTCGCCCAATAAAAATAATAGGGTTTATAAGCATGGACGGTCCTACTCGCACTGCTTTGCCTGGGCCGGCTTAGATCCTCTAAGTGGTTTACCAGTACTCGCGTGCGGTCAGATTCAGCTCTGGCTGGAAGCATCATGCAGCCCATCTATTTCTTCAAGCCCCGATGGGCGAGGGCGAGTGGAAATCGTAAGTTATCATCCATGTTATTTTGATGCACATTTACTGGGTCCCTCAGAAGATATTTGAACATTTGCCTAGTGTTCAAACAGCTTCTTCAGGACCATGCAAATGTTAATGCATGAAAAACCATTGGTGATCCCTGTAAAAAGTCATGTAACAAAGACTGCAGATGCAGCCTGATCTAAGTTGTTGCTGGTCACACAAATCTTGGTTGATATTGTCATGTCCTGGCTGATGGCCCTTGGACATACCTGATACAGGTAGACACCATACTGGTCAGCCCAGTGTCAGGATTCCAACAGTGGGCAGCACTACAAAAGCATCACTCCCTGTCATAGTCAGAGGCCTAGCACCTTTTACACAAAAACGCAGTTGCATACACAAATGAAGGAGTATGCTTGTTTCTGTAACAAACAAAACTCTTATTAATGACAGATCATCGAATACAATGCATTTTTCCTCCTTCACTACAGGTATCACTCTTAACCATTATCTTGCTGAATATTCATTTCAGCCACACCCATTTCTGTCTATCAACCAATCACGCCCCCGTCCATAGGGGCTTGAAGAAATATATGGGCTGCATGATGCTTCCACACAGAGCTGAATCCGGCCCGCACACTAGTACTGGTAAACCGCTTAGAGGATATAAGCCTGTCCAGGAACCGTGGTGCGAGGCGGACCGTCCATGCTAATAAATGATACTTTATAGTATATACTTGCATCTAGGGATGACAACTATAATGCAGGCATCCAAATTTGACCTTGACCGAAATTTCATGGTTCACTGACTTAGTGAACTATTGCATCAACTCTTAGTGTTCAACCTAATATTTAAATTAATTTCTCAAGAACTATCAAAGCTTCTTTAATGAGACTTGGTTCAAGCTTTCATCTAGGAATGGCAACTTTTATGGAAGCATCAATGTTTGACCTGGGCCTAGATTTCATGGTTCGGTGACTTTGCACCCCCACAGGGGCGGCATAGCCTTCCTCGGAATTCTTGTTTAATGCTCCTAGAATTTTCATTTGACAAGCTCTTTCTTTGCTAAAGATCTTTTTTGCAAGGTATGGTTCATATTAAGTCAGTCAGTGGAAAACAATATTCCCCATGCTAGCAGCTGGAGACACCTAAACAGGCTGATATTTTCTTAACTAATTATCTAACCACCTAGGAACAGGAACGGTATGTCATCAACTTATTACAGAAATTGATCACTTAGATGAAATAACAAACTCCAGACTTGACAGAGAAAATAATAACCCAGGAAAAAATGCATAAATATTTACCTTGAAGGATAGTCTAACCCATTTAGTACCAGAAACCCCAAAACGGGTACCCTGGCAAACAGTGCAGGTCCAGATCAGACACCGCAGAACGCGGCGTCTGATCAGGGCCTACACTGTTTGCAAAACTTTCAGCCAATTTCCAAATAGTTTTTGAAGAAAACACAACCTGACACCCCTAAATTTCGGAATGGACTCCTGTTATATATAAGGAGGAAGATTCCATTTGGTACAAAAAGGGTTAAGTCTAGAGTGATTAGTGTAAAAAGTAACCCTGATGAAGGAAGTATAAACAAAGTGAAACAATTTATTGACATAAGAGACGTTAAGGTGAATAGGTATGCCTGTATAGAACTTTATTCAAAAAGGGAGGCCACTTTCAGGAGATTCTATTCTAAAGGGGTCTACTTATAATGGATTCTTTGGTGTCAGAAATCCCTTCCCTGAATGAGAGTTTCTCATGAAGAAAAGAATTTGCCCCCTTCGGGAGCAAGCTCTTTCCTTTGGGTGCGGCAAAAGTGTTGTGTATCTTGCGTCACTGGGACGTCAAACATATATTGGCTTACAGTTCGGCAAGACCTGCTATTGTTGCAGGAATGTTGTTATTTCTTGTTTATTTTCCTCTTTCTCTTTCATCTTCTCTACTTCTCATTTTTCCCTTTCCCTGGGAGAGGACACAAAATGACCCGCAAGTAAACCCGAACACAATCAATCAATCAATCAATCAATCCAATCTTTTCTTTAAAAGTAGCATCGGTGAGAAGGGGTAGCTAGAGGCAAATATTTCCATGTCACTTACGACCCTTGGAGCCTTTAACACATTGTTTACTGTGGACTTTTGCATTGCTATATGGTGGATAAGTCCATATGTCATATAAGGGTTGTCAGACCAATTTTTTTTTCATTTTTATTCTATTTTTAAGATGAAATTCTGTTAGCAAATAGTGAAGGCCCTGTTCAGACGCCACATTCTGCAGCGTCTGATCTGGGCCTGCACTCTTGCCAAGGTACCCCCTTAGGGGTTTCCCGCATAAAATGGGTAAAGCTGCTTGCCTTATAAATCCTACCCCTCCCTTTAACTTTGAAGTCAAGGTCACAGACTTCTAGCTCTCCAGTTTAAAAATTTGTCAAATCTCAGGCAGGTGAGCTACAGTGTTGATTGATAGCTCTTGTTTAGCATGAAACTTTAAATCTAACTGGAAAGTGGCTAAAAATAAAACACAACTAATGAATTAATGGCTTGGAAAGCTCACATAACAATATTATCATTCTGATCAGTGGTAAAGCAGATGCATCTGGTATTGCTAATTAACCTGTTTAGGATGTGGGGAAGTGGAGTGGGGGGTGGGGGGGGGACCCTAAAACAGCACATTGGCAAACACTACAGGTGCAGATCATACCCTGCAGAGTGCAGCATCTGATTGGAGTCTACCTTGTTATCACTGCGCTTTTTGAAGCAAAAGTGGGAATATTGTATTTATTACCCCCGTCCGTCTGGATGTCCTTCCATCCGTCCGTACGTCCGTCTGTAATGTCCCACCATTGCTCAGAGACCAGTTAATCTAGAATCTTGAAACTTTCACAGGCAATAGCCTGAGGACTATAATAGATATCATATAATAAACAGAATCTGACACTCATGGTCATTTCATATGAAATGTGTGAAACTCACCAAAGGCTTGTTTCATAAATTTCATATGAAATGACCACTCGTTTAAGATCCTCTGTTTTAAAGAAAGTTGAAAAGATGTCCTTATTGTGCCTCCTATAATCCTTCAGTAGTTCTGACTAACCCTGTCTCAAACAAATTTTCATGGCTCCAAAAGGGACTTAACTCATTTTATACCAGAACCCCTAAAATGGGTACCCTGGCAAACAGTGCAGGCCCAGATCAGACGCCACAGAACGCGGCGTCTGATCAGGGCCTCCACTGTTTGCTAAAAAGTTCTGCCATTTTCCGAATAAATTTTGAAGAAAACACAACCTGACACCCCTACATTTTGTAATGGACTCCTGCTATATATAAGAAGGAAGATTCCATTTGATACAAAAAGGGTTAATTACAACCATCGGAAATGTCGGAAGAAAGAATCGTTATTGAACTTGGTACATAATATCATGACAACATGTTATTTCTGCTTGTGTGACCTTGACCTCATTTTCAATGTCACTTTGGTGACCTTGACCTCACTTTCAAGGTCACATGTTTCTTATTAATGTAGGGTGGCCTGCAGAGTTTTCTTCTGAAAACATTTCTAGGAGATTGGTTGTGTGGTACTGGCCTCAGAAATATTTTACTAAAGTTTTGTTCTATTGTCTATAGTGGAGGCCCTTTTTGCATGCAACTGCTAAAAATAAATAATGGTGATATATTAAACAATACTGGTAGCTAATTAAGTGATCATGGTATCAGTCTGGTTACAGCAGAAGCTTGCTTCAGCAATTAGGCAGGTGGATCAGGTTCACTAACATGCTTTCATCTACTAGGTGTGCTTTCTATGGGTGATTATCCTTACCTGCAGAATATTGGAAAACACCTGTAGCTATTATGTAACAGTCTCTAAAAGTGCAGGAACAGTTGAAGGAGAATGGGAACACCTGGCAGATTTTCAAAGGGAGACACTTTCGGGACTTCTTGTTTGCTTTTGTATAAGCACTGTCCCACTGGAAAAGGGGTCTACTCTTAAAGGAAAGAATTTGCTCCTTTAAGAGTTGACCCCTATTGACAGGGGAGACAAAAATACTTTTGCAGGAGTTGCCTCTCCTGAAGGTGTACCCATTCCCCTTAATTCTGAAGAATTTGTTCTGAACCAGGACCAGTTCTGGTTCGGTCCAAGTGTTTAGACAAACGCATTTGTTTTAAACTTTGGAGCGCTTCAACTTGGACCGCCAGTCATCACCTAGGACAAGGAGCGATCCAAGTTTTATTTGAATAAATACTCTGTCAGTCTGTTGTTTTCAGACAGCCGAGTGATTCATTTGTCCAAATCTAAATAATTTTTGTGTAAACAAGATGAGTTTAAACTGATCTACCTTATATTGCTGTAAGTTATATCCAAGAATGAAACAAGAACAGACAGATGGACAGACACCATACAGTCCTTTTAATACTACTTTATCTATGCTTTGAATGAAATCAGTCCTTTGAGTTCTAATCAGGACTAGCAGATGGAATTTTCAAAGTACTTTTTCTTCTTATTTTTCAGGGAAAATAAGGCTTGACATTACATGTGAATCGTCTGCTTGGCAGACGATTCACATGTGATATCAAGCCTTATTTACTCTGAAAAAACCCTAATGGTTTCATTGGGCGACAGGGCTTGAGATGTCATTTCATCTCAGTGTCAGGTAAAAGTCCCACAAAATTCGAAGCAACGTCTCCAAAATGACCTTTACAGTGTTGACGGGGACGTTAAACCTCAAATCAAACAAACAAACAAAACTCTGAAAAATAAGAAGAAAAATATCAGATTGTCGTCTGCTCCAGATTTTCCATAGCACTAAGCATTATGGGTAAAAAAGGAAATAGATCATTGATGTGATTCCTTTACCAAATATCAACCATAAGAATTGAACAATTGAACAATTCTTGCCATGAAATAATTCCCATGATTGATTGGAGAAGCCGTAATTGTCTCTGTGTTCTCAAAATCAATTACAGAACAGAACAGAACAGAACATAACTTTATTTGTCTAAGCTCAGGCCACACATGTGGTGTAAGAGAACATATATACAAAACATACAAATATGTAAATAAAGGTGACATCATCACGAAAACACACCTATATAGTTTTGACCCCCTTAAATCCCATGTTTACATAGTAAAATTGGTGTTTAAAGGTGTATACATTACACAAATAGAAGTGAAGGCAATGATCAGGAGTGAGTGAATGTTTGAGTTTTACATCCCACCAACAGCTAAGGTCATACGGAGACAGGACCTTAGTTTTAAAGACTCATCCCAAAGTCTGGAGAAGCCCAGGATCGATCCTGCGGCCCCTGGTTTTCAAGGCGAGTAGCATAACCACTACACCACGGAGGCTTCTACAATGATCAGGAATCGATACAAATAACCCACAGCTCCCATCAGAGACACCAAAGGGAATGAAACACTAACATGAAATAACTAGACCCTAATGGAAACATCAATAGCAGAAAGCCAAAAGGACAGTTACTTTCCCACAAAATGGCTAACTGGCTATCCAAAACAAAACAATATAAGCGATACACACACTCAAAGGAAAACCAAAACAAAAATAAACCGCGAGAGAAGAACCGCCTTGAAACTGTCAGTGAAACAAATTCCACTGGAGGGCTTAAATCGATTTACGTGGCCACAGTCCTAGCCCTTACTTCTGTCGCGATTTAGACAAATAATTTGTTCAGTCCGCATGAAGGCCTCCTAACTCATCAGTGCAACATCTCAGTGAACACAAAAATCAAACAACCACAACAAACCTGTATTGTTGTCAGCCCAGGAATTTAAAGAAATGGGTATGTCCCAGGGAAGGTACTCTTTCTGAAATATTTTTGGGTTGATTCATTGGCTTCCTTAATATTTTGTGGCTTAAATATTTACCATTAAACAACATCTGAAATTGTTGTCTGCTTACGTGGTCGGCTGAATTTTCTTGCAAACTTTTTAAAAATATTTTTGCATACAGGCAAACAGTGTGGACACAGATCAGACTGCTCCTAGCGGAGCAGTCT
The DNA here is from genome assembly GCA_963580285.1 of Lucinisca nassula. NCBI lineage: Eukaryota > Metazoa > Mollusca > Bivalvia > Lucinida > Lucinidae > Lucinisca > Lucinisca nassula. The sequence continues at coordinate 43,838,459 of OY757024.1, read as the reverse complement.
GATCTGTGTCCACACTGTTTGCAAGCATGGCTTTTAAAATTACCAGCAGATGACAAAGCAGATGACATTTCTAATGAGTTAACTTAGGTTCTCAGTCCACTTCCTCCTTATCAGCTAATCTCTGGTATTGATCTTTTGCATCAGTTGATCTTCATAATCTTTGACAAACATGGTTTAATTTATAGGAAGTTTTAATTACTAGGCAAAATACTCTTGTTGAGAGATATTAGCTATTGCCATGCCTAGTTGATTATTACCCAAAAGAATGGTACAATACTGGTTAAACCACTTATGTATAAGCCTGCCCAGAAAAAGTGTGGGAAAGTAAAATGACCAGCTGAATGTGACCTAAATAGTGTTGACTGGGCTGTTAAACTCCAGATCAGCAATCAGTATTGTGCATAACATTTGTTGTTTTAACCCATTGCATGCGGGAAACCCCTAAAGGGGTACCTGGGCAAACAGTGCAGGCCCAGATCAGACGCCGCAGAACGCGGCTGCTGATCATGGCCTGCACTATTTGCTAACGGCAATTTCCGTCAAAAATAGAATAAAAACGAAAAATAGGCCTACCACCCCTCATATGACAAATGGACTTGTCCAACATATAGCATTCGCCCCCGCCCATCGGGGCTTGGAGAAATAGATTGGGCTGCATGGTTCTTCCACGCAGAGCTGAATCTGACCACACACGAGTACATGTACTGGTAAACAGCTTAGAAGGACTAAGCCTGCCAAGGCAAAGCGTTGTGAGTCAGATGGTCAGATGCATATAAGCCTTCTGATTTCTTTGGGCGACAGGGCTTGAGATGTAATTTCATCTCAATGTCAGGTAAAAGTCACACAAAATTGGAAGTGACCTAAATAGTGTTGATGGGGACGTTAAACCCCTATTCAAACAAACAAACCAACATATAGCAATGGAAAAGTCCTCGAGTATACAACGGGTTAAGAGTTTCAATTTCTAAACTTGAGAATGAAGCAAATTTTGGCGTGTGTTGTTCCCCAAGCAAAATGATCCGGATAGAATGATGCACATCTGATTAGTGGTAAGAGGGTGGCAGGTTCGCTGATTGTTGATCAGAGGGTCGCCACTTCAAACCCCTCAGGGTCTGGCTACATTCTTTCTCAATTCTATTGTAAGCTCCTGGTGAAAGAATGAGCTCTGTACCAAATGAGATTTGTTGAAATCTCACTGTATAACACAGCATTAACCGAAATCTCACAGTATAACACAGGATTAATCCGCCGACCTCGGTAGCTCAGTCGGATGTGTCTGACTGGTGATCAGCTTCACCAGTCAGACCATCCGACTAGTGATCAGCCTCGGAGGACGTGGGTTCGATACCTGCCGGGGTTGGAAACAATCTTTCGTGGAAATCATGAAATCTTTTCTATGGTCGTTCTCTCCCTTCCACTCATTCAAGAAGGGCAGTAACTTTTGTCAGTTTCTGGCGAAAGAATGTGCACTGTACTGGTTAACCGCTTACGTATAAGCCTGCCTAGGAAAAGTGGGGATAAGTAAACTGACCGGCTCAAAAATGACCTTAAATAGTGATGACTGGGCCGTTAAACTCCAAAACAAACAGCAGTAACCCTTTTCCAGCAAAACATGACAATCCCAACGTTTTTAAACGATGACTACTGACAGATCAGATGACTTCTGATCTGATCAGGATCTTCACTATTTACAGCGTAGACCCAGAGTCATCTGATCAGGATCTACACTGTTCATCATGCAGTTTGCAAATTGAGCTAATACATTATACAAAGCAATCTGGTTGTTCAGTAGTCAGCAATTGATGTGGCTAAATTTATTTATTCAGCAGGATAAGGGTAAAATACAGTTCTGAGTGCTAATGCAAATGATGCTTGACTTTTTGTCCAGAGCACATGTTTTACTCATTATTGGTATCATCTCGCTAATTTGTTGCTGCTGATTGTTTTATCAGGCCCTTTATTTATTTCTGCTATTTTGATCTTTAAATTTAAAGTTTAATTGGACCAGGTAGTGGGAAAAGGGTAATTATTGCATAGGCCAGCAGCAAAGGTTCCGGTGCGCCTGTGCAAAAGCGCAATCTCACCAGAGCTTTTGCGCAGGCTCGCCAGAGCGTTTGCTGTTAGAGAAGATCTTTAGGTAGCTTCGTCTGTCTAGCCCTGTTAAGGGGGATGGAAACACCTGGCAGATTTTCTGCCATTTTTTCAAAGGGAGATAACTTTTGGGATTTCCTGTTTGCTTTTCTATAAGCCCTGCCCCACTGAAAAAGGGGTCTACTCTTAAAGGAAAGAATTTGCTCCTGAGGAGCAAATTCTTTCCTTTAAGAGTTGACCCCTATTGACATGGGAGACAAAAATACTTTTGCTGTGCTTGTGCATTTGAAGAATGAAATTCAGAGAATGGTGAGGACCTTTTTCTCAAGAATCAGCTCAGTGAAGAATTTAAAACTAAATTTGAGATAATCTCAAAGTGCTTATTCTGATTATCCTGAAAGTTCTTGTCCCATTGTTCCAAAATTTAATAGAAGAAAACAAAGAGGAACTATGTTAGAAGAAAAAATAACATGCTTTACAATGTGCACTCATTTGGGTTAGATTTGCCAGTGCATCTGGGCAGGCTGATTTTACTGTGTGGGGCACTGGGTACTTCACATAGAAATTTTGAGGCTGCTTATTTTACTGGATAGTCATAGAGACTGGGTCCACTTGCTGTTAATCCTTCTCTTGCTGAATATTCAGATTAGCCACACCTATTTCTGACTTTGAACCAATCAGATTACGTGATGTAATTTATTCCTACAAATTCCTAAATTGAATGCCAAACAGTGTAGATCCTGATCAGATGGCTTCTTCAGAAGCCATCTGATCTGGATCTACACTGTTTGCAAAGATAGGGGTTGTCGTGAACAGCAGGATAAGAGTTAATAATCTCGTTTGTGGTCAAATTGTTGACTATAATAGCAAGTATCATGTCCAGTATGGTCATTCTTTTGCTGAAGAAAAAAAATGTCAGTAGCTTTTGCTGCTGTGCAAAACCAGTGCTTCCATTTTTTATTAGCAAAAATATCAAGTTTTTATGTCCCCGGTAGCGATAGCCTGTTTGTTGGACAACTTTAACCCTTATCCTGCTGTTCACGACAACCCCTATCTTTGCAAACAGTGTAGATCCAGATCAGATGGCTTCTAAAGAAGCCATCTGATCAGGATATACACTGTTTGGCATTCAGTTTATGAATTTGTAGGAATAAATTACATCAAGTAGTCTGATTGGTTGATAGACAGAAATGGGTGTGGCTTAGATGAATATTCAGCAAGATAAGGGTTAATATGAACTGTTTGAGTTAGAGCCTTTATTCCTGGCCTGTAGGTTCCTTGTGACAAGGGCTGCACATTCATGCAAATATTTTTTACCTATGACCTTGACCTGTGACCTACTTTAAAGAAAACAATAACATTGGTCATAACTTCTGAACCAATTGAGATAGATCTTTCATTATTATCATATTTTGCATGTGGGTTCCTTGTGACAAGGCCTTCAAGCCCATACAAAAAAGATTGACCTGTGACCTACTTAAAAAGAAAAACTTGACATTGTCATAACTTTTGAACCAATTAGGATATGGCCTTCATATTTGGCATGTATGTTCCTTTTGCCAGGGCTTTCCACTCAAACCAAAATTTATGACCTTGACCTACTTTGAAGAAAAAATATCATTGGTCATAACTTTATAACTGTTTGAGATAGAGCCTTCATATTTAGTATGAAGGTTCCTTATGACAAGGGCTTCCCACTCAAACAAAAAAAAATCTTGACCCTTGACTTTGACTAACTTTGAAGAAAAAATTGACCTTGCCCAGGGGCATGTTCGTGTTTCACAAACATATCTTTTTTCACCATAGTTAATAGAAGCCTCCGTGGTCGAGTGGTTACGCTACTCGCCTTGTAAACCAGGGGTCGCAGGTTCGATCCCGGGCTTCTCCAGACTTTCGGATGAGTCTTTAAACCGAGGTCCCGTCTCCGTATGACCTTAGCTGTTGGTGGGACGTAAAACTGAAACACTCACTCACTCACCATAGTTAATGGTTGAGTTTTAATGTAATGTTAACTAAGGATTTTGTTAGCTTTTAAGAACAGGGCCCAGTTGTTCAAAGTATTGTTAGCTTAACGAGTTTGTTAGTGGTCAAACCGTTAACTGTTCCATAAGTATGACCTTCAAAACGCTGGAATTTTTGATGAAAAAAATGGGAGTAGCTTTTGCAGATGCAAAAGCTACTCACATTTTTTCAGCAAAATATATTAGTGTATATGGCATATTTATTGATGTAAGTTTTAATGATATATTTAAGTCATATCATTAGGCAAGCTTTTGGGAAATGTCCCTCATATAATTATGTTCTTCTGAGAATTTTTTCAATATTTTCGAAATTTTAACTCTTATCATGCTGTTCACAACAACCCCTATCTTTCGAAACAGTGTAGATCCAGATCAGATGGCATCTGATCAGGATCTACACTGTTTGACCTTAAGTCTTTGGCTTTGTAAGAATAAATTACATCAAGTAATCTGATTGGTTCAAAGTCAGAAATGAAACTGAATATTCAGCAGGATATGGGTTAAACGTGATAAAAATGACTGTACTAGAATTACTGGGTTCTATCCATGCATTTTAATAATCCGAGAAATCATTAATGGATTCAGGACAGCATGTGGTTTTGTGACTCATGAAAAATTAAATGCACAATCACACCAAGAATGTCCCAGTCATCTCACAATTTCTGGTAAAATCATTAAGGCCACATTCTTAGACAAATAGGCTGTAATTGATGTTCCTGAACTCTTGTGATGAAATGTGTCTCTTTTCATGTATGGCAAAGCCATCAGTTGCTTTATTAGCCTTTAAAGCATGAATTTCTATCAATGTCATGATCACTTAGCATATGATATGCCTAGGGGCTCTTTTTGGGGACGTTGGCAAACAGTGCAGACCCAGATCAGTCGCCGCATAACACAGGGTCTGATCTGGGTTTCGTTTTGTTTGATTTGAGGTTTAACATCCCCGTCAACACTGTAAAGGTCATTTTGGAGATGATGCTTCCAATTTTGTTGGACTTTTACCCGACATTAAGATGTAATGACATCTCAAGCCCTGCGGCCCAATAAAACCAATAGGGTTTTTGAGCATGGACGGTCTGACACTCGCACCGCTTTGCCTTGGCAGGCTTTGATCCTCTAAGCTGTTTACCAGTACTCTTGTGCGGGGCGGTTTCAGCTCTGCGTGCCCATCTATTTCTTCAAGCCCCGATGGATGGGGGCTGTTGATCTGGGTTTACACTGTTTGGTTAAAGTACATACATTTTTGCAAAACTTTCCGCAAACAAAACAATCCTGGCACCCCTATAATTAGAAATGGACCACTCCAAACTTATTAGGTGGAATAATGGCTTATTAGCTCACCTGAGCCGAAGGCTCATTGGTGAGCTGATAGTATGGCCAGGCAAAAATTCTGTGTGTGTGTGTGTGTGTGTGTGTGTGTGTGTGTGTGTGTGTGTGTGTGTGTGTGTGTGTGTGTGTGTGTGTGTGTTCACATTTTCAAACGTCTTCTCCTCCGGAACCGCTGGGCCGATTGTAGTCAAATTTCATGTGGAGGCTCCATGGGGTGGGGGAACGAAAGTTTGCATTTTTGGTCTAGGTCACATGACCAAGATGGCCGCCATGCCCATATATGGTAAAAACCCTTCGAAAATCTTCTCCTCCGGAACCACTGGGCCGATTTGCATGAAACTTGGCATGTAGCACCTGGGACATGGGCCCATCATAAATTGCATAAATGGTGTCCCTGGGATGACCTTGACCTATTTTACACCAAGGTTAAATTTGGTAACATGGGCATTTGTATGGGAAAAAGTAGAAATGTCTGATATCTTGCAAACTGTTACAAATAATGCCACTAAACCATATATATTCTTATTCCTTATGATGAGGCGCATTAAGTGACATGGATTTTGGGACCCTGGGGCCCCCCGGGGGGCATGCCCCACCCCCTTCTTTGCACAAAATGCTTAATATCTCGGAAACGGTTATGATCCCCACCCATAAACCATATATATTCTTGTTCCTTATGATAAGGCGCATTCAGTGACACAGACCTTTGGACATCAGGGTATCGGAGGGTCCCCGGGGTGGCATGCCCCACCCCCTTTATTGCAAAAAATGCTTAATATCTTGGAAACGGTTAAGATCCCCACCCATAAACCATATATATTATTGTTCCTTATGATAAAGCGCATTCAGTGACATGGACCTGTGGAACCCCGGGGCCCCGGGGGAGGAGGGGCATGACCCCCCCCCCCCTTGAAGAAGTCTAAACCTCTTCAAAAGTTTCTTCTTCAGAACCACCCACCAAAACATGCATTGACTTCTATCAACCTTTACATTCAGGTGTACTGGGGTTTACAGTAAGCAACTTTTTAAAAGAAATAACATTACCCCTTTAACAATTACATGTATTTCATCGATTTGGTTAAATATTAATAGCTTATTCTACAGTGTTTTGTAAAATACAGAATTTTATTGTACGAGTCTTCGACCTGCCGCCACCCCCTTTAGAATTGGAAGTAACACCTCAAGTAACCCTCCCCCTTTTTTTGTTTTTTCAAAAAGTGACCAATTTCTTGAAAACTGTTCAGATCCCCACCCATAAACAATATATATTCTTATTGCTTATGATAAGGGGCTTTAAGTGACTTGCATCTTGAGACCCTGGGGGCATGCCCCACCCCTGCATTACATAAAATGCATCAAATATCAGAAACTGTTCAGATCCTCTCCCATAAACCATATATTTTCTTGTGATAAGGGGCATTTAGTTACATAGATCTTTGGACACCGTAGGTTAAATTGAGGGCCTCACCCCCTTTAGAAATGGTTAAGCATTCCACCCATTAACCATATATTTTCTCCTGACCTTTTAGCTCATCTAAGGCTTTATCTTGGCTAAATATAACTGAAAATTCAAACTCAAAATTTTCCAATTGATCTTCAAGAGTCAGGAATGTGATTAAGGACCACTTGGTCATACAGCCAAATGCTAAAAATAATCAATGCTTGCTGTCAGGTGAGCATCTTCAGGACCATTGGTCCTCTGGTATTAGTATAGTAGTCAGGTTTTTTGTCCATACCTCCATTCATTCATCCATCCTCCATTTGTGAATCCCTCAAGATTCAATTGATTGGCATCAACCCATTTCTACAAATTTAAATTACAGATTCATAGACTCGTATCAGTCTGTTTAATAGAGCAGTTTCATAAAACATTGCAAAACATACACTAATATAATGCTCTTAACCCTTGTCCTACTAATCCCGGATATGCCTTATCTTTGAAACAATGTAGATCCAGATCAGATGGCCTCTGAAGAAGCCATCTGATCAGGATCTACATTGTTTTTCATTCAGCTTGTGAATTTGTTGCAATAATTTGAATCAAGTAATCTGATTGGCTAATAATCGGTAGTGGGTGTGGCTTATATAAATATTCAGCAGAACAAGGGTTAAGTAATGTCTGATTTAACTGTATTTTAGATGAGGTTGCAAATAATAATACATATTTCTACAGGTTTACTGTTGTTGTGGACCTTGTTAGTAAGAAATACTTTGGTACGGGCCTGATTGCCAGGCTAAGTCCCACCAGAGCCTGGGTTGTGGTGTATGATCAACCAAGGCCCTGGTGGGACTCCTCAATCGTGTAGTCTTAACCCGTGTCCTGCTGAGCCCGGATATGTCTTTACTTTCAAACAATGCAGATCCAGATCAGATGGCTTCTGAAGAAGCCATCTGATCAGGAACTTCATTGTTTGCCATTCAGTTTATGAATTTGTTGCAATAATTTGTATCAAGTTATCTGATTGGCTGATAATCAGTGGTGGGTGTGACATATTTAAATATTCAGCAGGACAAGGGTTAACTGTCCCCACAGGCCATAAGGGCCCTGTTCTCATGCCATGGTTAATCCATGATCTTTAGTCACAAAATCATTAGGGGACACATTCTTTTGAAGATATTTTCTCCATTAATCTTCTTGAACCTTACGATCTCTCATTGGATTAGGCCCGTGTAATTTGATTTTTTGATTCTCCTAATTTGATTTTTTGAGCACAATGAGTCACTGGTCTGGCGTTGGCAGTCTGAATTTTTTCATCCCACTAGCAGCGCCAGTTAGTTGTCTCAGCGCATTCTATTGAATAATAGGATCTTGGGATACCTTCAGGCTAGCCATGGTGATGGCAGCTTGATTTCTTTTTTCATGCCATTTTAACCCATAAAATGCCAGACACGACAATTGTGGTCTGCATTTCCGTCTGCTGGTTACCTTTAAAGTAATTTTTTTGCAAACAGTGTGGAGCCAGATCAGACTATAGGAGCAGTCTGATCTGGGTCCACACTGTTTGCCTGTATGCAAATTTTTTTTTAAAAGTTTGCAAAAAATTCAGCAGACGACATAAGCAGACGACATTTTCAGATGTAGTTTTTCTCAATGTCTTAAGGTTTAAGGAACAACCAATCTATTGAATATGTTCAGACAGACTTTGTCTTATGTTAGCCTCCAAGCCAATGAAATATTTACCCAAATTGGGTAATGCCTAAAGAAAAATAGGTCTGTAAATGTGGTGATTGGCAGTTTAAGAGTTAACCTATAACATGCCAATCACGACAATTGTCGTCTGCTTTGACATCTGCTGGTTACTTTAAAAGTCATTTTTGCAAACAGTGTGGACCCAAATCAGACTGCTCCTTTAGAAGCAGTTTGATCTGGGGCAACACTGTTTGCCTGTACGCAAAAATATTTTTAAAAAGTTTGCAAAAAGATTTTAGTAGACGACATAAGTAGACGGCATTTTCAGATGTAGTTATTCTCGGGGGTCTTAAGGGTTAACAGGAAGCCATTGCTCCTTGTGATAATTATTGAAATTTTTCTTTCCAAAACTGTCATCTCAATTTAATGAGGAAAAAAAGATCATTCGATGAAACTTGTGATTTTTCACTCTTAGACAGCTTCGGCAAATTAAGTTTATTATACATGTTGGTAACGGGAGGGTCTGGATGACAAAGAGAAAGGGGTAGACCACAGTGAATTTAATGATTTTTGATGCAAATGAAACCCTAAATTAATGATGAGGTCTGAATATTTTAACTTTCTAAGAGCCAAGCAAAATTTTGATTTTTTTTAGCTTTTTGAATATCAGGCTTAACATTTCATTCTGAATCGTCTGTTTGTCTGCCCATCTAGATTGGGCTGCATGGTGCTTCCGCAAAGAGTTTAAACTGACCAAACTTTTTAGTAAGCCTGCCCAGGAAAAGTGGTGTGAGTCCCTTAGACACTAGGAGTTTCTTTAGATGTCATTTCATCTCAAGTGTTGTGTATAAGTCCCACAAAATCAGAAACAGTGTCTTCAAAATGACCTAAAACATGTTGAGGGGGACTTATTCTGCTGAATATTCAATTTAGTCACACCCATTTCTGACTTTGAACCAGTCAGATTACATGATGTAATTTATATCTACAAATTCATAAACTGAATATCAAACCATGTAGATCCTGATCAGATGGCTTCTTCAGAAGCCATCTGATCTGGATCTGCACGGTTTAATTGCATGGGTAGGGGTTGTGGTGAACAGCAGGATAAGGGTTAAAACCTTAAAACAAACAAAACAAAATAAATGAATAAAAGCGTTGCTGCCAGACTGGTACATTTGAAAAAAAAAATTCATTCTATTTGTGTAGAGGCCCCTGCCCATCGGGGCTTGAAGAAGTAGATGGGGTGCATGATGCTTCCATGCAGTGCTGAAACCGACCCGCACAAACAAACATTCTATTTATATCAAAAGTTGAAATTATAAGATCAGTGTTTATAACATGGTTTTCGATATATCACTGTTTAAAGATGGATCCCAGAAATGTGTAGATTGTCATTTTTCTACATGTATTTTGTTTGGATATAAATCAGTTTCTGCTAGACTGAGACCCCAACAGTAGTATTATAAAGAGGTTGTGGTGAATAACAATTTGATAAAACTTTGTGCACAGTGCTGTAAATAGGTCAAATACGGTATTAATGAAACAAAAAATATCTCAAACTAACCCAGTAATTTTACTCAATTTAGAGTCAGACTTTCCAAAAGAGAAACAGGTTCAGCTTTAAAAAGCAACAACAACAAAAAAACGTTCATGCATGCATAAAGACTGTTAAGAAACACCGGTAAATTGTTCAGGTTTGCTGAGACCTGGTATTTATTTGAATGTTAGAAGTTCAATTTCGAAGGACTTGAAAGTCCCTATATAATAACTTGTAAATGACTTATACTTGAAACTTCAAAAGTTGCAAATTGCTCTTTGAATGATTGTAATTTTATCATTCCTTGTTCAGACATTTCTTGTAGCAGATCAGTAGCACAGCTAGTACAATAAAAGTAATGCTCTAAAAATTCAGGCAGTCAGCCTTGTGATGAAATGACATCTCAAGTCCTACCATCCAAACAAACCAAGTGTTTATATGCAGGGAAGGTCCGGCTCGCACCACTTTGCCTTTGCAGGCTTAGATCTAAGTGATTTACCAATACTATTGATAAGGCTTAGACCTAAACAATTTACCAGTACTCATGTGGGATCGGTTTCAGCTCTGGGTAGAAGCATCATGCAGCCCAACCTATTTCTCCAAGACCTGATGGGCGCAATAGCTGTTTGTATCCTGTCATATTAAATGTCAGTCTAAGTGTTACCAGTGCAGGAGGAATAACAAAAAGTGTAGATGCTGATCAGAATGCTAGGAGCAGTCTGATCAGGGTCTACACCATTTGCTTGGGTGGTTCTTCACCTGAATTGTTTGTTTTGTTTGATTTGTGGTTTTACATCCCCATCAATACTACAGGTCATTTTGGAGACGTTTCTTCCAATTTTGTGGGACTTTTACCCGACATTGAGACATTAAGAGATGAAATGACATCTCAAGCCTTGTCGCCCAATGAAGCAAATAGGGTTTATAAGCATGGACAGTCCGACTCGCACAGCTTTGCCTCGTCAGGATTATATCCTCTCAGCGGTTAAAGGGCTAGCTACTGGCAAAGAAATATGCTTTGTTCAGGTTGACCACTAAGAAGGGCTAGTTACTGGCAAAGAAATATGCTTTTAATTGTTCATGTTGACCACTAAGAAGGGCTAGTTACTGGCAAAGAAATATGCTTTGTTCATGTTGACCACTAAGAAGGACTAGTTACTGGCAAAGAAATATGCTTTGTTCACTCTAGTTGACCACTGAGAAGGACTAGTTACTGGCAAAGAAATATGCTTTGTTCAGGTTGACCACTAAGAAGGACTAGTTACTGGCAAAGAAATATGCTTTGTTCATGTTGACCACTAAAAAGGGCTAGTTACTGGCAAAGAAATATGCTTTGTTCATGTTGACCACTAAGAAGGACTAGTTACTGGCAAAGAAATAGGTTTTGTTCATGTTGACCACTAAGAAGGACTAGTTACTGGCAAAGAAATATGCTTTGTGTAGGTTGACCACTAAGAAGGACTAGTGACTGGCAAAGAAATATGCTTTGTTCAGGTTGACCACTAAGAAGGACTAGTTACTGGCAAAGAAATATGCTTTGTTGATGTTGACCACTAAGAAGGACTAGTTACTGGCAAAGAAATATGCTTTGTTCATGTTGACCACTAAGAAGGGCTAGTTACTGGCAAAGAAATATGCTTTGTTCATGTTGACCACTAAGAAGGACTAGTTACTGGCAAAGAAATATGCTTTGTTCATGTTGACCACTACGAAGGACTAGTTACTGGCAAAGAAATATGCTTTGTTCATGTTGACCACTAAGAAGGACTAGTTACTGGCAAAGAAATATGCTTTGTTCATGTTGACCACTAAGAAGGTCTAGTTACTGGCAAAGAAATATGCTTTGTTCATGTTGACCACTAAGAAGGACTAGTTACTGGCAAAGAAATATGCTTTGTTCAGGTTGACCACTAAGAAGGACTAGTTACTGGCAAAGAAATATGCTTTGTTCAGGTTGAACACTAAGAAGGGCTAGTTACTGGCAAAGAATTATGCTTTGTTCAGGTTGACCACTAAGAAGGAATAGTTACTGGCAAAGAATTATGCTTTGTTCAGGTTGACCACTAAGAAGGACTAGTTACTAGCAAAGAAATATGCTTTGTTCAGGCTGACCACTAAGAAGGGCTAGTTACTGGCAAAGAAATATGCTTTGTTCATGTTGACCACTAAGAAGGGCTAGTTACTGGCAAAGAAATATGCTTTGTTCAGGTTGACCACTAAGATAGATGAGTTACTGGCAAAGACATATGCTTTGTTCAGGTTGACCACTAGGAAGGGCTAGTTACTGGCAAAGAAATATGCTTTGTTCATGTTGAACACTAAGAAGGACTAGTTACTGGCAAAGAAATATGCTTTGTTCCGGTAGCCCACTAAGAAGGATGAGTTACTGGCAAAGAAATATGCTTTGTTCGCTCTGGTAGACCACTTATATGGACTGATTACTGGCAAAGAAATATGCTTTGTTCATGTTGACCATTAAGAAGGACTAGTTACTGGCAAAGAAATATGCTTTGTTCAGGTAAACCACTAAGAAGGATGAGTTACTGGCAAAGAAATATGCTTTGTTCGCTCTGGTAGACCACTTATATGGACTGACTACTGGCAAAGAAATATGCTTTGTTCATGTTGACCATTAAGAAGGACTAGTTACTGGCAAAGAAATATGCTTTGTTCACTCTAGTTGACCACTGAGAAGGACTAGTGACTGGCAAAGAAATATGCTTTGTTCAGGTTGACCACTAAGAAGGACTAGTTACTGGCAAAGAAATATGCTTTGTTCAGGTTGACCACTAAGAAGGACTAGTGACTGGCAAAGAAATATGCTTTGTTCAGGTTGCCCACTAAGAAGGACTAGTGACTGGCAAAGAAATATGCTTTGTTCAGGTTGCCGACTAAGAAGGACTAGTGACTGGCAAAGAAATATGCTTTGTTCAGGTTGCCCACTAAGAAGGACTAGTGACTGGCAAAGAAATATGCTTTGTTCAGGTTGACCACTAAGAAGGACTCGTGACTGGCAAAGAAATATGCTTTGTTCAGGCTGACCACTAAGAAGGGCTAGTTACTGGCAAAGAAATATGCTTTGTTCATGTTGACCACTAAGAAGGACTAGTTACTGGCAAAGAAATATGCTTTGTTCATGTTGACCACTAAGAAGGACTAGTTACTGGCAAAGAAATATGCTTTGTTCATGTTGACCACTAAGAAGGGCTAGTTACTGGCAAAGAAATATGCTTTGTTCAGGTTGACCACTAAGAAGGACTAGTGACTGGCAAAGAAATATGCTTTGTTCAGGTTGACCACTAAGAAGGACTAGTGACTGGCAAAGAAATAGGTTTTGTCCAGACTTACCACTAAGAAGGACTAAATCTGCCCATTGAGGTGTGGCTAGGTTAGCTGACAAGAACAGTATATATCCCAGACAGACAGAACTGATAAATCAAGGTACTGCCAGCACTGGTGGGTCGATTGTCTCTGAGTGTAGGCTGGAAAATTGTCCTGAACGAGGACTTAGACTGTTTCATTTAACCTTTAAATCCCTGTTCTGTAAGCAAACTGTGTAGACCCTGATCAGATGTGCTTTCTGCGGCATCTGGTCTGGGTCTACACTGTTTGCCATTCCAGTCCAGATTCTATAGATATCCCTCATATGCAACACTCTGACCTCACAGCAATAAGAACAGTGGAGCTATTTCTATAAATAACCATTACTTGGATTTCCTACAAATCAGTGATAGTCATGTGGACATCAGCAATGAAGAGCTTCTGTGCTTAGTAACTTTGGGTTGATTGACAAACAATCAAAACTAGTTATTTAGGTTATTTGCAGTAGACTCTTGAGGAGCTCTTGACTTGCAGACCTGATATATTCCCTGATGAATTGGTGGGTCTGGAATACGAACTAATGCTTTGAAAACCTTTGAACAAGCTATTATGACAAGCACTTGTTTCCTATTATGTTGCACAGATGCATGTAACTATCAAATTACAATGCAAGTTTACATGTAATCCAAACTTACCCAAATACATGTAAACTTTCAAATTCCAAAACCAGTGTGAAATTTAATGTACAGTATAATTCCGCTATTAAGACCACCTAAAATTAAGACTAAATTTGGGAAGGTTTCAGTTATTCTTTCTTTGTGTTATCAACACCAATTGTCTCTTAATGAGAGACCACCTTTGGGACTGTTCAAAAGTGGTCTTATAGACCACTTTTGAACAGTCTCAAATGTAGACCACCTTTGGGACTATTCAAAAGTGGTCTTAAAGACCACTTTTGAACAGTCCCAAATGTGGTCTTAATATAGGAATTTTTCTGTATTTCAAACTTCTCACATTGCACATAGGGACAACCACAACCAACCGATTCAAGAAGGGCAGTTGTCAGCCCTGATGTATTATTTAAGCCTGCTCAGTAAGGTAAACTGACTGGCCCGATATGACCTACCTAGTGCTGACTTGGACATTAAACTCCAACAAACAATATTTTACCATTACGAAAACACGCCTATACAAATACATTGTAACTTTTATCACCCAAAAAAATGAAAATTTTAAGACGAAAAATTGTGATATTTTTCTTATTTCTGCTCAAAATATAGATTGTGGGTACTCGTTAGAACCGCCTCGATGAGGTGGTTCTAATGAGTACCCACAATCTACATTTTGGAGCAGAAATAAGAAAATAAAGTTTACTCCTGTAAACCCCAGTTTTACTGCATAAAAGTGGGGTTCAAGGGGGTCAACATTATGATACAAACCAGTGTACATCCGCAATGTCAATTTTGGCACTAAAACCTTGTTTTAGAATCCAGTACTTATGTATTTCTAAATGGCCCCCGCCCATCAGGGCTTGAAGAAATATATGGGCTGCATGGTGCTTCCACGCAGAGCTGAAACTGACCAAACATGAGTACTGGTAAACCACTTAGAAGGTCTAAGCCTGCCCATGCAAAGTGGTGCGTGTCGGACTGTCCATGCCTTATTGGTTTCAATGGGATGAAGGGATTGAGTTGTCTTATCTCAATGTTGGGCAAAAGTCCCACAGAATTGAAAGCAATGTCTCCAAAATGACATAAAAAGTGTTGATGGGGACGTTAAACGTCAAATCAAAACAAAACAATATTGTACAAAAGAATATTGACTTCCTTGTATACAAAAGATGAGACCATCGGCAATGTCAATTTTGGCACTGAAACCTTGTTTTAGAATTCAGTATTAATTTCTAAAAGTGGTCAAGTGGCACCATCAAAAAAGAGAGCATGCCTGCTATTTGTTCAAATGAGTCCAGATTACTGAATACTGTGATGAATCAAAGCACTGAGAGTACTGGTAGGTCGATTGTCTTCGAGTGTAGATTTGGAACGAGGACTTACACTTAGACATTTAACCCTTAAATTCCTGTGCTGTAAGCAAACCATCATGTAGACCCTGATCTTAGACGCTGCGTTTTTTTTTTGGTGGCTCACCCTGAAATTCTTGTACTGTAAGCAAACAGTGCAGACCCTGATCAGACGCCGCAGAATGCAGCGTCTGATCTGGGTCTACACTGTTTGCCAAGCCCAACCCATGATTCCAGCCCAGATTTTACAGGTAACCTTTTAACGTAAACACGCTGACCTCACTGCGATAAAATTCTATAAATAATCTGCGTGGATTCCTACAAATCAGTGGTAGTCACGTGGACTCCAGCACTAATAGAGGTTTTGTCCTTTATACCTTTGGGTCGATTGATAAACAATCAACCCAAAAATGTCCAAATAGTTAGTCTTTATGATTGCATGATGATACAACCTTACAATGTCTCCCTCGACTTTATTGGTTTTGTTATCCCCCGACCGAATAGGTTCGGGGGATATAGCGATCAGCCTGGCGTCCGTCCGTCTGTCAGTGTCCGTCCGTCCGTCCGTAGACGCAACCTTGTGATGGCCATAACTCCTATACCCTTTGAGATTCATTGATGGTTCTTGGCACAATTGTTCACAAGGCCGAGACGGCGTGTCATGCGCAAGAACCAGAACTCTGGGTGTCATACTTTTTTAGTTATCTCCCCTTTTAATGAAATAGAATGACTACTTTGTGATGGCCATAACTCCAATACCCTTTGAGATATATTGATGGTACCTGGCACAGTTGTTCTCAAGGCTGAGACGGCGTGTCATGCACAAGAATCACAACTCTGTTTGCCATGGTTTTGGAGTTATCTCCCCTTCCAATAAAATAGAGTGACAACCTTGTGATGGCCATAACTCCTATACCCTTTGAGTTTCATTGATGGTTCTTGGCACAATTGTTCACAAGGCTGAGATGGTGTGTCATGCGCAAACACCAGAACTCTGGATGCCATACTTTTTTAGTTATCTCCCCTTTTAATAAAATAGAATGACTACTTTGTGATGGCCGTAACTCCAATACCCTTTGAGATATATTGATGGTACCTTGTACAGTTGTTCACAAGCCTGAGATGGCATGTCATGCACAAGAACCACAACTCTGGTTGCCATGGTTTTGGAGTTATCTCCCCTTCCAATAAAATAGAGTGACAACCTTGTGATGGCCATAATTCCAATACCCTTTAAGATATATTGATGATCCCTGGCACAGTTGTTCACAAGGCCGAGACGGTGTGTCATGCACAAGAACCACAGCTCTGGGTGCCATGGTTTTTTAGTTATCTCCCCTTCCAATAATATAGAATCACTACCTTGTAATGGCCACATCTCCAACACTCTTTGAGATATATTGATGATACTTGGTACAGTTATACATGAGGTTAAGCAGGTGTGTCATGTGCAAGAACCACAACTCTGGATGCCCTGGTTTTTTAATTATCTCCCCTGACAATATAACCTTTTTTAATGACTATAACTCCAATACCCTTTGAGATATATTGATGGTACTTGGCACAATTGTATACAACATGGAGACGGCGCTTCAGGCCTAAGAACCACAACTGTTGGTGCTATGCTATTTGAGTTATCTCCCCTTCCAATATAACAGTATGACAACCTTGTGATCATCGTACCTCCAATACCCTTTGAGACATATTGGCGGTACTTGATGCAGATGTACATGAGGTTAAGCAGGTGTGTCATGCTCAAGAATTACAACTCTGGGTGCTCTGGTTTTTTAGTTATCTCCCCAGGCAATATAACCTTGTGATGGCCATAACTCCAACACCCTTTGAGATATATTGAAGGAACTTGGCACAATTGTATACAAGGTACAGAAGGGATGTCATATGCAAGAACCACAACTGTTGGTGCTGTGGTATTTGAGTGATCTACCCTTCCAATATAACAGTATGGCCAGCTTATGATCACCATATCTCCAATACCTTTTGAGACATATTGATGGTACTTTGTACAGAAATACATGAGCTTAAGCAGGCATGTCATGCGCAAGAACCACATTTCTGAGTGCCCTGGTTTTTTAGTTATCTCCCCTGACAGTATAATCTTGTGATGGTCATAACTGCAATACTTTTGTGATATATTGCTGGTTTAATTCTGGTGCACATTCTATTGGTGAACAATCTTCTGAACCATATTGGCTTTTGGTCGGGGGATTTGCCATCTCTTCCGATGGCTATTTTTTTATTTGAGGTTTAACATCCACGTCAACCCTATTTATGTCATTTTGGAGACATTGCTTCCGGTTTTGTAGAACTGTTACCCCACATTGAGATGAAATGACATCTCTAACCCTGCCACTCAATGAAACCAATAGGCTAGGGCTTTTATGCATGGACAGTCCGACTCGCACGACTTTGCCTGTGGAAGCTTAAGACCTTCTAAGCGGTTCACCAGTACTCGTTTGGTGGGTTTCGGCTCTGCGTGGCGTACTTCATCTTACTCAACCCTTATCCTGCTGCATAAATAATTTAGCCGCACCTGTTTCTGACTTTGTACCAATCAGATTACTTGATGTAATTTATTCCTGCAAATTCACAAACTGAATGTCAAACAGTGTAGCTTCTGATTAGATGGCTTCTTCAGAAGCCATCTGATCTGGATCTACACTATTTGCAAAGGTAGGGGTTGTCGTGAATAACAGGATAAAGGTTAGGTTTGTATTTTTTCTTTCCATGGATCATTAATGTCCATTTTAGTTACGGTAATACTGGTGGGAGGTCATTTGGTAACAAATGGAAAATTTTACAAACATACGCAAGAATCATCGAGGATTCTTACAAGATCTGGGTTTACATCCATTTGTTCATCCAGCTGCCAATATTTGCAACAGGAAGTGTCTGGGCTACTGGTCTTATATAAGCCAGGGGTCATAGGTTCAAAACCAGTCTCCTTCTTACTTTCGGATGAATCTTAGAACTGAAGTCCCATCCCAATATGACCTTGGTGGTGGAACGTAAAACTCAGATAAACCTTAGCATAGACGTTCAAGTCAGATCTTGACTTTCTAAATCACTTCCATAGACAACCTTTTAAAGCTTTATTTTATTGGGTAGAAATAAAGAACAATGATCCTTTAAAGAAGAAATATTTTCTAAACACAGAATGACCTTTAAACAATAAGATTAAGTCATAATTCTCTGTTTACAGAAAACTAGCATTGTTTTGAAAGAAACATCTGGATAAGTAGTTTTGTCAATCAGAATAATTATCCTTGTTAAAACACAAGAATCAGAGTGGTGTTAAGGGGAATGGAAACACCTTTAGGGGAGGCAACTCCTGCAAAAACATTTTTGTCTCCCATGTCAATAAAGAAAAGAATTTGCTCCTGAGGAGCAAATTCTTTCCTATAAGAGTAGACCACAGGGCTTGTAGAAAAGGGGACAGGTAGTCCCGAAAGTTGTCTCCCTTTGAAAAATGGCAGGAAGAATCTGCCCCCTTAAATGGGAATGACAGCTTCACGGGAGGCAACTTTTTAAAAAACATTTTTGTCTTCCTTGTGAATTGGGGTCTACTCATAAAGGAAAGAATTTTCTCTCAGATAGAAAGAGTGGGGTCTACCCTTAAAGGAAAGAATTTGCTACACAAATAGGGGTCTACTTTAATGGAAAGAATTTGCTCCTCAGATAGTTTACTCCCAAACGAAAGAATTTGCTACTCAGAGAGGGTTCTACTCTTAAAGAAAAGAATTTGCTCCTTAAAGGGGTCTACTCTTAAAGGGAAGAATTTGCTTCTCAGCTAGGGGTTTACTCTTTAAGGTAAGAGTTTACTCTTAAAGGAAAGAATTTGCTACTCAGAGAGGGTCTATCTACTCTTAATCCTAAAAGGAAAAAATGCTCTTCAGATAGAGGTTTACTCTTAGAGGAAAGAATTTGCTACTGAGAGAGGGTCTATCTACTCTTAATCCTAAAAGGAAAAATTGCTCCTCAGATAGAGGTTTACTCAAGGAAAGAATTTGCTACTCAGAGAGGGGTCTACTCTTTAAGGAAAGAATTTACTCCTTAAAGGAAAGAATTTGCTCCTCAAAGGAAAGAATTTGCTCCTCATATTGGGGTCCACACTTAAAGGAAATAATTTGTTCCTTAGATATGGGTCTACCATTAAAGAAAAGAATTTGCTCCTTAAAAGAAATAATTTGCTCCTCAGATAGGGGTTTACTCTTAAAGGAAATAATTTGCTCCTAAAAGTAAAGAATTTGCTCGTGAGATAAAGGTTTACTCTTAAAGGAAAGAATTTGGTACTCAGAGAGGGGTCCACCCTTAAATAAAAGAATTTGCTCCTTAAAAGGAAAGAATTTGTTCCTCATATAGGGGTTTACTCTTAAAGGAAAGAATTTGATACCAAGAGGGGGTTTACTCTTAATCAGATAGGGATTCACTCTTAAAGGAAAGAATTTGCTCCTCAGATAGGGGTATACTCTTAAAGGAAAGAATTTGCTCCCTAAAGGAAAGAATTTGTTCCTCAGATAGGGGTTTACTCTTAAAGGAAAGAATTTGCTACTTAGAAAGGGGTCTACTCTTAAAGAAAAGAAAAATTGCTTCTCAGAGAGGGATTTACAATTAAAAGAAAGAATTTGCTTGCTCCTTAATGGAAAGCATTTGCTCCTCAGATAGGGGTCTACTTTTAAGGGAAAGAATTTGCCCTGCTCCTCAGATAGGGGTCTACTTTTAAAGGAAAGAATTTGCTCCTGAGGAGCAAATTCTTTCCTTTAAGAGTAGACCCTTCTTGGAAAAGGATCCTTTTTACAGGGAAAGGAACAGGAAGTCCCAGAAGTTGTCTCCCTTGCAGAAAATCGCAGACAATGTAGCAAGTGTATCTGTTTGCCTTAAGGTTTCAGCTCTGTGGTCATATTTTTATGATGGTGGAAACAGACAAAAAATGAAATAGGCAGAGTGATTTTCCATGTCAATAAAGGCTTGAAAGGTTGTAAGATCATGT
Source organism: Lucinisca nassula (assembly GCA_963580285.1). Classification (NCBI taxonomy): domain Eukaryota; kingdom Metazoa; phylum Mollusca; class Bivalvia; order Lucinida; family Lucinidae; genus Lucinisca; species Lucinisca nassula. Next base: position 43,817,999 of record OY757024.1, on the reverse strand, counting down.
CTTATGTTACGGGTAATGTGCTGTGAAACTGGCCGTGACTGGCTCCTGCTGCCATTTATCAGGGGCGTGGGAGGTAAACATATGCCATCCATTTATAATAACTGGAATAATGGTCATAAACTTGGCAACCAGGGCCCTTGGTTGTCTGAAGCATCATTAGCTTTACAAACATGTTTAGTGAGTGGTGGAAACCAGAACACCCATTTAGTGGTGGAAACAAGCACCCATTTAAGTGTAGAAACGTTAAATTTTCTAGCAGGTACAACATCTAAAATAGTGTTTTTCTACTAAAAATACTACTTGTATTTGTCTTATTACATGGTTGAAGCCTCCATGGTGTAGTGGTCACGCTACTCGCCTTTTAAACCAGGGGTCCTGGCTTCTCGAGACTTTTTGATGAGTCTTTAAACCCAGATCCTATCTCCGTATGACCTTAGTTGTTGGTGGGACAAAAACACAAACCTGATCAACTTGGCGCATTGGCCCATTAGCATGTTGCCGAGCCGCGACTGGTACAGTTAGAAACATGTTTGACGACAAGTTAGCGGGTTTGATCCCTGCCAGGACCATCAACCTGATCATGTGATATTTCCTGTGATCATTCTCTCCCGTCTGCTGATTCAAAAACGGTAGTTGGAAGTTAATGGCAATAGAGCGCACTGCACTGATTCACTGCTTAGAGCTTCACAGTAGAGTTGTAGTTATTCAACTGGCTTAGGGTAGTGGTTATTCACTTGTACAGTGGTGGCCCCTGCCCATCGGGGCTTGAAGAAATAGATGGGCTGCATGATGCTTCCACGTAGACTGAAACTGACTGCACACGAGTACTGGTAAACCGCTAAGAGCATCTATGCCTGCCCAGGCAAAGGGGTGCAAGTCGGACTGTCCATGCTTATAAACTCTATTGGTTTCACTGGGCGGCAGGGCTTGAGATGTCATTTCATCGCAATGTCGGGTAAAAGTCCCACAAAATTGGAAGCAACGTCTCCAAAATGACCTTTACAGTGTTGACCGGGAGGTTAAACCTCAAATCAAACAAAAAACTTGTACAGTGGCTATGCCTGCATGTGCAGGAAAAGGATACACCAGCTCAACCATAATAGTGTTGACTGGACTGTTAAAGTTCAAAACAAGCATGACCATTACCTACTCATTAAAATTGTTTACAGAAGTAAAGGCAGATCATGCAGGATGTAAGTAGTAATCATCTGCAGATACATGTACCTCACTGGAAAAAGGGATGAATTCACCTTCAAGAAAATAAATAAAACATTGTTTACTGTTGGAAATGTCTGGAAATTTAATGAGCCAATACCAAAAAAAGTCTACCCCCACAGAGCATTCTCTGTTTTACCTTAATCTGCCTAAGTATTGGGACAGACATGCCTAAGCAAGCAGTACAGACCCAGATCAGACTGCTCTTTAAGGAGCAGTCTGATCAGGGTCTACACTGTTTGCCATTCCATTTGCACATCTGGATCATGAAACAAATTTGGTAGTATTTTAGGAGAATTACAGCAAATTCTCAGGGTGTCAAAATTTTTAGGATATTTACCGTATTTTCTTCTCCATGCAGTGCCTGAGCCCTTGCTGCTCGCCTGTGTAGTAAGTTTCATGAGCTGGATCAGCCGGCCTCGGTGGCTCAGTCGGATGCGTGTCTGACTGGTGATCAGGAGGACCCAGGTTCGATACCTGCTGAGGTCGGCAACATTCTTTCGTGGTGATAGATCATGAAACCTTTTTTACGGTCATTCTCTCCCTTCCGCTGGTTTAAGAAGGGCAGTTGTCAGTTTCGGGCGAAAGAATGTGCACTGTTCTGGTTAACCTCTTACGTATAAGCCTGCCCAGGAAAGTGTGGATACGTTAACTGACAGGCTCAAAAATGACCTAAAATATTGTTGACTGGGCCGTTAAACTCCAAAACAAACAAACAAATCATGAGCTGGATCATAAAATTGCGATCAGGAACTGTTACTCTGATTGCCTTACTTCAGGAGTTGTCTGCCCAGGTGTCACTTTTAGAATAATGATGTCACACAATGATGCAGTATCATGCATTGCCGTACCATGCAATCATGTTTAGATTCTCCTGCCTTACTCTTAGAAGCCTCCATTGTGTAGTGGATAAGCTGCTTGTCTCATAAACCAGGGGTCGTGAGTTCTGTCCCAGGCTTCTCCAGACTTTCGGATGAGTCTTTAAACTGAGGTCCTGTCTCCATATGATCTTAGCTGTTGGTGGGATGTAAAACTCAAACACACTCACATCCTTGCCTTCTGTCAGTGTTTTGAACCTGTCTGACTTATCATTTGAAACTTAACCCAAGATTTTATCATTTTTCAAACACCCCCTGCTGTAGTGGCAGTTTCATTTGATATGTATGTATCATGAGCAAAACTCCTTCATACAAGTCATGTGCACAGTGCAGACCCAGATCAGACTTGAGTCAATGGGCATCCATTATAGGGCACGGCAAAGACCAAGATCAGCCTGCACATGTATGCAGGCTGATCTGTGTCTTATCTGATCCGAAGTGACATTTAATTTTCACTCATCATGGCTGATGATTGTAGACAAAAAGTAATACCGTATTTGACCTAATTACAGCACATATATCAATAAGTGCATAATCAACTTCAGATTGTAGCCTGTGCAATGTTGTCTGCTTCTTCATGATTGTTTGTATTGGAATTTAATGGCCCAGTCAACACTATTTAGGTCATTTTTTTACCTATCCACACTTTCCTGAGCAGGCTTATACGTAAACGGTTAACCAGTACAGTGCACATTCTTTCACCAGAAATCTTCATGGCAGCATACCGGGCAATAAAGTTGTGGGTACTCATGTGATTGTTGCCCAATTCAAATGAGTATCCGAGGTTATTCAAATGAGTACCCGCAATATTAGCTTTCATAAAGAAACCAGAACACAAGCATCATTGAATACACATATCAGGAAGCCCTCTTCGTATCCCTAACTAGAAAGTTATTTTTCTCCATATTTTTCCAGTAAATATGAGACACTTTAATAAGCACACAGTGTGGTGATTAGGGCAGATACAGTGTGTCAGATAATTTGTATGTTTTGCTCTCTCAAGTTTTTAGCTGCCATCTCTAATCAGTGGTCAGTCATGTCTGACCAACAAGAAATGTGTTAAAAACTATCAAATATAATACCACCCAACAGCTTCTGAGGGATTTCTAGAACATATATTTCTGAAACCTGCAAATTGGAATGTTTTTATTAGCTTTCACCTGTCAGTCAGTCAGCATAAGCAATTGCAGACGTTGTGATGCGGGTTATATAAAAACAGAAAAAAAAACAAAAAACATGATAGCAACCTCTTTATTACACTTGTTCGGGTCCAAGATAGAAACCTTGTTCATTATGAGCCCCGCCAAGCGAATTTGTGTCTTCGAGCATTCCGTCATGACAAATTTTAACTGCGCATGCACAGCCATTCAGAGGGGCCAGGGATAGGGCTTTCTGTCCGAAGGTTCCTCTTGATTTACTGCTTGTATGAGCGAGCAGCGAAGGTTCTGGCGAGACTGCGCGGATGCGCAGGCTCGCCTGAACCTTCCCTGCTCGCACAGGCGATAAGTACCAAAATCGCTTGACGGGGGTCCTTATGATAACACACCCCTGCGACGTAGTGCATTTTTTTCACATTTCCAAGATGCCTACTTTTCTGATGAAAATCTGTATTTATTCTGAAAATATACTTTGTGGGTGCTTGTTAGAACCACGGTTCTATCGAGTACCCACAACCAATGTCTTGGAGCAGTAATAAAAAAACATAATGTATTCCCCAGTAAATATAAAGTGTGGTTTTGAGAGGTGGGATTTTCATTTCACAGACTTTGTTCACCAAAAATTTGTTAGCAGCATTTCTTCTGGAAGATTGATAATGATCCTAAGTATTGGGACAGATAGGCCTAAGCAAACAGCGCAGCGCTCCTCAAGGAGCAGTTCGATCAGGCTCTACACTGTTTCCCATTCTGTCTGCTCCTTTTGGCCCCCGCCCATGGGGGTTTGAAGAAATAGAGGGCTGCATGCTTCCACACAGAGCTGAAACCGACCCGCACACGAGCACTGGTAAACCGCTTAGAGGATCCTAGCCTGTCCAGGTAAAGCGGTGCGAGTCCATGCTTATAAACCCTATTGGTATCATTGGGCGGCAGGGATTGAGATTTCATTTCATCTCACTGTGAGGTAAATGTCCCACAAAATTGGAAGCAACGTCTCCAAAATGACCTATACAGTGTTGACGGGGACGTGAAACCTCAAATCAAACACAAACTATCTGCACCTTTTGGACTCCTTGCTGGATAGTGAAACAAATTTGTTAAAATCTTGGGAGAATTACAGCAAGTCCTCAAGGTGCCTGAACTTTTAGGATTTTAGGTAGTTCTGTTTCAACGTAAGCCTGCCCAAGAAGAGTGTGTGTGCTAACTGAGTGGCTGGCCATGACCTTAATAGTGTTGACTGGACTGTAAATCTCCAAAATAAATATAAAAGAATCTCTGGTATTGATTATAGCTGGACAAATATCTTCTGACCAGATACAAAAGGGTCTGGCAATAAAACTAACTACAAAGACAGTGTTCAGAAGGATGCCTGGCAGTAAAAATCATACCAAAAATGCCAGGGTATTCTTTATTGTTGAAAATTTATTATCAGACTGTTATATTACTACCAGGGTGGAATCTTGTCAGTTTTTGGCTTCTTAGGTCATCTGAGCCAAAGGCTGCTGAGGGGAGCTATTGTGATCACTCACCATTCAGCGTCGTTGTCTGTCCATCTGCCCGTCTGTCCATTCAGTTTCTTTAACCCTTTTTGTACCGGAAACCCCAAAACAGGCAAACAGTGCAGGCCCAAATCAGACGCCGTTGAACGTGGCGTCTGATCAGGGCCTACACTGTTTGCAAAATGTTAAGCCATTTTCCAAATCAATTTTGAAAGAAACAACCGGACACCCCTAAATTGTGAAGTGGACCCCTGCTATACATAAGGAGGAAGATTCCATTTGGTATAAAAAGGTTTGATCGACATCTCCTTAACCACGGAACAGATTCTGACCGAACTCGACAGAAATGATCTTTAGGTAGTCCTCTTTGAAAGCTGTTCAAAGAATTCCATTCCAGGCAGAACTCTGGTTGCCATGGCAATGAACAGGTACAAATATGAGAAAATCATTAAAATCTTCTTGACTGTAACCAGAAGGCCCAGGTCTTTGATATTTGGTATGAAGCTTCATCTAGTGGACCTCTACCAAGATAATGTTCAAATTATAGCGGCTAAAAATGGCCCCGACCAGGAGCCCACAATCATCATGTTTTACATAGACATAGGGAAAACCTTTACAAATATTCTTCTCTGAAACCATTGATATTTGGTACACAGCATCATCCAGTGTACCTCTTAAATATTGTTCAAATTGTAGCCCTGGGGTCAAAATTGGCCCCGGCCAGGGTCCCACATGTTTTACATAGACTTATCATTATGTGGGGAAAACCTTTAAAAGGCTTCTCATCTGAAATCACAAGGCCTAGGCCTTTGATATTTGATACACAGTTTCTTCTTGTGGACCTCTAAATTGTAGCTCTGGGGCCAAAAATGGCCTTGCCCTGGAGCCCACATGGTTCCCATGACTGCTTTTAAAGGCAATAATTTGTTCCTCTTGCATTGAAAAGAGCAGCAAGCCTCTGTGTTTCCCATTTGAATAATCATAGAGAGTGCTTTTAAAGGAAATATTTTGCTCATCTTGTACTGAAAAGAGCAGCCTGCATCTTTGAGAAAGATGTTTGTTTCCCATCTGAATAATCATAAAGACTGGTTTTAAAGGAAATAATTTGCTCATCTTGCACTGAAAAGAGCAGTCCTCCTCTTGGACAAAGATGTTTGTTTCCCATTTGAATAATCATAAAGACTGCTTTTAAAGGAAATAATTTGCTCATCTTGCACTGAAAAGAGCAGTCCCCCTCTTGAAGAAGGATGTGTGCTTTTCTCATTTGAATAATCATAAAGACTGCTTTTAAAGGAAATATATTTGTTCATCTTGCACTGAAAAGAGAAGTCTGCCTCTCGGAGAAAGATGTTTGTTTCCCATTTGAATAACCATAACAACTGCTTTTAAAGGAAATAATTTGTTCATCTTGCACTGAAAAGAGAAGTCTGCCTCTCGGAGAAAGATGTTTGATTCCCATTTGAATAACCATAACAACTGCTTTTAAAGGAAATAATTTTGTTCATCTTGCACTGAAAAGAGAAGTCTGCCCTCTTGGTGAAAGATGTTTGTTTCCCATTTGAATAACCATAACGACTGCTTTTAAAGGAAATAATTTGTTCATCTTGCACTGAAAAGAGAAGTCTGCCTCTCGGAGAAAGATGTTTGTTTTCCATTTGAATAACCATAACAACTGCTTTTAAAGAAAATAATTTGTTCATTTTGCACTGAAAAGAGAAGTCTGCCTCTCGGAGAAAGATGTTTGTTTCCCATTTGAATAACCATAACAACTGCTTGTAAAGGAAATAATTTGTTCATTTTGCACTGAAAAGAGAAGTCTGCCCTCTTGGTGAAAGATGTTTGTTTCCCATTTGAATAACCATAACAACTGCTTTTTAAGGAAATTATTTGTTCATCTTGCTCTGAAAAGAGAAGTCTGCCTCTCGGAGAGAGATGTTTGTTTCCCATTTGAATAACCATAACAACTGCTTTTAACGGAAATAATTTGCTCATCTCTTTTAAAGGAAATATATTTGTTCATCTTGCACTGAAAAGAGAAGTCTGCCCTCTTGGTGAAAGATGTTTGTTTCCCATTTGTATAACCATAACAACTGCTTTTAACCCTTTACCACTCAGGGATTTCGTGAATTTTGCTGATTTTCACAGTGTTGCACCTGACAGCAACTTCAGCTAGCCATTGTTTCATAATGGATGGTCTGTTTTGCACCAAACTCGGTATGAATGTTCATTGGGCAGTAGCCTTTCAAATGCAACCTTTCATGACTTGATCATTGTTGTCATGGTAAAGAGGGGGCATCTCAAAGTTGGCAAAAAGTGTGTTTTCACATGAATTTTTGACCACATTTTAATCTTCACACAGCTGTCAAGGCAACAATTAAGGTGTTTGGCACTGGCTATTTTCACTGTTTGCAGCATGTTTTATCTGCATCAATTTTCAGGCATTTTTGACCCCAGACACCCTCAGATATAAATTTTAGCGGCCGGTTGGGCCATACACCCAAAATTTTTCGGGATGTGAGGGGTGGCAAGCCCCCCCCCCTTCAATCCCCCCCAGAATATTTTTAGTGGGGAGGCGCGCGAAAAAACAGGTCACTTTTTTGCCAAACAAATCCTCAAGCAAACATAACTATCCAGGGGTAGAAATGCAGATTTTAGGTGCTTCTGGGGCTTAAAATGGGGGGGGGGGGGGTGCAGACACGTAAAAGCACGTATCTGAGTGGTAAAGGGTTAAAGGAAATATTTTGTTCATTTTGCACTGAAAAGAGAAGCCTACCTCTTGGTGAAAGATGTTTGTTTCCAATTTGAATAACCATAACGACTGCTTTTAAAGGAAATAATTTGTTCATTTTGCACTGAAAAGAGAAGTCTTCCCTCTTGGTGAAAGATGTTTGTTTCCCATTTGAATAACCATAACAACTGCTTTTAAAGGAAATAATTTGTTCATTTTGCACTGAAAAGAGGAGTCTGTCCTCTTGGTGAAAGATGTTTGTTTCCCATTTGAATAACCATAACAACTGCTTTTAAAGGAAATAATTTGTCCATTTTGCACTGAAAAGAGAAGTCTGCCCTCTTGGTGAAAGATGTTTGTTTCCCATTTGAATAACCATAACGACTGCTTTTAAAGGAAATAATTTGTCCATTTTGCACTGAAAAAAGAAGTCTGCCCTCTTGGTGAAAGATGTTTGTTTCCCATTAGAATAACCATAACGACTGCTTTTAAAGGAAATAATTTGTTCATCTTGATCTGAAAAGAGAAGTCTGCCTCTCGGAGAAAGATGTTTGTTTCCCATTTGAATAACCATAACAACTGCTTTTAAAGGAAATAATTTGTTCATTTTGCACTGAAAAGAGAAGTCTGCCTCTCGGAGAAAGATGTTTGTTTTCCATTTGAATAACCATAACAACTGCTTTTAAAGGAAATAATTTGTTCATTTTGCACTGAAAAGAGAAGTCTGCCCTCTTGGTGAAAGATGTTTGTTTCCCATTTGAATAACCATAACAACTGCTTTTAAAGGAAATAATTTGTTCATCTTGCACTGAAAAGAGAAGTCTGCCTCTCGGAGAAAGATTTTTGTTTCCCATTTGAATAACCATAACAACTGCTTTTAAAGGAAATAATTTGCTCATCTTGCACTGAAAAGAGCAGTCCCCCTCTTGAAGAAAGATATGTGTTTTTCTCATTTGAATAATCATAAAGACTGCTTTTAAAGGAAATATATTTGTTCATTTTGCACTGAAAAGAGAAGCCTACCTCTTGGTGAAAGATGTTTGTTTCCCATTTGAATAACCATAACAACTGCTTTAAAAGGAAATACTTTGTTCATTTTGCACTGAAAAGAGAAGTCTGCCCTCTTGGTGAAAGATGTTTGTTTCCCATTTGAATAACCATAACGACTGCTTTTAAAAAAGGAAATAATTTGTTCATTTTGCACTGAAAAGAGAAGTCTGCCCTCTTGGTGAAAGATGTTTGTTTCCCATTTGAATAACCATAACGACTGCTTTTAAAGGAAATAATTTGTTCATTTTGCACTGAAAAGAGAAGTCTGCCCTCTTGGTGAAAAATGTTTGTTTCCCATTTGAATAACCATAATGACTGCTTTTAAAGGAAATAATTTGTTCATTTTACACTGAAAAGAGAAGTCTGCCCTCTTGGTGAAAGATGTTTGTTTCCCATTTGAATAACCATAACGACTGCTTTTAAAGGAAATAATTTGTTCATTTTGCACTGAAAAGAGAAGTCTGCCCTCTTGGTGAAAGATGTTTGTTTCCCATTTGAATAACCATAACGACTGCTTTTAAAGGAAATAATTTGTTCATTTTAAACTGAAAAGAGAAGTCTGCCCTCTTGGTGAAAGATGTTTGTTTCCCATTTGAATAACCATAACGACTGCTTTTAAAGGAAATAATTTGTTCATTTTGCACTGAAAAGAGAAGTCTGCCCTCTTGGTGAAAGATGTTTGTTTCCCATTTGAATAACCATAACGACTGCTTTTAAAGGAAATAATTTGTTCATTTTAAACTGAAAAGAGAAGTCTGCCCTCTTGGTGAAAGATGTTTGTTTCCCATTTGAATAACCATAAGGACTGCTTTTAAAGGAAATACTTTGTTCATTTTGCACTGAAAAGAGAAGTCTGCCCTCTTGGTGAAAGATGTTTGTTTCCCATTTGAATAACCATAACGACTGCTTTTAAAGGAAATAATTTGTTCATTTTGCACTGAAAAAAGAAGTCTGCCCTCTTGGTGAAAGATGTTTGTTTCCCATTTGAATAACCATAACGACTGCTTTTAAAGGAAATAATTTGTTCATTTTGCACTGAAAAGAGAAGTCTGCCCTCTTGGTGAAAGATGTTTGTTTCCCATTTGAATAATCATAAAGACTGCTTTTAACCGAGAAAACTAATCTGAAAACGTTGTCTGTTTATGTCCTCTGCTGCATCTTCTGGCAAACTTTGTAAAAATATTTCTGCATACAGGCAAACAGTGTGGACCTGCTCCTAAAGGAGCAGTCTGATCTGGGTCCATACTATTTGCAAAAATGACTTCTTAAAGTAATGGCAGATGTCAAAGCAGACAATTGTTGTGATTGTTGTGTATGGGTTAAAGGGAGTAATTTAGCTAATCTTGCCCTGCCTCTGGGACAAAGATTTCCATATTTTCCTTGTACCTGTATAAACCTTTAATACGGCTGGGCAGTTTTAGGTTTGATCTGTTTTATGCTGATATTAATTGCTGAAAATAATATTCAGTTCCTGTTTATACATGTTTCCAGATTTATCAGAAAACTGCTCATGGATCAGTGTAATTTTCTTTGTTTACTCAACCAGCATCTGGAGGCATTTTCTGCAAAGGTTCTGTTATGATTTGGTCTGACATTGTAATTCCAGAGAGGTGAAATAAAGTTCTCAATCAATCTTTGAACTAACCTTAGCAGCTGATTGTTCTAGCTGCTGATGGTCATTTGTAATGATGGCATTTAAATCACACACATGATCAGTTTTGTTGATAGAGTTGTCTTGCTTCAGTTGAAGTAGCTTCAGATGGAGGAGGAATATTGAAGATACTGGAGGGATAATTTTGTTCATTTCTTTGAAGAAACACACGTTGTGGGTACTTGTTAGAATTGCCTCTTCGAGGCGATTCTAACAAGTACCCACAACATGTTTTGAAGAGGTGATTCTAACAAGTACCCACAACATGTTTTGAAGAGGTGATTCTAACAAGTACCCACAACATGTTTTAATAGAGAAATAAAGAAAATTATCCTTTAAATATCCTCTTTGTTCCCGCTGCTAAGTCACTATGAATATCTGGCTCTTGGGTAGCTAAACCAGGTCGGCCCCCGCCCATCGGGGCTTGAAGAAATATGCTTCCACACAGAGCTGAAAGTTTGACCGACCTCACACAAGTACTGGTAAACAGCTTAGAGGATCAAATCTTGCCCAGGCAAAGCGGTGCGAGTCAGACCGTCCATGCTTATAAACCCTATTGGTTTCATTGGGTGACAGGGCTTGAGATGTTATTTCATCTCAATGTCGGGTAAAAGTCCCACAAAATTGGAAGCAGCGTCTCCAAAATGACCTACATGTATACAGTGTTGACGGGGGTGTTAAACCCCAAATCAAACAAATCCAAAATTAAGGGGTGTCAGGTTGTGTTTTCTTCAAAATTTGTTTGGAAATTTGCAAACAGTGTAGGCCCTGATCAACCCCACATTCTGCAGCATCTGATCTGGGCCTGCACTCTTTGCCAATTACCTGTTTTGCGATTTCTGTTACAAAGTGGGTTAAATAAGGGGCTTGAAACTGAAAAGGTTTTTATGGGTTGGCTTAGAATTTATGAGGGATATCCATGAAGGGATATGGGCTTGCCATGTGACATATTGAAAGAATTAATTCAATCAGGCAACATAATAATTTGTTCCTGTCAACCAGATATTATAACTGCACTTGTTGCTCATTTCCTACGAGTTTTAATTACCAGAAAATCTTCTCATAATTAGGTGTTAATTCAAAGCAGAAAAACTTCATGCTCCAAAGTTTGGATGAAGGCATTATGTATTACAAATGGCTCTGCGGTCTCACAGTTGTGCCTTTTTGAGCATCATAGGTCTAGATAAGCATCAGTAATGATGATAATTAAGTTAACCCATAAAATGCCAATCACGACAATTGTTGTCTGCTTTGCTGTCTGCCGGTTTCGTTAAAAGTAATTTTTTGCAAACAGTATGGACCTAGATCAGTCTGCTCTGGGCGCACACTGTTTGCCTGTATACAAAAATATTTTTAAAAAGTTTGCACAAAAATTAAGCAGACGACATAAGCAGACAATATTTTCAGATGTAGCTTTCTCTGCGTCTTAAGGGTTAATTAGGGAATAATTTTTATGCCCCCCCCCCCCCCCCCCCACCACACACACACACATTCAAAGAATGGTTGAAATAGCGTATAGTGTCTGTCCGTTCATCTCCATTTGTTAATTTATACTTCTGTGTGGGGGGAGTATGGACACTTTAGTGGATTTCAGTTGGGATTTATTCTGTAGACACACGAATCAATTTTGTGTGTAAAGTCAACATGAGTTTATATTTTCACAGATATTTCCAATTTCTTGGAAAATCTGACACACAAGGATACTTTGTACATATAGAGACATACAAGTAAACATCTGTCCAGACATCCATCCGCATCCCTCACGGTCCTCGTCCATGTCCGATATGGCATTAGCAATCTGCGTTCCAGTTTTTTCAGTGCAATAACAACCAGGCGGGGATATCTATGTCTCTTAGATACATTTCTAGTTCTTTATTTCATATTAGAAATGTGTTGTGGGAACTTGTTAGAATTGCCTCATTGAGGCAATTCTAATAAGTACCCACAACATACATTTCAGTTGAAATAAGAAAAATCCTCCCTAAATTATCCTCCCAATTTATCTGGTCCTATGTGCATTTGGGGGAAAAATATTTCATAAATAAAACTAACAATTTCCCATAATAGCCCAATCAAGTTATTTTGTTTTCCATTTCTGAGAAAGCTCATTCCATGAAAGGGCATATATTGGCTGGTTCCACTACCCCTTAAGACACTGAGAAAAACTACATCTGAAAATGTCATCTGCTCATTTTTTTTTTTTTTTTTGGCAAACTTTTTAAAATATTTTTGCATACCGGCAAACAGTGTTGGTCCAGATCAGACTGCTCCTACAGGAGCAGTCTGATCTGGATCCACACTGTTTGCAAAAAAATAACTTTTAAGGTAACTGGCAGACGGCAAAGCAGATGACAGTTGTCGTGATTGGCATTTTATGGGTTGTGTCACCTAGTTTCGGAGATGACTTGCAGAAATCAATAGTCATGATGAGGTAGTGGAACAGACGGTTCCCTTGGTGACAGTACACTAATTAAGCAGAAGTAATAAACTTTTCCTCCCTGTAATCATGTACAAGAACTTGTCTCTTACAAAGAAGCCTCAGTGGTGTAGTGGTTACGCTACTCGCCTTGTAAACCAGGGGTCACAGGATCGATCCCGGGCTTCTCCAGACTTTCGGATGAGTCTTTAAACCGAGGTCCCATCTCTGTATGACCTTAGCTGTTGGTGGGACGTAAAACTCAAAACGCTCACTCACTCACTTGTCTCTTACAAATTCTTTTTGCTGGAGGCATACACAAGATCCATATTAGAAGGATTTTGTGGTAATTGTTCTTATTTTTCCATCAAAACATACATATTTGGTACTTTGTTGAATTGCCTTGATGAGAGGATTCTAGCATGAGTACCTGAACAAAACACCACAACCTCTTTATAACACTGTTTATGGGGTCCAAAGTAGAAACCTTGTTAGTTGAACAACCGTGTCAAGTGAGTGAGTGAGTGAGTGTGTATGAGTTTTACATCCCACCAACTGCTAAGGTCATATGGAGACAGGACCTCGGTTTAAAGACTCATCCGAAAGTCTGGAGAAGCCCGGGATGGAACCCACGACCCCTGGTTTATGAGGCGAGTAGCTTATCCACTACACCACGGAGGCTTCTAAGCAACCATGTTATGTCCAAACAAAAAAATATAGATTATATAGAAAAATGACTTTTCCCTGACATTGAGATGAAATGACATCTCAAGCCCTACCACCCAAAGAAGCCTCATGCAGTCCAGTCTATTTCTCTAAGCCCCGACTATTTCTAAAATGGATTTGTCCAGATCAAAGAAGGAAGAATCAATTTTGGAAACTCAGGGGTGAAAGGGTGAAAAAAAAATACTGTTGCTAAGCGTCAGTCACAAGTTATATATGCATTGACAGTCTCATTAACACTCTCCATGCTGAGAAATTTTTTTCACAGCAGACAACATTTTGAAATATTTTTCTAATTTTCCAAGAGAATAGGACTTGACATCTCATGCAAATTGAGATGTCAAGTTCTGTTTTCTGGGAAAAGTAAGAAAAATATAAACAATTTGTCGTCTGCTGAATTCTCCTAGAGTGGTAAAGGTTAGGGCAACCATATTTGCTTTGTCCTGTTATACTACCAACCGGAGTTATGTCAGAAGGCAGGTGAAAAGACCAGGCTTGTGTCTGTTGGTATTTTATGGGTTTCATACCCGGGTAATGTCACAGCTTTATTGTCAAACAGCGGTGACTGTGTTGGTATCATGATAATCTGTTAATTGATTATAGCGGGATACACTGCACCTGTGGCCGTTCACGGTCATATAAGGCCATTTATTAAAAAGTATTGGTTTTGTTTTTGTTCAATCTGTAAAATTATCAGCTTGGCACTTGCCAGATTGTTGCCATGCTGTTATAAGCTTTCATGCTAGGGTGATTGTTGCTGTTCATTCTGCCAAGCTATCTGTGACTTCACTCCTTTACTTGTGCAAATAATTAAAAGCACAAAACTTTCTACAAAGACAATATACAGTAAAATTCCTATATTAAGACCACCTTTGGGACTGTTCAAAAGTGGTGTTAAGACCACCTTTGGGACTGTTCAAAAGTGGTCTTTTAAGACCACTTTTGAACAGTCCCAAAGGTGGTCTCTAATCAGAGGACACTGTATCAAGACAACACAAAGAAAGAATAAATGGGTTCCTACAAAACAACTTTTTAAAAGCAGAATTAGTCTATTTTTGGTGGTCTTAATTTTCCATTGACTATTGAATATATCAGGACCTAGTCGTTTCTGTCATTAGTTACTTTTGATCATTTAATATGGCAAACATGCTAATAGTCCCACAAAATTAGAAGCAACATCTCCAAAAATGACCTAAATAGTGTTGACAGGGATGTTAAACCTCAACACAAACAAAATAGAAGCCTCCGTGGTGCAGTGGTTACGCTACTCGCCTTGTAAACCAGGGGTCGCAGGATCGATCCCGGGCTTCTCCAGACTTTCGGATGAGTCTTTAAACCCAGGCCCCGTCTCCGTATGACCTTAGCTGTTGGTGGGACATAAAACTCAAACACTCACTCACTCAACACAAACAAATAAAAAAAGCTAAGAAATCTTTCCTTAATGACTAACACCACCAGGTGATTCTCTTTTGGTCTCTTCCACCCCAGATAATTTTATTTGTGTTTTACATGCCAAAACATTATAAATTAAAACTTGTTGATAAATTCAAACCAGCAAGGTAGAAAAAAGGCAGGTGTTCCCATTTGTTGTGAAATAACAAAAGCTTTAATAAAAATACCTTATTTTAGTATATTTATTTTCGCTTCAAAAGGAAAGATAATTGCATGGTATGCATTTTTGCAGCTCAGATTGCTACTAAAACAATAAGATGGTTTTATAATTTGGCAATAAAAGTGTAAGTTGCCCTTGCATTTAAAAACACTGAACAATGAGTGTGTTGTAAATGGATTGTGGAAAAAAAATTCATAGCTCCAATCAACTCGGACCCAATATGCACAGACTAGTAACTGACTGATTATAAGGACAATTTCAATGGAATGAATTCTTAGCTCAAGGCTTAGCCTCGATTCCGAGCAATGTGGGAGCTTAAGCTTCCCCTGGGTTGGAAATGCTCAAACAAATCCATAGTCATGAAAGATTCTTGTAATTCAATACTCCAAGAAACAAATGTTATAGATATTTGTTAGAATCGCCTCACCGAGGCGATTCTAACAAATGTCTGTAACATTTGTTTCTTGGAGCCATGATGTGGAAAAGACATTTTATAACCTATCATACTCCTAACTGGGATTCTTTACAAAGACAAATTCATTATAACGGCACAGTGATAAGGAACAAATACTGTTGTTATAACGCGGCTCCACAGATTTTGGCAAAAACAGTTTTGTTGTGGATTTTTTAACACTCATATTTAAATTTTCTAAGGGAGACGCTAGTGAGTTAAGGTCTTCTACATGTATTATTGAAATTCCTAGTTGAAACCTGGCATCAAAAGTACATTTTCTTTGCGAGTTAGGGGTGGACATGTATTAATGACAAAATACCAAAGTCCCTTAAAAGCTTTTAGTCTGATCTACAAAATTTCCATGAAAACTTTTTTTCATGAACTCTAGTAATAGTGAAAAACACTAGTAGTGAAATGGAATCAATAAAAGAAATGTTGCTGTTTAACCAAATTAGATCATTGATTTGTTTGTTTGATTTGAGGTTTAACATCCCTGTCAACACTGTAAAGGTCATTTTGGAGACATTGCTTCAGATTTTGTGGGACTTTTACCCGACATTGAGATGAAATGACATCTCAAGCCCTGCCGCCCAATGAAACTAATAGGGTTTATAAGCATGGACGGACCGACTCGCACCACATTGCATGGACAGGCTTAGATCCTCTTAGCAGTTTACCAGTACTCATGTGCAGCAGGTTTCAGCTCTGCGTGGAAGCATCATGCAGCCCATCTATTTCTCCAATCCATTTGAGCACAAACCAAGCGCATGACCTCAGTCTGGTTTTAACAGATAACACTCTTCAATAAAAATAGCATGGCTATAAATAGCCATTACCTGGTTTTCATATAAACAATGTTTGGGTGGTTCAGCTTTATTGGTCACAGACAATCATGTGGACATCAGCAATATTAGTAACTTTGTGTTGATTGATAATAACCTAAAAATGGCAGAACTTCAAATCAAATATATCAAATTAACCCTTATCCTGCTAAATAAATTAATTTAGCCACACCCATTGCTGACTATTGGCCAGTCAAATTACTTGATATAATGTATTGGTTCATTTCACAAACTGCATTGCAAACAGTGTAGATCCTGATCAGATGGTTTCTGATCTTGGATCTGCACTGTTTGCAAAGGTAGGGATTGTTGTGAAAAGCAAGATAAGGGTTAAGTTAAATTGCAGATGATTGGTTAATTATGAGAAGCAACATTTTTGTTGTCAATTTGCATGGTATCCCCCAGTGGTGAAGTTCCAAACAAAGGGTCAGATGTGTGGTTTACCAAGTGCTCATTCCATAAGCAATTATTTAATTTAGAAAACATGAAGAAATGTTTCTGTTATTTGTACCCCTACTATTTTGAGAGTGGGGCTCCTATTAATTCTGTGAAAATGAGGCTTTTTTCACAAGATAGGTGATGGGATGTCCATTTTTCAGCCAAGTCTTGTAATTAAATGTGGCATGTGGGTTTTAAAAGCATCAGTTTGGAAGGATCAAATTGAGAGAGAAACCCACAGTGGGAGACTTTGTCTGAGACTAAACTCTTGAAGCTCCAAGCAAAGAGATAGTAGATGACATTCCAAATTTTTGTCTATTATTGTTCAGGTAAAATATAAGGCTTGACAGGTAAAATATAAGGCTTGACATTACATGGGAATTGTCTGCATAGCAGACAATTCTCATGAAATGTCAAGCCTAATTTTTTCCTGAATAAAACAATTTAAAAAATAAAATTGTGCTTTAAGGGTCAAGAATAGCAAACAGCATTGACCCAGAAGTGACAGCTTGTACTCTCACCTGGAACTAAGCTCCATGTAGGCTTTATGCGATGGCCAAGCCTATATTGTCCGTTGTCTGTCCATCCATCGTTAACTTCCACATTTTCCACATCTCTTCCAGAACAGTAGATTGGTTTGAGCTAGGACTTGGTGGGAGGCATGATTCAGAATTGTTAACCCATATAACACAATCACGACAGTTGTCGTCTGCTTTGTCGTCTGCTGGTTACTTTAAAAGTCATTTTTGGAAACAGTGTAGACCCAAATCAGACTGATCCTCTAGGAGCAGTCTGATTAAATGGGTCCACACTGATTGCCTGTAAGCAAAAATATTTTTAAAAAGTTTGCAAAAAAAAAAAAAATTAGCAGACGACATAAACAGACAATATTTTCAGATGTAGTTTTTCTCAGCAATTATTGATTTTGGATGTCCATGGCCCATCTTGAAATTCATCAAATGGGATCATTCTCCTATTGAGTTGAAACTCTAGATTTTGAAGGTTTAACATGCCTGTCAACACTGTATAGGTCATTTTGGAGACGTTGCTTCCAATTTTGTGGGACTTTTACCCGACAGTGAGATGAAATAACATCTCAAGCCCTGTTTAGATCCTCTAAGCAGTTAACCAGTACTCGTATTTCTTCAAGCCCCGATGGGTGGGGTCCCAGGGTGGCAGTAGATTCAGAATTGCCAAAATCATTTGGTTTCATTATCCAAAATAGCTTAATGTCATCTGCTAATTTTGTGATTGGTGCTAAACAAGAAGAAAATGTTTTCCATGTCTGAGATGTTTGTGTGAGCAGGTGGAAGGATATATAGTAGTTTTATGTCCCTGGTTAGGAGCAATAATCCTTGTTTCATAGAGTCAGGAATGTTTCTTCTTTGTAACCACCATGTTATGGCTCAGAGGTCATATAACTTGCAACAGCCACATGTTAACCATGCCTTCTGAAAGTTTTTGTTTGAATGAAAAAAATAAAATGTTTATTTTCTGAGGTTGACAGGCCCAGTGTCATTCATGGCCTTTCACTCTTCAAACCATTTCAGCCAGGGAATGCCAGAATGGGACACATGTGCAGATCAGACATCGCAGAATGTGGCTTCTGGTCAGGGCCATCTGGCCCCAGCCCATTGGGGCTTGAAGAAATAGATGAGCTGCATGATGCTTCCACGCAGTGCTTAAACCGACCACGCACGAGTACTGGTAAAACGCTTAGAGGATCTAAGCCTGCCCAGGCAAAGCTGTGTGAGTAGGACCGTCCATCCCTGTAAGCCCTTTTGGTTTCATTGGTCAACAAGGCTTGAGATATCATTTCATCTCAATGTCTGGTAAAATGCCCCCACAAAATTGGAACCAGTGTCTCCAAAATGACCTATACAGTGTTGACAGGGACTTTAAACCTCAAATCAAACAAACAAATAAAACTGATCAGGGCCAACATTTAGCTGTCAACTCAACATTTAACTCAACTTGACTCCCCCAAAGTTCAAAATGGACTCATGCTATACCTAAAGTGGAAGATTCCATTCAGTACAAAATGGGTAGTATATCCACAAAGGTTTGCAGACCTGTTTGTTCATCTGTGTCAACAGGAGCTTTGTTGACCTTGACCTTATGTTCCTTCCCACAACCAAATTGTTGTTTGTTTGTTTGATTTACAGTTTAACATCCCAGTCAACACTGTATAGGTCATTTTGGAGACGTGGCTTCCAATTTTGTGGGACTTTTACTCGACATCTCAAGCCCTGTTGCCTAATGAAACCAATGGGGTTTATAAGCATGGATGGTCAGACTCGCACCGCTTTGCCTGGGCAGGCTTAGATCCTCTAAGAGGTTTATGAGTACTCATGTGCGGTCAGTTTCAGCTCTGCATGGAAGCATCATACAGCCCATCTATTTCTTCAAGCCCGTTGGGCGGGGGCTGTCAACCACATTTTGGCAAACATTTTGATAGAAGACTGTCTCAAAAATTATATCTGCTCAATAATAGTCCTAGACTTATAAAGTATGTTGAGATGGGACTTCTTTTTATTAAGTAATCCATAGATGAATAAAAAAGTTCCCCTCACTAAACAGTAAATCTCTCTCTTGAGCTCTCTATACTTAGATGTTGAGACAGCATAAAATAAAATCTGGCCTGGCATGACGGCATAAGATAAAATGTGGCAAGCACGGAAAAAAACATTATCATCTAGGATTGGTATCAGTCTATAAAAAGTCCTTGTAATCTTTTTTGAGTCTATTAACCCATTTAGTATCAGAAATCCCAAAACGGGTACCCTGGCAAACAGTGCAGGCCCAGATCAGACGCTGCAGAACGCGGCGTCTGATCAGGGCCTCGACTGTTTGCTAAACATTCAGGCATTTTCCAAATAAATTTTGATGAGAACACAACCTGACACCCCTAAATTTTGAAATGAACTCCTGCTATATAATTATAAGGAGGAAGATTCCATTTGGTACAAAAAGGGTTAACCCTTGTCCTGCTGAGCCCGGATATGTCTTGCCTTTCAAACAATGCAGATCCAGATCAGATGGCTTCTGAAGAAGCCATCTGATCAGGATCTTCATTGTTTGTCATTCACTCTATGAATTTTTGCAATAATTTGCATCAAGTGATCTGATTGGATGATAATCAGTAGTGGGTGTGGCATGTTTAAATATTCAGCAGGACAAGGGTTAAGATTGCTGCTCAGACATGCAGTAAGAACTTTCAGCCCTGTACATACCATGCACACAGTGTAGATATAGATGAGATGGCTCATTATGAGCCATCTCACCAGGATCTACACTGTTTGCCATTCTGCTCATAATTTAGACAAACCTCCAAATTTGCACAAATTTCAAAGATGGCAGAATCCACTTCGGAAACTCAGGGGTGAAAGGGCTGAAGTGGCGATGTCACAACTCAAGTAATGGCCGCATTTCAGACTTTTGGAGCCATGTGCTGCATGTCAGTGCAAATCAGATCAAAATCGTGAGACAATAGATTATGTAGCTAGGTAATTGGTCATTTGAAATGAGAATTATCAAGAGAAAACGTGTTTTCGGACATGTGAGTGAGTGAGTGTTTGAGTTTTACGTCCCACCAACAGCTGAGGTCATACGGAGACGGGACCTCGGTTTAAAGACTCATCCGAAAGTCTGGAGAAGCCCGGGATCGATCCTGCGACCCCTGGTTTACAAGGCGAGTAGGTTTTCGGACATGTACGCCGTGCAGTCTGATCAGTCTTTGCAGTGCTCTATTTTGATGACCATTGATATAAAGTGTCATTTTAAAATTTATGAGCAGGATAAATGACATTCTGTGTTGATCTGAGCAGGAAAATTGCCACATTTGTTTATATTTTAAGTTATGAGCATTACAAATTTTGTGCTCAGCTGAGTTGGGCATGAAAAAGGTTTTATGACCTCGGGGCCAGAATTATTTGCATCCTCACTGAACGTACATGCTTTAACTCTTATCATGCTGTTCACGACAACCCATATCTTTGGAAACAGTGTAGATCCAGATCAGATGGCTTCTGAAGAAGCCATCTGATCAGGGTCATCACTGTTTGACATTCATTTTATGAATTTGTATGAATAAATTACATCAAGTAATCTGATTGGTTCAAAGTCAGAAATGGGTGTGGCTAAACTGAATATTCAGCAAGAGAAGGGTTAAGACATAATTTTGATTACGGTAAAAAATTACGAAAAGTTCGGACACCTTGAGAACTTGCTTTATTTCTCCTAGAATTTTAACAAATTGGTGTTGCAATCCAACAAGGAGTCCAGAAGGTGCAGGCAGAATGGCAAATAGTGTAGGCTCCTTGAGGAGCAGTCTGATCTGGGTCTGCACTGTTTGCTTAGGCCTATCTATCCCAGTACTTGGGATCATTACGGTAACGTTATCCAAATGGCAGTTTCTCTGCATGTTACAAGTCCTTAGTGTCATAATTGAAACTAAATATATAGAACTACAGTTAGATGCGTATATTGATGTCGCCAAATTAGTCTGAAGTTGAATAAATGGCTCTTGAAGTTAAGTTGTAAGTGCTGTCTGCATTGGCGTTTAAACTTGCAAAGTAACATTGAAGTGGTGATAAGTTTGTTGTTTGGCTAAACTTTATCATAGAGATGGCAACAAAGTTTTGTATTTTACACAATCCTTATGAGGGGGCATTGCAGTACAGCTAGATTTTAGAAGTGCATCTGTTCTCCTTCCGTACCCATTAGCTTAATCAGATGCGCGTTTGACTGGTGATCCAGTGGTTGCAGGTTTGATACCTGCCAGGTTGGCAACTTTCTTTCATGGAGATTATTCATGAAATCTTTTCTACAATCATTCTTGCACACCAGACAAGG
Organism: Lucinisca nassula; assembly: GCA_963580285.1. Taxonomy (NCBI): domain Eukaryota; kingdom Metazoa; phylum Mollusca; class Bivalvia; order Lucinida; family Lucinidae; genus Lucinisca; species Lucinisca nassula. The sequence goes on along the minus strand of OY757024.1, from coordinate 43,796,485 downwards.
AAATCCATAGTTTTAGCTTGGGATAGAAATTCTGTTCTAACCCAGGTGTTCTTACCCAAAATAGAATATATATTCGCGTTTTTGATAAATGCACTTGTTGAATACGACCTTATATGTGCTGACGTTATGGTTGACGTCACAGCATGTTAGGTGACGTCTCTAAACATCACTGTTGTGTCATCACAATATTGCGGACGCCGGCAGCGAAAAGTCCCTGCAGTATTAAAAAATGTAAGGTATGCAAGAAAAAGAAACCTGCAAGGGTGTGAGGGGTAGATAGAAAACTCCATCCCTTGGGCATCCCTGACAGTGACCCTCAGATTGGATTTTTCCATCCAACCCTCACACCCATGTCAGATTCTTATATTCTCTCCCTTCTGTGCAGTTGTCAATGAAAGAACATAACTACCGATAAGCCTGCCTGGTTGGGAGAA